>JAYDZG010000001.1:29476632-29489100 GCA_034509265.1 Microcambeva bendego | reverse complement strand
GAGCCGACGTTAACTTCTTTAGCAATCTGAGCTTGTCTGTAAGATCAGACCTACCGGCTAGCCTTTGCTCCACACGTTTATTAACTTTGAGGATAAAAGTCCTTTTACATTGAGGTTTTAGACAACAAATAGTGCTGAATGTCTACACTCAGTTTCAGATTTGGGCTTTTGCCAGTACAGACTGTACATTTATAGTTAGAAGAGTAATCAACCTGAAAACCAGAGAGCATGCTATGGGTGAAAAGCTTTTGGGGAAACATTGTATGGATTGATTAGACAAAGATGAACTTTTACCAATATGAAAAAATAAAGTATCTGCTCATGAACACAAACTCACAACCTAATCTGTGAAACACAGTGGAGATGAGGTCATTACTTGAGCTTGTATGGCCTCTTCTGATGGGCTCATTGATCTTCATTGGTGATGTCACACATGGTAGCAGCAGTATAATGAATTCAGAAGTCCATTGAAACATTTTGTCTGTCAATTTACTAACAGCAAGATAATGACCCAAAACACTTCGCCAAAACTTTGAAGGAGTTTTTAGGGGCATGAAGTGGAAGGTTTTAGATGGGCCCAGACAATCTTTAGAATTAAATCCTGTAGAACATGCATGTTACCTCCTAAAGAGGGGTAACTCCCTAAAACAAACACCAACTCAAAAAGGCTGCAGTGAAAGCCTGGAAAAGCATCACAAAAGAAGATTGCAACAGTTTAGCGATGTCAGTGGGTCACAAGCTTGAAGCAGTTATTACCAGCAAAGGATTTGAAACTAAGTATGACATCCTATTCACTTTAATATTTTTCACGCGTATCTGTTCCAATACTTTTGCTCACAGGTAAAATGGATGGGTTCAGACAAAAGGTGCTATCTTCTGATCTGATGTAACTTTCTGGAAATAAAAGCTGAAATGATGACAGATCATATCCTACCCCACCAGGGTCGTTCCTAAAATGCTGAAAAGGCAACTCTGATTGATGTAATTCTAACAAATTCTCCTCATATGTCAGGAGTGTTCGGCAGTAGACATTTCAGAAATTGTTATACTCATAGATAGATGGATGGATGGATAGATAGATAGATAAATTAAAAAGGTAGATGTTTGTTATAGATTTACATAGACAGGTGTACAGACAGGTGTAAGGACTTTGCTCAGCGACCCAACACTGGCTGGTAGAAAACTCCAGAACTTGTTAAATAAATGCCGCACCCCCTCTCTTTCTTTCTCTCTCTCTCTCTCTCTCTCTCTCTCTCTTAATCACTCTCATTCTTTCTCTCTCAAGTTTGTTCCTCTCTCAGTGGCTGTGCTAAATTCCAGTGTGGCATTATTTTCAGCAGGCCGGGTGTTAAATAAAGCAGCCACTTGAACATCATGAGGTCAAAAAGGGGAAATAGGGAATGGCAGATGTGGAGTTATTCTTAAATATTGGTAAATAACGTCGGATAATATAATAAAAATGAGGATTCTTAAGATGTTGGGCAACTGAAATTCCACATAATATAAACATTTTCTTTACATTTTAAGCATTTAGCAGACACTCTTATCCGAAGCCACTTTTACAATACTTTGACAGTGAATTTGTTTAAGTGAGGGCCTTGCTCAAGGGCCCAACAGTGGCCATCTGGCAGTGGTAATTGTTTTAGCAACTTATGTAGATACTTTTTCTGAATATGAAATGACCAAAAATTGTTTTACTATTAGACTCTTGATTGTGGTTTAGGATCATGTTCATTACACTGATTATGATTAATCAGTCATAAGAAACAATATCTCTCACACTGTGGCCCTTATTGACTACTCGTTTTTTGTTTTTGTCTTGTGCAGGTTATTGCTCCTGAGGAAATTGTGGACCCGAATGTGGATGAGCACTCGGTGATGACCTACCTTTCCCAGTTCCCCAAATCCAAGCTGAAGCCAGGTGCTCCACTGCGCTCCAAAACCTTGCATCCACAGAGAGCCAAGGCATATGGGCCTGGTAAGAGAAGTTTTTAATAACCAGTTAGAAAGAATTTTGTCCATAAAAAGTCCATAAATCTACGTAATGTTTTATTTGACTTATCTGGCAGACTCTTATACTTTTGTGTCTGACTCCATCCCTGTCTCTGCAGGTATTGAGCCCAGAGGTAACATAGTGCTAAATCCAGCAGAGTTTGTGGTTGAGACAGTGGAGGCAGGACTTGGAGAAGTGCTTGTGTACATTGAAGATCCTGAGGGCCACACAGAGGAGGTTTGAGTTTATATCTGATTGTACAGAGTAGAGAAGCCATGAATTGAATTAAGTTTCTAGTAACAAGGTCAAAGCAGAATAAATGTTTTAATAAAGAGCTTGTAAGTCCTTACAGTATACTTCATAAACTGGTAATAAGGAGCAAGTTTTTCTTCATGTTTGAAATTTACATTTACACGATATACAGTATATTCTTTATGTGTGCAATATATGTTTCTAATATTTTTATTTGCACTATATATATGTGTTAAATTTTATGTTAAATGGAAAGGAGTTAACACCAGAGTCAATGATACTGATAGAAGGTCAATTTTGCATTTCCATATTAATCTGACTTGCATATCTTGTGTGACTGTAGAAGGACACTGGAGGAAACCAATAAAGACATGGGGAGAAAATGCAAACTCCTCACAGTCCATTACAGAAAGGTTTATAGGACTGATGGCCAAACAGACTAGCCACAGGGAGATGCACTTATCCGAGCTGGTCCCAATCACAGCTACTCATATGATGGTTGTGTCATGGAGGATATACTGCAAAATAAATAAATTAATAAGTAAATTGGCAAATTAGTTATATAATATTAATATGGGAGCAACATATTATCATTATTATTATGATTATTATGATTATGATTATTATTATTATTATTATTAATAATAAAAATAATATATGTTTCTTTCAATATCAGTAATTTATATTATCAGTAATAGAAACAATATTAGGGTGGCCCGGTGAGTGGGTAACACTGTGTCCTTTGCTCGATTACCGGGTGGGGCGATCTAGGTTGTTTCTGTGTGGAGTTTGCATGTTCTCTCTGTGTCTGCATGGGTTTCTTCCGACTACTCCGGTTTCCTCTCACAGTCCAAAGACATGCTACCAGGTTGATTGTCCTGTAGGTACCTGTGATTGACTGGTGCCCCATCCAGGGTGTTACCATGTGCCTTGTGCCCATTGAAGAGCTGGGAAGGGCTCTGCCCCCCCTCCCTGACCCTAATTAGGATAATGGGTTAAAGAAAATGAACTGAACTTAAACAATATTATTATTACATTTTGAGTGCTTATGCTTTCCTCCCTCTTCCAGGCTAGAGTTATACCAAACAATGACAAGAACAGAAGTTACTCTGTAGTCTATGTCCCCAAGGTGGAGGGCCTTCATAAGGTATTGTAAATTCTATTCCATTGTAAAAATTCTTTGGACTGTTATCTAATTCATAATGTACAATCATTTGTGTGTATGTGGTTTTGGTGTCGCATTGCTATATTAGAAGTCTGATACAGTTTGAGTATGTTTTATATTGGTTAAAATATACAGTGTGTGTGTGTGTGTGTTTATCTGTATCTTTCTAAGAGATAGATCTGATATACCTTTTTCCCCAGGTAAAGGTGCTGTTTGCTGGGCAGGACATAAATCAGAGCCCTTTCCTTGTGAATGTGTCCAAAGCTCTGGGAGATCCCAACAAAGTGCAGGCTCGTGGCCCAGGCCTGGAACCAGTGGGCAATGTGGCCAGCAAGCCTACGTACTTTGACATCTACACTGCAGGTAAAGACACAAAACACAGAAACATAATATAGATAGTTGAACAATTATTTAAAGATATGTATTTTTTCTGTGTTTAACACCATAAGAGATCCTGAATGGATAAATTCTAGTCATTTCTTAGAAATGCATTGTGTATTTTCTTTCTTTTATGTTGTTTAACCATGATTGAATTTTAGAATGAGTTTCATTAATTAGTATATCATCATAGGTGCAGGCGCCGGTGATGTAGGTGTGATCATTGTGGACTCTCAGGGTCGCAGGGACACAGTAGAGATCATACTGGAGAACAGGGGTGACAGTGTTTTTCGCTGCACATTCTGCCCCGTGCTGGAAGGACCCCATGTCATCTATGTGACTTTTGCTGGCCAACAGATACCCAGAAGTCCATTTACTGTCCATATCTCAGAGGGTAAGATTGCCTTTAGACTTTTTTGGAACAAGCTTAATCTGTACCATATCTGAACCTTAAAGTATTAATAGTAAGACAATGCCAAATTTAAGGGTTTTCTACTAAACAATATGTCTGATTAGCGCTCTATAAATACTGGCATTATTGATGTAAGCTTGAGTGATTTGAAAATGAGGAAGCGATCAGGTAAAATTAGAATTATTTGTGTGAGGCATACAGGTTTAATCAGAGTGCAAATTAAGTCTATGTACAAATAAATCTGTACAAATGAAGTCTGTACAGAAGCTAAAATAGAGTAATGAGGTGTTGAAGCTAAAGGTATGCTGTTATAACAAGTTGACTTCCACCAAAAAAGAAACTTACAGTTTTAAATCAACTGTATATGCCAGGGACTACCACGGTCATTAGTGCTAATGGAACACATCTGACCTCACCACTATAAAATGTTGCTTTCATAGAGCATAGCGCTGAGTCTTGGCTTCATGCTCAACTTCATTCAGTAAGCTGAGCAGCTGGTGTTCGTCTTTTTCCCTATGGAAGATTTCTCATATTGCTAAACTAAAGGACTTTCTTGATTTTGAGCAATTCCGTTGCTTTTGTTCGCTTGTTTTGGTGACTTGTTTTTAGCTTATTTGCAGCCTCAATTTTAGTTACTTTTTTCATTGACAGCTCCTTTGTGTTTTAGTAGGCTTCATTTTTTGTCTGTTTAGCCACTTCACTTGGGTCCAGAATCAGCTTGGTAAATGCTACTTATAAAAAAGAGTGGAAAAAATAAATGCCTAAGTATTAATGGGCAAGAAGAAAAAGCATGACTGAAGTTTGTGGTGTTTTATGTATAAATTTCTCCTTCAACCAGCATGTGATATCTAGTGCTGCTAAAAGGCAAATTTTGTCATTGTAATTGCGCCAGTCATAAGTGCTAGATTATTCTACGATAGGCTGAAATACTAATGTTATACTGATTACTTATAGTGAATAATTAACATTTTATTCCAACTCTATTTTCTTCTTCCAATTTTGATTTACATCAGCTAAGATCTTGAGTATGATTTATTCACATTTCAATATTTTGTGTTTCTCTGTCTATTCTTCCTTTCCATCCTTTCTTTCTCCCTTTAGCAGGTAATTCTTCTGTCTTCTCTAAACCCTACTATCTTTTACTGTCTATCTGTTCCTTTCTGTCTCATGATGTTCATTTAAAATCTTATACAATTTATCCAAAGTATGTAATAAATTGACAGTCAGGAGCCCTAACTGCCCTCATATGCTTAATGCAATAGAATTTCCCTCCAAAATGATCTAATGAAGGATTTTTAGTGTTTTTGTTAATACCAGTTTATAAAACGTGTATGTGCTTGATACTAGAATGTACTTTTTGGCTTTTGTCTCCAGGTATGTTTGTCCTCTCTGCTCCGGGGGTTTGGTACCACCCCTAATAATTGTACACATATTTTGAAAATGTTGCTGTATTTTTTTTCTAGCTCCTTCGAGCATCGTGCCGTCCAGCTCCCCGGTTCAGATAATCCCTCAATCTATTCGCACGCCACCCTCCGAAAAGCCAAAGAAAGTGCCGCCCCCAACGCCGCCCAAACCCAGGCGAGCAAGTTAGTATGGGCTGCTGGGGTGCGGCACGTGCCTGAGCAAGCTTGGCCGCTTCTCTGCCCTCTGTCACCCCATGTCTCATATGTCTGTTCCTGAGCATTTAAGTTTTTCCTTTTGTTTCCTGTCTATCCATGTTCATCCCTGAACCCTTTCTATGCTCATTTGTTCCTGTTTATCCCATGCAGCATCGTGGCCTCTGTTTAGACATTCTGTCTATTTATCTCTAAGCTTCTTGGCATGCCCTGGCGCATGGCCATCTGTGACAACAGAACACTGCATACAGCTTTCAGCAAGAAGGAATTGGAATGAATGAGAGTGTGTGTAAGAGAATGTGTGTCAGACATCAGAAACAGAACAACCCTGCTAGTCTTGCCTTGATCCTGCATTAAGAAATCCATTACTCATCTGTGAAGCTGGATGATCATCTTACAAATGCTCTATTTTAGTCTCTTTGAGGTCATCAAGCAAATACTTTACTGTTGGATGGGTATAATTAAAAGTATTTCTCATGGATTGTTTTCTCATTTAATATTTTTGAAAATAACCCAGTAAATGTAATGCCTTACATGCTGGATAAAAATGTTGCGCTGTACAAACCAAAATTCTTTCGAAATCTTTAATTTAGCATCATTGGGCTTTTGTGACATCTAGTTATATAATAGGACTAAAGTATGTTGACATCTACACATCATGCCACATTGCTGCAATAGACATTACAAATGAGTGTTTATGACATTTTAAATCCCTAGCCATTAATGTTGTGCTGGTCCTCCCTTTGCAGCAATAACATTTTTTACTTTTATAGCACAAATATATTATTCAGCTAAGATTTGAACCTTGGATAACCACTTTGCTAACAGTCTTTACCATTGTCCTGTAAATTCTATACATATGAATAAAAGGACATGCTTTTAAAATAAAGCTTTGAATTATAGTTTTCATGGACTGGTTAACAGTCCTTTTACTGTACCTCAAGAATGTATTATATAAATTTACAGATTAACCAGATCATTTACAGAAATGTATCTTCTTTCTCTAAATCTTTCTCTTTTTTAATGTAAAATAGTGCTACATTTATTATGCATTACAGTGGTTTGCGGTGCTAATGGGTACCCCTTCTGCAAGCCCTGATCACCCCACCCCCTGCACATAAACAACAAAGACTATGTTCACAAAACCACTAGCTGTTTTGTTTGTGCTTTTACAAAACAAGAAATTAATAAAAGGATGGCTTTAGTCGTGAATGGAACTAGCCGAACCAAATATGAGTTGTGATGTTATTCGCGATCAGACCTTTAGTGTTTTTTTGCTTAAAAAAGCACACATAAACTATTATGAAAACAAAATGTATGCATCTGCGGCTGGTCAAACTACAATGAAGAGCACACCGCTTCCTATTCACTGTGGTTAAGTTGGATTGCTATTCAACCTTCCATTTCACATTCGACTACATAACACACTATATACGAATTCCTACAAAAGTTGAATATGAAACTTTTTATTTTCCATTGCTGAAATATCTATGTAAGATATTCAGAAGGAAATATCTGTTAAAAGTAAATGTGTTATATTATATAACTAAGCAACCAACTCATGAAACTGTGAAGTCCTGTTTGAAGAAGTCCATTACATAAAGTATGCAGAACCTTTTTTACACACTTAACTGAACTCAGTACGATTTTTTTTCATTGAATGGTTGGCTTGAAAAATGCTGTTTCATTAGATTAGTCACAACATCTATCTCATTTGCTGTCACCATTTGAGGTTAGCTAGTTAAATATCCCGCCATGCTCATATACAGCACTATTATTTTGTTTTTTATCAATAACACGTAGAGTATTGTGTAACACCTACGAGGAGTCACTGATCTCTATGAGCCCACCTCCCCTAGACAAATCTTACATCTAATAGGTCAGATTTCCTCCCAGTTTGCTAATAGACTTACATGACAGAACCCTTCATGTTCTACTCCGAAGGGTAATGTAAAAAAATGTAAAGGGTTCTGTCATGTTAAGTGTGTAAAAAAAGTAATTTTACTGCAAGAGTATGACCTGTTCTAATGATCAGTTCTGATTGGTTAGTATCCAAACAAATAATGAACAACGAAAGAAGCATTTTGAATTGGCAGTGATTTGAATTGATTTTTTATTTATTACACATATATTAACAAATATTTCATCAGTGATGAAAATAGTATTCTAAATTATAGTAAAAACTATAATTTTACTATTCACAATTTCTTTATCCATTCTCTGAAGGGTTAGAAGGGCATCACAGCACATCACTGATGTATTATGAATACAATGTTGTGTTTTAACTGTTTAGTTCCAAAACAGATTCACTTGCTGTGCTGCTTAAATAATTTATTCCTTTTCCTCGTTGTCTATTTTCAAATCTGTGTTCATGCAACAGTCCATATGTAACCATGGCCTATGCAGCAACATGCTTGTCCAAACTAACATCCCTGCAGCTGTTTGTATTGTCTGTCTGTGTCAGCTTATGTCATAATGTCTCAATTTATGTTCAAGTTTTCATGTACCAAAACCTAATTCCCCTCCCTACTTATCAGCAAGTAACCCGAACGCTTGCCGAGCCATCGGCAGAGGTCTACAGCCAAAAGGCATCCGTGTGAAAGAGGTGGCTGATTTCAAAGTGTACACTAGAGGAGCAGGAAGTGGAGACTTGCGGATCATTGTCAAAAACCCTAGTAAGTGATTTCTTTAACAAAAATTTTACCAGTAATTGAAAAAATAAGTATCTTTTAATGTTTATTAATTTTTTTGTGTACTTCAAATGTCGGTCTTGTGCTCAAAATTGTTTTGTTGTTCATGTAAAGAGGGTGGAGATGATCCTGTGAAGGTGTGTGACCTAGGCGATGGGGTTTATGAATGCAATTACTACCCTATTTTTACTGGAAAATACACTGTGATCGTCACATGGGGTGGTCATGCCATTCCACGCAGGTGAGCTATTTTACGAATTCTCCACATGGCCAGGTCTTAGGCCACTTTGAATAAAATATTTGATTAAAAATAACATTTTAGTTCATAATGTTCATAATGCCACTGAGCTGGTTCGCATGGAAAGCAAGTGGATATTTTATCGATGTCGATGTGTTAGAAGCAGGAAAAATGTTTAGTGTGTTTAGGGGGTTTACTTTTAAAGAAGAAAAGTAAGAAGGAACAGGAACCACCATTTAGATTAACAAAGTATGTCAACAACAAATGCTTCAATAAATGTTACCTCCATACCAATCTGTATGTTTCTCTGTGTGCATTCAGCCCATTTGAGGTGTTGGTTAGTGAGGATGCAGGACCCCAGAAGGTGAGAGCATGGGGTCCAGGCCTGGAGACTGGCATGGTGGGCAAGTCAGCTGACTTTGTAGTTGAAGCTATTGGCACAGAGGTTGGAACACTAGGTAAAGTATACTGCATTTAAAATGTTCATTCTGTTTTGTACTCACTTATCCCAGCTGGGGTTAGGGTGCCTCACTCTATGTTTACGATGTGTTAGTGAGTAGAAAGTATTTAGATACTATAAATCTTAAGTTTTAAAAACACAACAATATAACAAAATAATAGGTTTCTTCAATGCCCGGTGTACACTAGATCATTTTCAGCCCAGGGTTAAACAGTCCTGCACCAAAAAAACATGCAGGTTCCCCACTAACTCTTACAAGCATTGCCACTACAGTATTTTTTTTTCAAAGATTTGTTGTGTGTAACAGTCAAAACATTCATAAATATTGTGTGTATGTGTGTAGGATTTTCAATTGAGGGCCCATCGCAGGCCAAGATTGAGTGTGATGATAAAGGCGATGGCTCCTGTGATGTTCTCTACTGGCCCACTGAGCCGGGTGACTATGCTGTCCACGTCATCTGTGATGATGAGGATATTAAGGACAGCCCTTTCATGGCGCACATTCTCCCTGCAGCCAATGATGTGTTTCCTGAAAAGGTCAGTTCTTCCTTCAGTCTCAGCATTCTTTAAGGTTTTACTGTTTACATGTGACATAAATACAGCTAATAAGTGTTTGACAATACTGGATTTATTTTGTTTGATATATTAACCAATTTGTACAGTTATAACTGACATAGGGGATTATTGGTTTGAATTTGGCCCCTTTGTTATGAAATTATGAGCTATTTTATAATAGCTTTTTTTATTGCAACTTCATCCTAAGGCTACTTGAAAGCAGATTTCAAGCTTAATAATTAACCTTTTCTTCACTTTGATTTGATTCTATTACACTTGATTCATTGAATTCACATTAATATGTAACAGCAATAATAACTCTTTGCAGGTTAGATGTTACGGCCCTGGCTTGGAGTCTACTGGCTGCATTGTAAACAAACCTGCAGAGTTCACCATAGATGCTCGAGGAGCAGGAAGAGGCCAGCTAAAGATCTATGCTCAGGTTTCTATTACTTTTATTCATTTATTTTTACAGCAGTGTAATCATTAAATCATCTTTTTTGCTTTTAGTGTATAAAAAATAATACTGTTTAAATTCAATTTGCTTATAGGATTCAGAAGGCTTTCCCATTGACATCCAAATTACGGACAATGGCGACAGTACTTACTTTTGTGTCTATATCCCGACTAAGCCAATTAAGCACACTATTATCATCACTTGGGGTGAAGTCAATGTCCCCAACAGCCCATTCAGGGTAAGAGCTCACAAATGAACAAGACATACATGCTACATACTACTATTTTACCATGTTTGTGTCACTGCAGTATGAAGATAAATTTAAGAGAAATTAAATAAAATATTTAAATAAAGGCTGGTGCAGTTTACATTGGTGTCCCAATTATGTGTTAATTGTAATGTATTATTTGTTCTCCTAAATTAAGGTGAACATTGGAGAGGGTAGCCACCCTGAAAATGTAAAGGTATATGGACCAGGTGTAGAGAAGACTGGTTTGAAAGCCAATGAACCCACCTACTTCACTGTGGATTGCAGCGAGGCTGGTCAAGGTCAGCATGCACTGCTCATTTTCTACCCTTCTGTCATTTTCCCACTTTTTGATTTATAGCATGATCTCCACTCCTCAGTAGAGTACATCAAGTAAGAAGACTATTTACTCATTTTCTCTCTCTTTTGACCCATGCAGGAGATGTAAGCATTGGAATCAAGTGTGCACCGGGAGTCGTAGGCCCTGCAGAGGCTGACATTGACTTTGACATTATTAAAAATGATAATGACACATTTACTGTGAAATACACTCCACCAGGCCCTGGACGCTACACTATCATGGTGCTTTTTGCTGATCAGGTACATTTGTTATCATGAATGAACAAATAATTGAAGTCTGGTATCCATTTTTGTCACCAAATATTTTGGCATATTGGCAACATTAGAAAAGAAAAGAATGTGGTGGTAACAGCATTCTTTTGTAATTCTAAGGAAATACCCATAAGTCCCTTCCGTATTAAAGTGGACCCCTCCCATGATGCAAACAAAGTAAAAGCAGAGGGTCCAGGACTGTGCAAGACTGGTAAGGTTTTGTATCTCGTTGCAAACAATATAATATAAACCATGATGTAATGGATTTACATATTGTATTATTGCTGTTTAGGTGTGGAGGTGGGCAAACCAACACACTTCACAATTTATACAAAAGGAGCCGGAAAAGCTACTCCTGAGGTGCAGTTTACTGGAGCACATAAAGGAGAGGCTGTCAGTGATTTTGAGATCATTGATAACCATGACTACTCTTTCACTGTTCGCTACACTGCAATGCAGCAGGTAACAGAGAGAACTAAATCACTTCTGTTCTTAACATGGGACTGCTATAACAGTCATTAATCCAGCAAGCAGTAGTGGAGTACTGGTAGATTGAATTTCCCCCGAAATTACCAAAACTATGGGTGGTAAATTAAAACTCAAGGCACTTTCCCCATAAGGATGTATGAGATACTGACTAAATACATTTCTTGGTCAACTGGAACTGCTTATATTTTAGACTGGAACATAGTAATGGAGTTGTTTTTAACAAGTATATGCTGAAAATCACCCAAATACAACATTAAACAAAAGTATAAAACAGCTAAAATAAATATAAAATACAATAAACTCTGCACTATACCTTTACTTCTTATTGTTTCATTATGCTTCTCCATTACAGAGATATTGGAATACCATATGGATATGTTTGTACCTTGCCAATCATGTTTACATATGTAGACCTTTGCCAGATGTTTATATACAGTATCTAGATCTTTATCCTTAAATTTTCAAAAATATATTAGTACATTAGTACATTACTAACACTATACTTCACTGTAGTAGTACACATTTTACAAACAAAAACTTTTTGCTGTAGGGTTAATCATTTTATTAATAATTTTGACATTCGATTAACTTGAGACTCAAACTCTATTTACTTTGGCTTTCATTTATTACAATTAGATTTCTTATATTACTGAGAAAAGACTGCGAAAATTGACGAAAGCTCAAAGGAATCAATTCCCATTTAATTTTGACAACATTCAGGGCCTTTAGTGAGATGACTGATCTGTGTCCTCGGGTGGAGTAGTGGGATTTTCCACTGCACACCAGCGTCACGAGATCTCCCCAGTTCGAATCTTGATGTTCCCGGTTGACTGGGTGCCTTCCTAGCTAATAGGATATACAAACTGTTGTTGCATTGTAGTGCCGACCCCAAGCCGGGATAGAT
>JAYDZG010000001.1:29457726-29472422 GCA_034509265.1 Microcambeva bendego | reverse complement strand
CCAGTGGTAGCCTAGTGGCTAGAGCTTTAGACCCTCAACGGACATGCAACCACTGTTGGGCACTTGAGCGGCCATTACCCCTCTTTTCTCTAAGATCACATACAATGGCTAACCCTGTGCTCTGACCCAGCTTCTGGGATATGGGACGAAATAATTTTGTTGTACTATACACATGTATGATATAAATCTGCTACTGCAGATGTTTTTTAAACATTGCTTGACTGAATTCTTGACCTCGAGCTCCTGTGATTAAAATTATAAAAGCTACAAAACAATATTTTCCTAATATTCTCTGTTTGCTTTACATTGCTTGTGTAATGTACAGAAGTGGATGTGGGAAAAGACCAGGAGTTTGCAGTCAACACACATGGAGCTGGTGGTCAGGGCAAGGTGGATGTACAGATCACCTCACCATCTCGACGGCCAATCCCATGCAAGGTTGAGTCTGGACCAGCCAGTGAAGTGCACACTGTGAAGTACATCCCACCAGAGGAGGGTCCATACAAAGTGGACATCAGCTATGATGGCAACCCTGTTCCAGGAAGTCCCTTTAGTGTTGAAGGAGTTATGCCACCAGATCCATCTAAAGTAAGTGTTTGTGTGGTTAGTTAATATCTGTTTTATTGTTTTATCGTCCCCCTCATCTATATTCATCTATCCATATACATTACCTACCATAATATTTACATCCTATTAATTAACTAATTAATTAATTCATTTATTCATATAACCTTTTTGAAATATATGTTTGCTTCCTTATTTAATTCCTGTCAGTCTATATCAACCTATTCTACCCACACTGTCACCAATCCTTGTATATATGCATTTTTGTGTTATAATACTACTACTAATAATACTAATACTAATAACAATAATATTTAGACTAAGCATGTCTAGTGGTTAAGGTACTGAACTAATAATCAAAAGGTTGCTGGTTCAAGCCCAACCACTGCCAGGTTGCTGTGCTTGGGACCTTGAGCAAGGGTCTTAACTGTCAATTGCTCAGACTGTATATTGTAACGGTAATGTTAGTCACTTTGGAAAAAGACATCTGCTAAATGTCGAAAAATGTAAATCTATCAGTCCATACTTACCAGTTACTGGAGAAACAAATTCTACATAGAAAGGACTCTGGAGTGTAGTGGATGTATCTCAGCTTCTAATACAGCTTGCTGAATTCAAACATGTGCCTTCTGCTTTAGTTTTAAATAAAATTCAGTACAAATTAGACATGGATGTGTAGTTTATTGGAATGAGGTAGTGTGATCACATTCTTTTAGAAGGGCACCAGTAATATTCTAGATGCATTTCCATTGTTGCTTTTATCTCCATCAGTGCAAAAACCATATTATTTCAGCCATTCTGTAATAAATACCATCCTTTTCAAGTGCCTTGTTCATTCACTCTACAGAACAAGTTGCCCATTTAAACATAGACGGTCCTTATTAAAAGTCTCTGGAGATTACCTACATTGCTTTTTACATTATCTTACTCTGAAGGCGCACATATTGTCCGCTGTGACATTTACAACATGTCAAAGATCATTTAATTTGAGTTTTGCACTATGCCTGGCACTCATTAAAAATTGGCTGAAACAGAAAAAAACACTCTTCATGAGAAGGAATGTGGGGGCGGAGGGCTCAAAGTGTACAGCACACACTGTGCTGTATCTTGCGTACCAATTCAATGACCTTCATTGAAAGTCATTGACGACTGCAATAGACACGAATGCACACATATCTTATCAAACTGGAAGAATCATTTAATTGCAGATGTGTTTGTAGGAACAGGAAAACTCTGTTGTTGAAAATGGTTGTAGTCTTTAACCCTGCAAGCACACCAGCAGCAAATGTTTCTCTTTGTTCCCTCAAATCATTGTCCACAGGTCACTACTAGAGACTGCAGTGATTTATTTGGCAATAAAAATGTCCATAATTGTCATGCCAAATTTGCATGAATGTTTTTCTTATTTTACATTTAATTTTACATTAGTGACATTTGGTAGATACTTTTACCTCAAGTCTTGGGTGGTGGTTCAACTCAAGCAAGACCTCAGAGGTTGAATGGTACAGAGTGGGGTTTTATTAATTTAGAAGATAAAAAGGGGCTAATTCATTTTGGTTTTGTTGACAAACATTGTCCACAAAAAACTGTTTTTAACTGAATGTGTGCAGCTGTAGGAAGCCAAAGTAGGACTTGGTATATCGAATTGAGCAGGGTCTTATTGTACCTCCAATTTAGCTTGTGACTGGTCTATTTGTGGCTTGGTATGAGAGCACCAGTGTTTAAAACTTAATGCATGCAGATACAAAAAGCCAGTGAAGATTATGCAGCAGTGGGGTAATGTGGTGGTGTTTAGGTGGATTAAAAAACAAACAACTGACCTAAATCCTTTCTTACAAATACAGTACCTTAACTGATGAGCTGCCACTGCTATTAGACAGAGTACTTGGGAAATACTGTTCTCACCATCAAATAAATCATATAGTTATTAGTAAGAAATCATAATTGTCTACAACCTAATCAGTGCTTGGAGTTTATTATGGTTTCTGGATTTTCTTTGTCCACCTCCTGGATTGACTGCATGGATTGAGATTAGGGGAGTTTCCTCGCCTTGGACTTGAAATTCTAATGTTTTGTTGCTCTACTTTCTTGGGTGCCCTAAAGCCTTTTTAAATGCAATCAAACCACTCTGCTAGAAGTTCTTGATGATTCAATAAATGGACGATTGGGGGGCTATCCTAGAAGCAGCAATGTCCTTACCTGTGAAACACTTGATACAATACAATGATGACTGAAATTGCTTCCTTGGAGGAAACTTTGGTTAACAGAAGAAAGATTAAAAGCACCACTACCATTTTAAAGCAACCAGCCTGCTCTTCTAATCAGCATGGCAGAGTGATATGAGCTGCCTTGTCCTCATTAACCTTTTCTCCTGAACTAACAAGATCATCACTGAAATGATGTTAGCAGGCCATTTTGATGGGCTGAAATGCAGTGGCTGGAATGCAATAATTTTTGTGATAAGGTCATTTTTATGGCAGGAAATAACTTTGCAATTAATTGAAATTCATCTGATCATGCTTCACATAAGGTTAATACAAAATGCCACCATCAAATCTGAGGCAGCAAACTTTGTGAAAACCATAATTTGTGCAACCCTGAAAAAACGTTTGGCCATGACTGTATGCTACTTTTTATAGTAATCACACCAATGTCTGTGAGCCACGTTGTTCTATTTTCTATCAACATTGTTAGCTGAAACATGGAAATCAAATATGACAGGGCAATATGTCTAACCACTATTGGAAACGAATCAAAGAGATTCTGTAATTAATCTGTCATTGGAAATGTGAACCAGAGTGTACTTAGCCACTGGGGTTGGTTTAGCCACATCTGGAAAGCTGAAATTCTTCACTTCCACACTAATTTTCCCCGGTAAATAACATGAAAGACAGTATTGCAAAGATAGAAAATGTATTGTACCACTTTGCATTTTAACACGAGAAAGAAAACAGTAGTCTGGGCTAATCCTGGGCACAAGGCAGGAATACCAGGTCTGTTCATCACACTTCTTTGTTGTCTCACCCATATCTCTGGGCATGGTGATGCTGGTAGAAGTAGGTGCTGCCAGCAACATGGGTCTTGGATAGCTGTGTTTGATCCTTACATCTGGTGACTTTCTGTAAAGACTTAATTAAGTCTGTAAGCATAATTATGTGTACCTTTGTCTGTGTGTGTGTGTGGGGGGGGGGGGGGGTATTTATAAGTAATGCAGGTGAATTGGCTGCTCTGAATTGCACTGTGCTTGCAAGTGAATTGCCGATTTGTGCCATCAGAAAATGCACCGGCAAACTTTCTGAATTGATGTAAGTCATAGATGTAAGTCAACATGTGATAATTACACTTACATCACTGATATTTTAAAAAAGCTTGTTAATTTTCTGACATGTTTTGGTGACCAGATAAAAAGAAAAACATATTTTCTTAACAACTTACTGAGCCTCTTTAACAGATGCGCCACAATGTTTAACTTGAACTTAAACTCTTTTTTCTTCCTCCCTCTTCATTGTTTGTACTATATTTGTTTTCACACTTACCCAGGTGAGAGCCTATGGCCCTGGCCTAAGGGGAGGAATTGTTGGTCAACCGGCACCGTTTGCCATAGACACCAAAGGTGCAGGCACAGGCGGTCTGGGTTTGACAGTGGAAGGTCCCTGTGAGGCTAAGATCGAGTGCCAGGACAACGGTGATGGCTCATGCTCTGTATACTACCTTCCCACTGAGCCCGGGGAGTACTCTATCAACATCCTGTTTGCTGATGCCCACGTACCCGGCTCGCCCTTCAAAGCCATGGTGCAGTCCGTATTCGACCCCAGCAAGGTGACGGCCAGTGGGCCAGGATTGGAGAGGGGCAAGGTCGACGAGGCAGCCTCCTTCACAGTCGACTGCTCCAAGGCTGGAGAGGCTGAGCTCACCATCGAGATCATTTCAGACTCAGGGACTCAGGCTCAAGTGCATATCCAGAACAATGGCGACGGCACTTACTCCATCACCTATGTGCCCACGTTCCATGGCATGTACACCATCACCATCAAATATGGAGGCCATGCTGTTCCAAAGTTTCCAGCCCAGGTCCAGGTTGATCCTGCCATTGACACCAGTGGGGTCAGGGTTTATGGACCAGGAGTGGAACCCAGAGGTAAGAATAATTCTGCTTACCAGACACTGTCTGTTAGCTCATGTCCTGGGTCATCTAGAAACTAAAAAAAAAAAAAACATAAACATTATGCCCCTTCCCCAAAAGCTCATGGTTCAAGTTTATTTACAGTAGCGTAGTTGCAAGATATCACATTTTCTATATTCTTTGTGATCGCTTTAATAAAGGTGTAGCAATGGTGATTCACTTATTTAATATTCATAATTTGTAAGCTGAAGTATGCTTGCTATCTGTGTGTGTTTACAGGGGTCTTAAGAGAAGTCACCACACACTTCATTGTGGACACACAGGCCTACAACAAAACTGGAGGAAACCACATTAAAGCCCATGTTGTTAATCCATCTGGCGCCAACTCGGATACGTACATCACTGACAAAGGAGATGGTACATACAGAGTGGAGTACACCGCTTTTGAGGATGGTATGATTTTCAGTAATATCCTCTCCTATTAGATTTGGTCTAGCATTATGTCTCAGCATATTTTGAATTTGTGATCAACAAATAATTTATTTCCCACCACATCTTAGAATTTTGTTTACCAAAATAAGAGACACTAAGCCAGACAAGGCACTATTATTAAATTCTGGCTTGTACTTCTGTCCTTTTTAATGTTATGACCTGTCCTGATATGGAAACCACATGGAAGTTTTCACAGTAGTTTTACTGCATTTTTTTCTGTGGTATTGAGATTAACACTAAGTCCATTTTTTGGTTTGGCTAGTAATACAGAAATATTGAGCTAAAGTTGACGTTTTGTCCAATGTAAATGTTGTAAACTCTCTGTATTTGTGTACTTGTAGGTGTCCACTTGATTGAAGTGTTATATGATGATGTGCTGGTTCCAAAAAGCCCATTCAGGGTGTCAGTAACCGAGGGCTGTGATCCAAGTCGTGTGCGGGCCTATGGACCAGGCCTGGATGAAGGACTTGTAAATAAATCCAACTGCTTCACTGTGGAGACTAGGTACACCAGTAAATATGAGAACACTTATTCTATGATGTACTTAACAGACGTTAAGTCTGACTCAGTCTCTTTCTGTCTGTCATTAGGGGTGCTGGTACGGGTGGTCTTGGCTTAGCCATTGAGGGTCCGTCTGAGGCTAAGATGTCCTGTAAGGATAATAAAGATGGCAGCTGCAGTGTTGAATACATCCCCTTTACTACTGGAGAGTATGATGTTAACATTACATTTGGTGGACTTCCTATCCCAGGTGAGACACTCAAACCAACCCCAACCCATCTAGGTTAGACCATTTACAATTGTTATACCACTCTTTCTGAAACAGGGCATTACATTTTTTTTGTCATGCAGGAAGCCCATTCAGAGTTCCAGTTAAAGAGCTGGTGGATCCCAGTAAGGTAAGATGTTCTGGCCCTGGCCTGGGCAATGGAGTGCGAGCCCACGTTCCACAAACCTTCACTGTGGACTGCAGCAAGGCTGGCCTGGCTCCACTGGAAGTGATGTTGTACAGTCCAACAGGTGAGAAAAGACCTGCTGAAATATATTTTGTATATATATAATATATTTTTTTATAAATCTTGATACGATCAGTGTATTTGAGCCTATGATAACTTTGGTCTTATTTCTTTAAAATTGAGTATTTAAATATTTTTGCAAATATACTCTAATCTCTCAAGGAGCAACCGAGCCTGTGAGCATTACAGATAATGGTGATGGCACTCACACTGTGATTTACACCCCATCCAAGGATGGCCCATACACTGTCTATGTCAAGTATGCAGACCAGGAGGTGCCACGTAGGTAAGACCATGTCCTATTTACAAACCCCATAATGAGCAGTTGTTATTTGGAGCTTAAAACTTATGTCAAAAACCTAAAATCATGATTGCTATTGATAATCCTTTATGTCATAGTGTTAAATTGAGACCACTAATGAAAATGTTTCAATTTGGCTTTTTTCATATTCAATACAATGCTAATAAATTACAAATCATATAACCAGCATAATGATTTAATTAAAAATCTTGTAAATCTTTTTTTGTAAAGAAAGATGAGTTCTTTAAAACTTATTCTTGTAATGTTTTCTATTGAAGCTTGGTTCATAAATTAGCAGCAACTGTTGCATTCATCATGGATACATGTTGCTGAGGTTTATTAAATTCTGTATGTAAAATGGCTTTTTTGCAGTCCTTTTAAGGTAAAGGCCTTGCCAGCTCATGATGCCAGTAAGGTTCGAGCCAGTGGTCCTGGGCTTAATGCCTCAGGTGTGCCTGCTAGTCTGCCTGTTGAATTCACCATTGATGCCCGTGATGCTGGTGAGGGTCTCCTTACCGTACAGATCCTGGTGAGTTACATTATTTGTAGATTATTCAATGTCGTTATTTTGGTTGATTGTCTTACACTTTATAAACAGTGTTTATAAAGCCTGACATTCTAAACTTTCATTCTAATCCTGCTATTGCTGCAGGATCCTGATGGGTGCAGACGTGTGATTTCTGTGTTTGTGGAGGACTGGGGAAGGAGGGTGTGGGACAGCCATATTGTTAAGGGCACCATTCCCTTCTATATTCATAGGAAAGGATGTGTAAGGCCTTCTTTTGGCCCCGTATTTTTGTCCCATCACCATGTCCTATGTCTCCTGTTCTTTACTTTACCCCTAATATTTAAGCTTCCGAGATCACCTCTGTCATTGTATCCTGTGTCTGAGCTCCCTTTGCCATAGTTTATGCCACATGATCATTATATTATAGGGGGTAGAGGCTTTCTTTTGCTTGGACTATCTCCAGAAGTCTTGTGTAATATCCTTAAATTATTATAAACTGTAGACAATCTAGCTATCTATCAATCTCTATCTGCTGAATGATATAGTAGATAGATCAGTTTAATGTAAAATTTTCTTATACTGTTTAGGTGGTCTCTGTGGACTGACACGTCATCGATCTAATTATTGTGGTTTTCTACTGCATAACTAATTAATTCAGACAATGGCTTTCTAAAATAGTTTAACATATTTTAACTGAAGACCCAATGCACTTCCTAAAACATTTTAACATTTTTTGCACTAAAGTTTAACTGTGCATTTTTTCAATATTTATTGCGTTTAATACACACAGCCATAAAGTAGACTATATGGCCAAAAGTATTTGGACACCTGAACATGATATCCCATTGGCCATCCCATTTCAAAACCAAATGGGATAAAATATAGACTGACCACCCATAGTTCCCATGTGGACTATTGATGGTCTAGAAAGTCTCAATCTATGTTTCAGTTAATTCCAAAGCAGTCCATTGTTGTGGTTAAAAACAATAATTAGAAAGGTTGTCCCAATACTTTAATAGTATATTTATAGTGTGTTAAAGAGTATGTACACATTTTACTATGTGTGTTTAAAATAGGATCCAGAAGGAAAACCTAAGAAAGCAAACATCAGGGATAACAGAGATGGAACATATACAGTGTCTTATGTGCCAGACATGACCGGCCGCTACACCATCACCATCAAATATGGTGGAGATGAGATTCCCTTCTCTCCCTACCGCATCCATGCTCTGCCCACTGGAGATGCCAGCAAATGCTTAGTCACAGGTAGGAATTTTGATTACACCACTTAGACATGTTAAACATACACACTTTGGATGTGTTATCCTACGGTACCAAAAGCACTCTATTTTAGCCAAAGCATCTTTAATGTACATAGATTTTGCAAGTGTCTGGAACTGTACTGTAGTTTTGGAAGATTTTTATGAAGAAATTACTTAAATTGTTGTTTTAAGTATAGTCGTGGTGAGTGTTGTCTAACAAGCCAATCCAACAGCTTTAATATCAAATCGGTATCAAATTGGTTTAAATTCCTTATAGTAAATGCTTTGGCTTTAGCATAAGTTTACATTCACTTACCAGGAATAACATTATGACCAAAATCCTAACAAAGTGTTGGTCCCACTTTTGCTTCCAAGACAGCCCTGCAACTGTGATTCACTGTGCATTCTGAAACATTTCTATCAGAACCAGCATTTACTGGTCCACATGAACCAGCTTTTACTCACCGATTGCATTAGTGAGCCTTGGCTGCCCAAGACCCTGTCACTGGTTTACCACTGTTCTAGGACCACTTTTGCTGATCAACACAGATCAGGAACACCCCACAAAAGCCACAGTTTTGAAAATGCTGTGACCAAGTCATCAAGCCATCAAATACTGTAAAAATACATTTGCCAAGACTTGATTGACTTTAAGTGAGGAAGAAAAGAAAAACAAACTAACGTTTAAAAAATTGTTTTGTCTTAATTATAATATTTTGCAATCATATGTACTAAAAGCCTGTGGTTATTTTGTTTTGCAACAGTTTCCATTGGAGGACATGGTCTAGGTGAGTTGGTCCAAACAATTTCAAAATTTCATACCGGCCATAGTTTTCTTCATATTAAACAGTGCTAATCATAGTCAACATCACATTTTTATTGTGTCATGCCTAGGCTCAGGACTAGGACCCACCATTCAGATTGGGGAGGAGACTGTCATTACTGTGGACGCAAAGGCTGCTGGGAAGGGAAAAGTCACATGCAAAGTGTCGACTCCTGATGGTGCTGAACTAGACGTTGATGTGGTGGAGAACTCGGACGGAACATTCGATATTTACTACACAGCTCCAGAACCAGGAAAATATGTCATCACTATTCGCTTTGGTGGAGAACACATTCCTAACAGTCCTTTCCATGTGGTGGTGAGCACTTTCTGTAGTGTAATTCTTAAATGTTTATAAGCTAGAACTTTGGAACATGCATGTGTTTTATTGAAAGCTTCTAAAAATGACTAATGTAATCAGGTCTAAAATTAGCACTTGTAATGAATCCCAAAGTATTGTCCAAAGTATGTAGACATTAATTCAATAATTTATTGGACATCTCGCCCAATCAGCCCTACACACTCACATACTCTTACATATGTGTCTATTACAGCTGTTTTCTATATTTTGGAGTGTGTCTGTGAGAATTTGTGCTCAATAATTCAAAAGACCTTCATGAATGATGTTGGATGAAATGGCATGGCTTGTTCATGCAGTCATGCTGAAATAAGATTCCAAACTATTTTCTCAAATTTTAAAGCATGCCATACCCCTGTTACTAGTGGATGTGGCTAACCTAAACCAAACAGCTAAATGGGCTCATACTTTTGGTAATACAGTATAGCAACAGACATGGTTTTGTTAGGGTATTGCTGTAAATCAGCAAATCTGTCAATAAGGATCCTGCAGGGAAGACCTGACTGACACACACCTGCGATGTGTTTGCAGTATACTGATCTCTTCTTATACACCATCTCTTTTACACCCCTGTTAATTCCAGTCATTTCCCACCCTAGCATTACTGGAGGCCCATTTTCTCTGTGTGAGGGCACCCAGCCGACTCGAACCTGGGAGTTCTTACCCTCAGCTCTGGTGTGCTAGCCATCTTAGTGTCGAATTTGTTGTCATTAATTACTTCATTAATTGCTCTGCATTCGTTTGCCATATTTGTCATTGTTTGCGAGAAAAGTTTTGCTTCATTGAATGCTGGGATCACTTATTGTTGTCATTCAGTCAATTTATAGCTTTCAAATAAAGGACCTAAGTAGGCTTTTCAAAGTATCTAAGAATTGAGTCCTCTGTGCAGGACATAAAATATTGGCTGTTTAGAGAACTCATTAGCAGAAAGACCCATTGACAGAATGGTGCATACCTTGTCTTAGTATTTTATTATTTCCTATACTTACTAAACCTACTAAAAATCATCATAAAATAAAAGGATTTGTGCATGTTTTGATGTATAACTAAAGCTTTGTCACATACAAGAATGTGATTTAATGTGTTGCATAGGAGTGTGTATGCTCTTGGTGAACTAACAGTGTGACCTCCTCCATCCCCAGGCCTCTGATACTGTTCCTATAATAGAGGAGCCATGTGATAAAGTGCAGTTACAACAACCATACTCCCCTTACCAGAGCTACTCCCCTCACTGGGTACACATTTAAGCCCTCTACATCACCTCCCTTCTACTTGATTCATCTCATACATCTTCTCCATTCATCCTCTTAGAGATTTGCTTTCTTGAATGGCTATATTGTGCTCTGGAAGCAATCAATGGTTTAAATATAACAACATTTCAAGAAACAACTTTTAAGCATTCCATCTGTCAAAAATCTGAGGTTTTCTCCACTTTGTGCATGGCCGGCATGTTTCTTTTCATCTGGTTCCATCCCTTTTTTACTAAATAATAAGAAGTGCTCACTTTATTTGTCCTGTTCCAGGCTACCGAGGAGCCAGTCACAGCCATTAATGGCATGGAACCCATGTTGCGTCCCTTCAGCCTGGTCATTCCATTCACAGTTCAAAAAGGAGAGATAACAGGTTTGATTAAAATACATTAATTAAAGAACATTACATATATGTACATATACATATGTACATGAGCAATTACTATTCCTTCCACCCTGATTGTTTCCAACCAAAATATAAGAGTGGAAAGTTTTAGATCCCTTAGATTGTGTACTTATTTTAAGGTGCTGACACTAAAAGGCGAAAAAAATCCAAAAGTGATCATATAATGCTGTGTGTTTGTAGGAGAGGTGCGGATGCCCTCTGGGAAGACTGCCCGGCCTAACATTGCTGACAACAAGGATGGCACAGTGACAGTGAAATATGCCCCTACTGAAAAAGGCCTGCATGAGATGGATATTAAATATGATGGCAACCACATACCAGGTCCACACAATAGTTATTATTTTAAATTCATAGCTAGATTGAATTTTTATTGTAGATTTTATTTATTTGATTTTAAACCTCAGTATTGGAAGTGACATGCTGTAATCTTCTTTCTCACAGGAAGTCCACTGCAGTTTTATGTTGATGCTATTAACAGCGGTCATGTGACCGCTTACGGACCCGGGCTAAGTCATGGCATGGTCAACAAACCTGCAGTGTTTACAATTGTTACAAAGGATGCAGGGGAAGGTACAAATCAAAACACTGAACCACTGGTGGAACATACAAACTCCATTTCTGGAAGAGTTGGGACATTTTGTAAAATGCAAAAAAAGACAAAAATGTGTTAATTCTTTTTTTGGATGTAGTAAGTTCACTGACAAACTTAATTATATTTTGACAATACAAATTTATTTTGCAAATTTCCTGCCAATCTAGTTACATAACATCACCTGATTGCTTTTCGGTTCCTCTCTACTGCTGCTGACTTCTACACCAAACACAATTATCCTCTTACATATATGCAGTAGCCCACATCTTCTCACCTAAACAATATGAGTTTATATAAGACTTAGTTTGACTCATGGACTGATTCCATCATCCCTCATGTATGTGCAGGCACCACCAATTAGCCACTCTTTTTGGCATTAACCCAACAAATGAGCCTATCAGTTTGTAGAGCGCACACATACTGGCAGGAGCAAAGCTGAGATTCTAATTTATGAACTCAGAGATTCACAAGTTTGAGATGTCAGGTTTATTATCAGCTCAACATATTTTACCCTTGTACCACCTGCCACATGCCATTCTCATTAAAATTCCGGTCTGACTTTGGGGGATTGCTATTTTAATGGTGCAGCTACTTGAACTTGTCCAATGCTTCTCAGCAAAGGAAATTGACCTGTTTGTTCACGCTGTGAAGGTACGCAAGAGCTTCAGTGATGGATAAATTAATCAAACTGAATTGTTTATTAATTAATTAATTCATAGCAAATGCCTCATACACAGTGCCAGTGATTAAATAATTCAAAAGTGAGTGTTTTAAAATGTCCAAACACCAGATTATGCACCAGTACCTGACTTTTAAAGCCCCTTAAATAAACATTTTTTTATAAAGTCATTGAGTTTACTTACCAGGCTACAGGTGACTCCTGTGCAAGCTGATCTCTTCTTGCTTGTGCTGTGGAAGGTGTATTTTTATTACTCAGCATCGGCAAAAGCAATTCAGCATGACGCCTTCTAAAGTCCTGTAATATGCCCTTATTTGTGTCCAAGAGACCTCCATGCAATTGCAACACACAACATACAACAAGACAGCTCCAACATTCTGTGGGCTATATTGTCTATATTGGCTTTACAGTGTGAAGAAGCCATTTATTGCACTGGCATAGGCATACTATATGTTGTATTCAGCAGATATTTGAAATACAGTCATTGTCCCCTAACAGAATGATGTAGAATAATGTTATTTTATTTTGTATTCTGTTTACAATGTAACTGGCACACGCTATGGATTTGTGCACAGCTATGTGTCCTTGTGTGCGTAACAAGCGGGGGTATGCAAGCGTTTGGCACATGCCTGTATTGACAATTAACTGCCAATATAGCAATAAACATCCGACTGTTAACTTTTCGGTCAGTAGCGCATCTGTATTTTCTGTTACTAAGATAGCGAAAAACACCATTATTTTGACTCAACACACCTCATTTCAAGACCACGCCCATCAACGTAAATATATTCACCCATCGGTGTAAATACCATTGCTATTTTAACGACACTGGTGCAAGGCATGAAAATAGACTGTTCACGGGGTGTAAGATAGCAATGAGCATTGCTACGCACCTTGCGTAGGGTGTAAGATAGGGCCCGAGGTTTAAAGCCCTGACACATCTTTGCTTCCTGGATCCTACTGGATTCACTTTTAGTATTTAGATTGTATTTTTTTAATAACTTGTGGAACAGGATGTAATGTAAGGAATTTTATTGTACAGTGCAGCTGTTTGTTTTCTGTCAATATGATAATAAGAGATTTAAATGAAACCATTTCAACTTATTATTTTATGAAATGTGTAAAAAAGTTTCTATCATCTTTTATTTAGCCAATTCCCAACTTTTAGTTGTATTTTAGGCATCACATTCAAAAATAGTTAATATTTACAAACTGTTAAAATGTTGGTCAGCCAACATAAAAAAACATCAAGTTAAATGAAAGTCAGCAAAGTAATGCCCCAACTTTTCTAAAAATATGGTTTGTAGTATTAACTGGTAGTGCTTGATGTTTCTTTACTATCCAGTACCGCATTTCCCTCCCTAACTTACTCCCCATTGGGGCTTTTATTGCCCAATATGATTCTTTTGCAGCAATATTAATGTGTAATCTTGTCATGTCTCAGGTGGTCTGTCTTTGGCAGTTGAAGGCCCCTCAAAGGCAGAAATCAGCTGTAAAGACAATAAAGACGGTACTTGTACTGTCTCCTACCTGCCCACCGCACCAGGAGACTATAATATAATTGTGAAGTTTGATGACAAGCACATACCTGGCAGCCCCTTTACAGCCCGGATTACAGGTAAGGTTGTGTGCTTGTGGATCTTTATGTACATTTTTAAAAAAAAAAACCTTACCCTTCAGATCTTAATATTTTAATCTGAGCTACATCATGATTTCTTAGTAGATGATATGAATGGATGAAATATGTGAATATAGTTTAATTATTTAGTTGTTGGTGTAGGAATTAAAACCTGAACATATATAACATTCTGAATATAAATGTATTAACCTCCTAATTACATAAAAGTGCCTAATGAGCACAGCAAGCATGCATCATTATTTTACAGCTCTTATTTACATTTTAAAATATTTTAAACAGATGACATTTTGTTCTAACTACAGCAGCAGCCTTATAAGCACATATTAGCACATTTAAAAAAAAAATCCGCTAACGTCATATTTTGCTTGAGGCATAAACAATGATTTTAATGGTTTCAGACCTGTTGCTTTCTGATGGGAATTGGTTGAATTCATATTTCTTGCCAAGAGATTGTTATTTAAATTCAGTATAACAACAAACAACCATGGAAAAAAAATAAGAGAAAAAGATGTCAGTTTTTTTTAGTTCACAATATATGCGAGCCCAAGTGGAGTAGTGGGATTTTCCATTGCAAACTCCCTGGTTTGAATCATGGTGTTTTGTTGATTTGCTGGGAATTGGTTGAATTCATATTTCTTGCCAAGAGATTGTTATTTAAATTCAGTATAACAACAAACAACCAT
>JAYDZG010000001.1:29337221-29354503 GCA_034509265.1 Microcambeva bendego | reverse complement strand
CTCTGTATAAATAACACAGAAAGTATTTGTGTTCACTTGTCACCCAATACTGACAGCATCTCCATCTGACAAAGATCTCCCGTGCCACATGTGCATCCACCCCACATTCCACGTCTCCCAGATAAAACTGGTCCTACAATCCACACTATTTATATAACGTCATGTCTGCTCTGCTTCATTTCAATAAATTGTAATAAAAAAGCCAACATAATTGTATGAAACACTGTGATTTTGATTATGTTCATTTGAGTTTATTTATTTGTTAGTTGGTTTCAGGTCTCTGTATAAATAACACAGAAAGTATTTGTGTTCACTTGTCACCCAATACTGACAGCATCTCCATCTGACAAAGATCCCCAGGAGGTGACCAACTAAGAGAATATGGCAAGATAAAGTAATAACTGTTTTTATTTTGAAAGGACAATTTTATCTCAAATACACTCATAAATTGATTAGTTCTATGCACACAATTTTAAATTTCCTTTCCCTATAAAACAAATAACACATAAAATTGTCTGTCAGCATTTCCATTGCTTTAAAGGATGAAACTTTGGAATCTTGTAATATTGTGGAATAACTGCACTAAAACGTAGTGCCTTATTTAAAGCAGGTTTGCACATAATATTAGGCTATAATTACTCTGCTTCCCATGACATGGTGCCTTGTCAAGTCAAGTAGAATTTTTAACATTGAGGAAGAGGATAGCTATTCCACCTGTTTCATCTCCTGCAAGGGTCACCAATGCCAGAAAAGTCTTAGCAGAGTTCCCAGACTAATCCTTTCACCTATATTGAATAGTAGCAGAATAGGATTCTGTCACATGTCACTGATCACAAAAGTGACAACTGTAGTGGCAATTAAGCTGCACAGAATAAGGCAATAGTGAATCATTTCCCAAAAAATGAAAACCTAATGCTAGGAAACAACAGAATAAATGCCAATATAGTGGCAGCAGATGGGACTTGAAAGACAATAAACTTATTACCGAGCGAGAGAGAGAAGATTTCAGAATTTCTTCTGAAACTGCTAAAACAAAATCATAAACATTCTTGGGATCAGCTGTAGCCTAGTGGTTAAGGAACTGGACTAGTAATCCAAAGGTTGCCAGTTCAAACCTCACTACTGCCAAATTGCTGCTGTTGGGCCCTTGAGCGAGGCCCTTAACCCTCAGACTGTATACTGAACTGTAAGTCGCTTTGGATAAAGGTTTCTGCTAAATGCTGATGATATAAATAGATCAAGAATGTTCAAGAGTGGCTTTCACCGTCAACACATATTTTATCATTACCATTGTTGATCTATGCTGTGAATGCTGTTGGCAGTCTGATATTATGTACACTGGTACAGTAAAATTTGATGTCAACTATTTCTGGGAGTGGGACTGAGTTTAAGTAAATTTATTTTTCCCTGAGCATGTTTGAGAAACTTGTCAATGTGTTGCATGTCCCGTTTAAGTTAACACCATGTAACACCATGTGGTTGCTATGAGTCAGACTAGACAGTGGCTTGTTTATTGGCATGTGAAAGACATCCAACCATCAAACATAACATCATGACTGCTTACAGGTGAAGTGATCATTTCTTCATCACTCTATGATAGTGGGTGTATTAAATTATGCAGCAAAATAACAATTTATGTTAAAAAGCAAGCAAGAAAAATGGACGAGCTTAAGGATTGGCACAAGTTTGAGGAGGGTCAGATTGTGATGTCTAGAAGACTGGGCAAGAGAAACTCCAAAATTGCAGCTCTTTTAAGGTGTCCCCGAACTGAGGAAGCAGCTGAAGTTTCCTCAGCATATTACCATAACATCACTTCGGCCAGAAATAATCATCATCTCTGAGGCAACAAAAAAGATGATTGTGCTCGAACTCACAGTGAACTGGTAAGAGTGGCAGAAAGAGGCAAATGCAAAGAAAACATGCAAAGGACCAGGAGCTGGTGTAGAGGTGCAAATAGAGATGGGCTGTAGAGGTTTTGCAGGACTATCAGTCTGGAAAGTCTTCAACCAACTTAGATTGGAGTGGCTAAGAAGAGGACCATCTGATACGTATGCGAAGCCGCAGAGAAGGCCACAAGGTGGCTGTGGATAAAGAGGGCTGATCCAAGGGCGGTTGATGTTTGGGACGCAAGGTCTGATCAACCTCAGCTGGGTCACCTGGGTGAGGGTGTCATGTTGCATGACCCGAAACACCCAGTGACCCCAGGTTGCATCCAAGTGCATCTAGAAAATGTATCTTGCACATTAAGCCAAAACATTTTTATCTAACTGTTTTATCTATTCTATTTTCATTTCACCTAAGTTCTGACACTGAATGGTTGTTTTAGAAAATACTGTAAAGGAACTGGCATTCTGGTGAAGAGGACATAAGCTCTCAGCAGTAAGAGAGCTGTACTGAATTAAAAGTTCACAGCAGAAAGATGGTACTGACTCACCTCCAGCTTGCATCCAGCACAGAAAGCATTCCAAAATGCTACAGGGCAGAACGTGCATCCCTCTGGGCTGGCAGGTGGTAGGCTTTAGTTTTGGCTTCAAAAAGGAGTTTCAGACTAAAATTTCTCTCTTTCTCTCTCCTTATCACCCAGTCAGATTTAGAGTTGCACACATCTTTGGTTGTCTAGATGAATATAGTTAATAGTTAACATAGTTAATCTAACACTGACCATTATAACAGAATCAAAATGTGTAAAATATATTGGTGTCCCTGCATTATGTGCATTCTTCTTTTTGGCCAACATAACAGGAATTAATGTTTTTTTCTATAGAGCAGGGAATAAGAAATCATGCATCAGTACAGTATTCATTCAAATGCTTTAGACTTCAAGACTTCACACTTCAACTCACGTTTCAGGTTTTTACTGGTTTAAGGTCATAGAACTGATCTGGCCATTTTGTTCTAGCCCAACGACAACCAATATTACAAAAAGTTGGGATAGTATATAAAAGGCAAATAATAAACATTGGGTGCTTATTCTCTTAGAGATAACTTTGGCAATTTTTGTCAAGCACTACAATACAAATGAGTTACCAATTGCAAATTGTAACTTTACTGAGCATCATGAAGAAATCTGATTCAACAAATTTAAACAAGTTTATGTATTAATTATTTGTCCTTCAACTACTTGCACTGATGCCATTGTGATTGTTCTCTCTGTAGCTTTTTAGGGGGCAATTCTGGGATTGTATTTTGATGTGATATCACAGCTCATGGCAGAGAAAATGAGCTTCATCCAAAGGTTTTTTTAAGCCAATAACAATCTGCTTTCCATGGAAGACCACCTGTTTTTGTACCAGAGAGCAAAGGTAACCGAGTTGCTGGTTAACATGTTCTCTAACCCACATTGAAATTGATCAGGGTGTAGTAGTATGAATCCCACAATATTGGTAATCTAAACACAAGGGAAACGTATTTAGGGAACAATTGGGTAAAATTATGGGTATTGGGCTTACAGAGGAATCATTTTTGCTCCCTGTGATGGAAGCAGTGTACATTAGTGGAAATTTTCACAGATCAAGTGGAAATTTTCACAGATCAAGCAAGCCCAGTAGCAATTAAGCAGGGAGTCGACTAACTCTGTGAGTTAGAAGGGAGTAAGATGGATAGCAGTAAGTGAAGATGCTGCTTAGGCCAGTGCACTACCTACGGCCCACTAATACACTGACACATTATTACAATCCAGTGCTTCTCCGTCTAGTTTAACTAATAAAAGAAAGAACTGTCAGATGGATGATCAAAACTCAGAAATTCATTTGGCGAAAAAATAATCTGAGCTCCATTTACAATAAACAAGAGGCAATATGTATTTAACAAGAGAACTGTCTATGAGAAGTGTATTGCAGTCCCACCTATCCTTAATGGCTGGGTTCATAGCAAAGCAAAGATTATATATCCCCGGAATCAGCTGTGGCACATTAGCAGTAATGAGCGCTGTCACTCCCGGGATGTTCTTATAGGTGTAATGGGTCGTTGTATGCTTCTTGCTGCAGGAAAAAGCAATTAAAAAGTAAAATGTTCACTTTATGCTTAAGAATTTCTAGGGCTGCCAGTCATTTTTAGCATGCATGGCTTTGTTCAAATATTTTATTTCTTAATGAGAAATTTTTATTTCAGAATGAAGTTACTTTAATTACAGGTTTGATATTTTTTCAGTGTGAGATTAAGCTACTTATACCAAACTGCGAATTTAATATACTATATACATAATATGTTTTATTCTAGATAAATAAAAAAAGAACTTGAAGAAAATTACGACAAAGTTTTCTTTTATTAATTATTATTATAGGCTCATTCTTTTAGAATTTTCGCTGAAAGCTACAATAAGCAACATTAGCGTCAGTAACCTTGGCTTGATAATTGTTGTATGGTGCAGATAATCAAAAGGACAATTCCACAATGTGTTCTTAGACTAATAATAATAATAATAAAAAAACATGTGAGAAGCTAACACTTGATTGATTACTCTGCAGCTAAGAAAGGAACACAGTGGCCAAAGAAAACAACCCTTTGGTAGCAGCTATGATTTCAAAAATAATATACTTGCAGAAGTATGCAGGCAGAAACACTATGAATTAGGGCTGCTTTTTTGAAAATGGTACTGAGGCATTACCTTCCCTCAAAGAAAATCTTAATAGACCAATTTACCAAGACATTTTAAAGGAAAATTTAGGAAAACAAGGTCGAAGTTTGCATAAAGTAATGCAAAACTCAGGCTAAAATAGTCAAGACTGGTTTGTATAAAGTGCATGACCTGCCCAATATACAATCATAATTTATATTAAAATTGATGGAAGGTTTTATAAAATGTGAGTCTAACAGAGAGATCAAAAACAAAAGGAGATTTGATGTTAAATGAAATTGTTCAAATGAATTTGTTCAAATGAAATAAAAATGTTAGAGTTCATGAAGCTTTTATCATCAACAAATTAGAACAATTCTGAAAGAGATTTTCATTAGACCTGGACAGGGCTCTAGACTAACTTTTTGCCCTGGTTCCACTGCTCTTCAAGGCATTGTATTAATATTATATAGCACTTATATAGCTATGAGATCAAAACGCTTTAATAAATGAAGGTTGTAAAATAAGAAAATAACAAGCTAGTCATCTGCTAGCAACTTACATTTACCAATGCACGTCAGCAGCAAACCGAATTGACTCTAGGAATTTACCTGGCGATTTGTCACTCGACACCCATTGGTGCTCAGTTGCCTCAAGCACCGTGGTGGCTAAAAATGGTACGGTCCACAATAGGAGTCAGAAAAATCCTCTGACCCCCCAAAATGATATTTTTGTCTCTTTTTTTAGGGAGGGGGGGGGTGTAGTACCCCCAGTACCCCCTGTAATTTTAACTATGATCTTGGGTATACAGTTTGTTTTCTGAATTGAGAGTGGACTTGGTGACGCAAAATTATAATTGAATGTCAAATGATTTATCTTGTATATCAGCAAGTTTCCTTTAATTAAACTCATGTGTATATATCCATCATGCATGCGATACAGTAACACAGGTGTACCTAATTAGGCATAAAATAAAATTAGGCATAACATTCAATTTTGAAATGTAGAAAAAAGTACTTTAGTTACAGTTCTGTATTGCTGCTCACTTTAAAAAAAAAATTCAGGAAAAATACAACAAAATAAAATCTGAAACACTAAATTGCTTGGTATCCTTTGTGTTGTGAGATAGAATCACATCATTACAAAGCACTGGAAAATGCTTTACCATCCATTACCAACTATTTTTGGAATGTGTTACAGCCCTATAATGCTAGAGCAGATGTATATGTTAACAAAAATTAAGTTTACACTAAAGTTCATACTAAAGGCAATGCAATAAAAGCCAACGTAAAAGTTGAACAGCACTGCATTTTTCTTAATTTGCTTTTTGCATACTGTCTCACTTTTTCCAATTTGGGGTTTACATGTACTTCTGTGTTACTGGCTGTTTTAGCCGAGTTTACTGTGCAATGCTCATCACTTTTCTCCTTATTTAATTTGCACATCTCTGTATGTTCATACATTTATAACTGCATTATGGATTAGTATGTGTATACTAAACTGAGTTTCCATTTTATCTTAGTGTTGGTCATTGCAGTTATAGCAATATGTATTGATTATATCCAGTTGAATCAAATGAAGTGTGTATTATATGCGACTGGTATCATCCTACTGGTGCAATACATTTCTTCTGGAGCAATAATTATTTTGTCTGCTTGTCTAAGATGGATTGTTATACAAGATAAGTGAGCAGACATTTTGCAATTGATGTTATCAAAGACACAAAAAAAAGTTAAGCAAGGCACATACACAAGACACAAAGTAAACCCTAAGGGCAAGCTATGCTATGAACATGAATCTCTTGGCTAAAGATATGCTAAATGTTAAAACTGACTTAGAAACCCTGAAGACAGATCTCTAAACTAAACATAATCAGAAATGCCAATTCAAATGCTAATATGAATTATTCCAAGGTAGAACAGAATAGTGATATCCAGATTTTACTACGACAAGGATAGAACATGTATAATGATGTTGTTTAATGTTAGGCTAGAGCAAGAAAGATGATAGTCAGCTCATTCCATCATTTCCTCTTTCAGACACATGAGATAACTCACCATAAATGTCAGCTGATCATCTAAAAGTTTATCCCAGCAAGATAGCTAGTTACTTATTCTTGGAGATCAATTTCCAAACCAAGACTCCAAACCAATCTCTTTTGGTGATCCCCAGATGAGACCATCTGATAATGTATGGAACCGTGGTGTTGTCCTGGATAACCAGCTGGACTTCTCATGTAGCTAACATGACATGATAATGCTGGTTTCTCCTCTACATAAAAAATATACTCTCAATGAAAGCCACTCATATTCTTGTCTAGTTACTTGTAATTTTCTGATTGGTCTACAGCGACTACCATTTGGAAGGTGCTTCCATGTCTGCTATTAAACCCATACACTCAGTTTAAATCAATGATGCTCGACCTCAAGGCCAAACATTGACCCTTCTCTGTCCAAACTTCTGAGCTTCTTGCTGTCTTTAAAATATGATGAAAACCCACCTCTTTGTTAAGCTCTTAAGGCATGTTCCTACCAACGTTGTAAATGTCAAAAAAAAAAAGGTTTAACTATGTCTAGGCAAGAACAAGGAAGCTATCGTAACTTCAAGTAAAGTGTAAGGCTAAGCTGTATTTCAAGTCTTATTTCAACCAAACAGCTCTCACCACAGGCAAGACAGGGGATACCCACTCACCAGACAATAGTTCCATAATAGGGAACAGGTGGTGATCATAAACAGGAGGGCTAATAAAGAGGCAGGAGGCTGAGACAAATGAGAAGCAAGCATTAAATCTGTGTGCTCCCAGATCCGAAAGGCCATGATACATATGTAAAACACAGGTGTTCTGGGAGCCAAGTGAATCTGGAACCATGACAACTCTATTCATGTCTTTATCTATCAATCCAGAACATTTGTATGTTTTCTAAAACTTTTTACAAATTGTTTTTAAAAACTGCACATTAATATGTTTTTTGTAATGTAGTAACAAATGTATCCCAGTTGTAATATGTTCATTAAACATTAATGGATTGTTTCAGTATTTTTAACAATATTGTATTGTTGAAACTTTAACAGCTTCAAATTTTGTATGTTATTAAACATTGGCTTGCACATTAACATAGATTCATTGTTATAATCAATATCTTGTCACACATCATCAAATTCTGCTTTGATGTCCAGATGTTCAGCTTCTGGATGTTTTACCTTACAAAGTAGAGCAGCCCATAAACAAACAATAACAATAACCATCAACCTAGTCCTGTCCATATGTCCTTTTGATTGTATGTAAACCCGAAGGCAGGAGCTGAGGCAAAACTGCATCTAGTCTTTCTTCTACAGTTCTTTTGTGATTGTGTGTCAGTGTGTAAATGGTGAGCATGGTGTGTCAGCTCTGTATAGAATTTTCCGCTCATGGAAAAAGCTTGAAAGAGATAATTCACCTTTCATAGTTACCATCATCAAGTGGGAAAAATGCCCGGAGGTGAGGAATTAGTTTGCATAATGCAGAGTGCAAATGGATGATGTCTGGAGGAAGCGAGTGATAACCTTGTCATCTGGTTTAATGTTGCCCTCCCTCTGGCAGTGGGACAACAGCTAGTGGTGGGTAATAATAATTTTCTCCATGTAATCCTCAGACCAGGATCTGTATGTGAAAAATTGTATTTATTTAGGTCTTATTTTTAAAAATAAAACAATATTACCACTGACAGATAAGGTGAAAAAACTTTGTCTCTTCATCATGACACATTTTTGTAGGTGGGATATATTAAGCAGCAAGTGAACATTTTATCATCAAAGTTAATGTTGGTCGCAGGATTTGTCAGAGCATCTCCAAAACTTCAGCCCAGAAGTGTTCCTGGTCTGCAGGGGTCAGTATATGTCAAAAGTGGTCCAAAGAAGGGACAGTAGTAAACCAATGACAGGGTCATGGGTCACCCAGGCTAATTGATGCAACAATAGACAAGCTACTTTAGTTCAAAATAATAAGTTAATGCTGGTTCTGTTAGCAAGGTGTCAGTATACACAATGCATTGCAGTTGGACCAACAATGGACCAACACAATATTAGGAAGGAGGTCATAAGTTATGTCTGATTGGTGTATTTGAAGGAGTAGGCAGTAAGACATGGGAAGTGAATGGTGCATTACAATCCGAATAAAATAAAATAAAATAAAATCAAAGCTCAAACAACAAAAGCTGTTTTGCACGGCATGGGACGCTTCAGTACAATATGAGATGCATAGAAATCTAAAACATATATCTAAATTGATGGCAGGCATAGCTTTGACTAAAAACTGGTGTAGCAATAACTGGTTAATTTTTAGTTTAAACTTCTTTAAAAAATATTGCTGATAGATTTTTATTATGATGTTTGTATCATCACAGGGCCAGCCGTGGGCTAGTGCTGGACTAGTAATTTAAAGCACACCAGTTCAAGCCCCAACACTGGAAGGTTGCTGCTGTTGGGCCCTTGAGCAAGGCCCTTAACCTTCAATTGCTTTGACTGTATATTGTAACTGTAATGCAAGTTGCTTTGAAAAAAGGCATCTGATAACTTATGAAAATGTAAATGTATGGTTTGATCCCTGGTCAGTAATATTTAACAAATTTGTACGAAAAGAAGCACAAAAAATTGGATCACAAATAAATTCCAAAGCATATTTATTAAAAGGCTGGAGTTATTGCTCGCTATACATTATAATCACAATATGAGTGTGCGAATTAAAAAATATATGTGATTACACTGGGATTACACTTTCATACGGGAGCCTAAAACTAGGGCAACTGATAAAATTGTGCTCATTGTTAACAAAACAGCTTCAGTGGGATGGTGGTAGCCTAGTGCTAAAATTAGGGGGTTAAAATTCAGGCTCTGCCATGCAGCCACTGTTGGGTCCTTGATCAAGACCCTTATCCATGTCTGCTCCAGGGGTGCCATACAATGATGCGTGGGTTTATTGATTAGACATATCAAATTATCTTGATCAATCTTAAGGTCAGACTGATACACAACTGACTCTTTCTAGTCTTCTTTTTAGTTCAATTCATTACAAACAATCCATTTCAATTGTGGACATGTTTTTGCTATAGACTTTATGTCAGTTAATGTCGGACAGAGCAATGCAGTTAAATAGTTTTTGTTTAGAAAGTTTGCGTGCAGTTGGTGTTAAGCCTGTCCCCAGTTAACCTATTGTCATTCCCTCAGGTAACGTCACCATAGTAACAACCCGCAGATTAGAAAATTGTGAGAAGAAAAAAGGACAGCGGGGTGGACAGTGTGTTTAACAAAAATAGTTAATGATTGTATATAGAAGCAATGCACAAAGAAAATTGTGGTCAGCCACAAATGGAAAAACAAGAGATGCTTGCAGGGGTTGATCACCTCTCATGGCTTCAAGCAGTTAACTTTGATCAAGCTCTGTTGCATTTGTCCAGCAATACTAATCCACCAATTAAAATGAGTTTGCCAAGATGACCAAAATACAAAAAGTTATAAATAAATGACATTCATAGCCTTTATAGGAAAGTGGTAACAAACAAAGTGCAACAGCCCAGTTCTCAGAAAAAAAGAAAGACAGGCAACCCTAAAATGAACCAGGTCTGGAGGAATATAATGCACTGTCTGGATGGCTTCAATGTACTCCATGAAAAGGATAAAGTATGGTGACATCTCACACATCAAAAAAGACCAGTTTCAGAAATAAAGCAGGTTTCGCAACAAAAACCTTGATAATTAGAAACTCTCCTACCTGGAGCAAATTAACACTCAACAAGGTGTAGGTGAGTGTCAGTTAATAAGAACTAACACATCAATCATTCTGTCTCCATGACCGGCAAGTTACATTTGAGAAAGCAGAAATGCTAAAAGTCATGGCAGTGGGTTACAAATTAACATTTTTGTGTTGTCCTTCTGGAATACTCATATACATTATTAACTACAGCCATATATTGCATTGCACCAGATACTACAACCAAATTGATGGATGGAAAGTGGTGTTGGGTTTAACTGACCAACATTTTTTTTCCAAAACACTGTTTTTAGGTCTTAATAACCAGTATATGTTTAATATGGCAACAGCCTGTGTTCTTGGATTTTTGTCTTGGATTTGTTTTTTATCAGGTTTTGTATCTTTTGATACTGGCTTTCATTTTAGACTGTGTTTTCTTATTTGGTTAAGTGATTATCTGTTTTAGACCCTCACTTTGTTTTTGGTTCAGCCCTAAAAATGAAAGACTCTTGTACGTTCACAGTTGTCTCATTACTGTAACATTACACCTGTGATATAGTATATTTTATAAAATATAATTACTGGCAGGTGATCTGGCTAAAACATGTTTGATTATTTTTAATAATTTTTTGTTTAAATGGTTTGTTTATCAAGATGGAAGGCTGATGGGGAAAAGGAAATAACTCCCATCATTACCATATGTTACCTCAGTTCCAAGGAAAATAGCAAAGGAAATCATGTACAAAGGGAAATAAGAGCTCAGCAGTTTAAAGATGGAACCTGTTTGTTCTGGAACCTGTAGACTAGTGCACAGGGATTGTCCCTGTGGTGAAACCTAATGGGAAGATCAGTATCTGCTGTGACCTCTGTCACCTCACTCAGAGTATCTGCAGAGAAAAGCAAATTCTATCAGCAGTGGCACAGCTATACACAGCAAACATCTTCAGAAAGACTGATACCACCCCAAGCTTTTGGTGAGAACCAAAATTCAATGTCCATTATCACATTGGTTACAATTTCCCTTAAAGTACTTACATTTAAAATGAGAAGAGGGATTTATAAGCTTATTAAAATCTGCAGCTTGTGCCATTCTGTACAACTCACTGAAAAGGAATCTGCAATTTGTTAATGATCGTGTGCCATTATTTAACTATCAAAAAATAAATCAATCTCACGTTTCACTCACCAACTTAATTGTACTTTGTAAATACAACCCCAACCCAGCTAGTAAAATGCAAATAATAAAAATACATTACATTTACTTTGGCTTTTATTTGATTGCAGGCAGTTTGAACCCTCGATTTTTGTCTGGTCAACATTTCAATTGTTATTATACCTGCACCTCAACACATCCCAAAAACAAATGTTGGGACATGGGAAATTAAGTAGTGAGGTGAAAAAACTAAATAATAATCTGATTCCAAAGTGGTGTTTATAATCCTGGTTTGGTTCAACAGCAGCATCCAGGAAAGGCTGATTATTTAATGAGCAAATTGATCTCCAGTTTTTAAACAAATGCATGAGAAAAGTATTAAAATGTTTAAAAACAATGTACCTCAAGGAAAGATTGGAAGGAATTTGCATATTCTTTTTTTCCACAAAGCATAATATAATTAAACGATTGAAGGAATCCAGGTGGATTTCAAGGCTAATGGTGCAAGCTGCAGGCAGGCCAACCAAGCACACACACTCAGTTCATGAAGTCATAATGTAGTAATGTGTGTAAAATAGGCCTGACATTGTCTTGTTAAAATAACCATGGAGTTTTTGAAAAAAAGATGTTGCCTTGCTGGTAGCATGTATCTCTTGATACTACCAACAGATGACTGCGTTTAAGTGATACCAATGCAAATTGTCTATGCCATGGGTTATGACTTGGTCTCTAGACATGTTGATTTTTGTACTTTCCACACTGATAACAATCTGGCTGAACCTGGAACCTCTTCTCAGAAAACAAGCTACAATGTAACCTCATGTGACAACACCTATTTCTGCTGTCTTTAAATCCATCAGATATGAGCTTGTGTTCAGAAAACTTGGCAACGTTTCTGCATAGAATTAATGCATGGCTTTCAGTTTCATGTAGCAGTTTTTGAAGCAGCAGCTGATCGGGTTGCACAACATCAGATAATAAAAATCCAATGTGTCAACCCTTGTGTCTAAATCAGACCTGTGCATTATGGTCCCCTACTGCTTTGTGTGAGGTTATCAGCAATAATAAAAACACAGACACTAATAAATGTACATCACACACGCAATACAACAGGATTATTATTTTTTTTTGATGGGGCGCTATTTAGTTCAATTTCCGTAAGTTTCTTTTTGCGTGTGTTGGTGTGTCCAGCTTCACCGTAATGTGATTATTTTAAAAGTACATTAACTAATATTTACTTTCTAAAGTCAGATCTAAAGCTATTTAAGGATCACAGTTTATATTTAATTTTTAATTCACTGTTCCTGTGCTAACTAAACTACAAAAACACCAAGAACCAAGAGTTTAACACATCCTGAACTGAAGCATTTAAGATCAGTTTTGTGATTTCAAAATCAGAATATCCAACAAGAACAGAAAAAAAGAATGAAAAAGAGCAAATGAGTTAATTAGACTCCAAACAAAATAACCATAGCACAGTTTGTTAATGCACATTGCAATGTAAGTTAATGCACATTTTGTTCAGATTTGTTTTCAAAAAAGGTGATTACATAGTGACATAATGATGCCTGCTTCTCATTTTTTGGATTTACTTCTGTGAATTGAACAAGGTCATGGTCAAGTATCCATATCCTCTGCCACTCTTTCGCTTTGCATTAGAACCGCTTTGAACTTCTACCATCTTCACTAAATTGGACCTGCACAGAGTGTTCAGTGAGAAGCCGGTCTAGCGAGGAGTGGGACTTCAAATGTTGAGTCATCCCCTATGCTCTGTCCTCGGTCCCTGTGTATTTCCAAATTTAATCAAGAACATGCTGTGGAGTTGTTTCATTGCATAAATAACAACATTTTGATCCCCTGTTTAACAAAGTAAGAAGACATACAGCATTTTTGTCAGGTGCTCTGACAATTCCTTAAACACCACCTGTATATGTTAACATACATGCTGTCACTTATTTGCCAGTCCCAAGAACAGTTCAAGAACTTAAAGGATTATTAGGCTTTCCTCAGAACTGGTTTTAAATTACTGGCTCATCAGAAATTGCAAACATAAAGTCTCATGACCTCATCAAAATAAGAAAAGAAAAGAAAATACTCTTTGAAGAACTCAAAACTTAGTTCCTCATAGTAGTTGATGCCTCCGAGACAAAGATATATTGACCTATTGCATACACATTTGCTTTTTTTTTACATGAATCAACCCACACTGAGCAAAATTGTGATTATGGAGTTTGGGAATTATTGGATGTCAAACTATTGTTTACACTAGTAACAACACTGGCTGGCTGGTAAATCATGCAATTACCATTTTTTAACATGCGTACATTTTTATTCATGAACTTTGGATTATAAACTTATTGTATGGCCAAATGCCAATATACAAATTAAAAAATACAGATAAGACATGTGACAATGTGACATTTATTTGCATACCACTGTATCTTTCTACCATCTGTAATCTGTATCTTTCTACCATCTGTCAAATAATGAATTGTAAGATGTCTACTGACAAAATTGCTGGTTAAATAACTGGTCCTTACATAGAATGGTCACAGTTTAAATTCTCTTTAATAAATTAGCTTTATACCAAAAAATAAACATAAAACCTTTAGTGTTACAGTGATACATAAATAATTCTTTAGAACTGCCTTTGTGCTTTTTCACGCTGTCAGAAACAAACTCAAAAGGAAGTTCATCAGTCTTTTTTTAGGAGAGGAAGGTTTTTCTTGACAAACAGAACCATATCTGCTTTATCACACACAATTCTGTTCCTTTTTTCGTTTATCACATTGCTTGTATCACTGAATAACCTCTCGCTATCAAAACTAGTGCATGGAGCTGAGAAGGTCTTGGTACTGGAGTTTCTGATAAGAATTAAGTCTTTAAACAATATTAAAAATATATATTTATACTTAGATACTTTTTTATATTTATACTTAGAGTACAATTTATAACAAAAAGCTTTTAAGACTATAAGACTTCGGCTTTAAAGGGCGAAGCGGTAACTTAGTGGTTAGAGAACTGGGCTTGTTATTAGAATGTTGCTGGTTTGATTCCCAACAGGTCACAAGTGAATTACCCTTGAGCAAGGCACCCAACCCCTAACTACTCCCCGGGTGCCGTGGCTAGGGCTGCTCACTTCCCCCTAGTGTTCACTAGTGTGTATATGTGTGTTTCACTGCACAGGTTGGGTTAAAATAAGGAGGGAAAATTCCACTGCACAGTGATTCTAAATGTTAAAATTAAATACATTCTAAACAATGGTTAGAATGGTTATGTTGGGGGGTTGGGATTAATTATATTTACATTATTTATTTTGAGGGAAATAGATTTAACATATGAACATTTGACTTAAAACAACCTTTCAAAGTCAAGAGCCCACTGTGTTAATAAGTTAGTATATTTCATAGCCATAAAACATCCACATGCCAGACAAGCATGATGAATACTTTTCCTCGAAAGGCTTCAATTTTTTGTACCACCCCAAGGTGCTGGTATATGTTCTAAACAATATCCCACCAAATCTGACATCTCAAGCCTGAGTCCTGTTAACCATTTGATTGCTTTGTGCAGTCCATAAAATGGCCAAGGACATTGCTCAACTCATATAAATCAAATCCCAACCTGTTGCATTAGCAGGCATGTGTGATAACATTGTCTTTGTACTTTTTTAAACAAAGAGACATTTCCATGGCCCTTATAAGTACTTATCATCCATAGTTTCTTAGTCTTTTATCAGTACAATGGACTGTTGCTGTTGAATGAATGTTTCACATCCAGTATTCACCCAAACTCTGAACCCAGTCAGGATTGATTTGGAGCTCTCCATTGATTTGGAGTACCACAATTAATGTTTCAAATATCCCCAAACGTGTTCACTGGGGTTAATGTCAGGACTCTCTCCAGACCACAGTACACTTAAAACCAGGTCATGGATCAGTCAGTTGCATATATTTTAGTGCATTTAAATTAAAATGGGAAAGTCGTACACTCCTAGTGTTATCACACCCATTAATATGACATGTGCACAGCATTCATATTAGCACATTTTAGATAAAGACATTAGCATTCTGTGTGTATCTGTTTGAAAGACCAACTGAAATTGCAGCAGACGCTAAATAGAAGAAAAAAAACCTGGTGTGCAAAGCTCTGCATGGAAAATGTCACTGTAATCTTACCATTATAGAGATTTATAAGTAGAATAGACTCTGCATGTGTAATTAGCTCCACGGCTAATTAGCTAATTATATTATTTTGTTCCAGACATAGTAATGAGGGAATTGAAGTAGGTGCACATAAAATGTTTTTGTTGATTTGATTTTTTTGATTAGTTACTTATTTATTATTGAGTGTCAGGCAAGAAATCATACAGCTTGTGTAAATATGTGTATAGCCATGTGTATGGCTTCTTTTCTAAATTATTGCTTATACATGCTGAAATTCGAATTTATTTGTTAAAAGATCTTAAGTTGTTAACCTTAAGTTATTTAATAATATAAATATTAGATCTGAATATTATAATTACCTATAATATGTACCAGTCAAGTATAAATTAACTTTCTAATCAAGTACATTAGGCATCTGCTTTTGCTTACAGCTCCTAATCTTCAAAGTTTTCTGAACCCAGAAGGACTGGATCCATTGCAGAGCACATGCACACACCCATTCACCCATAGGACAATTCAGGGTCTCCAGTTAACCTGACTGTGGTAGGAAATCCACATGGACACAGGGAGAAACCTTTTTAGAAGGCAGCACACATCCATGGCACTTTTGAAACCAGTGGATCATATTTTGATCCAAACTGGGCCAGGATAAAACACACTAACACACACAATACATGCATAATGCACATGTTCAGTGTCACCATGACAACACTAAAAGAGATGGGTGGGGTGGTTGTTTAAGTCTTGTAGTAGGCAAATAGTCTGCTAAATGTCATAAATAAAAATGAGGCAACCACTTTAAAAGCAAAGCTGCATGCTAGTGGATGCTTTTATCCTAACCTGTTAGCCTAAGGCGTAGTCAATCCAGAGTTTGAATTATGGTTTTAAAAGTGCCTTAGGTATTGAAGGAAGGGGGATTTGGGCATACTTAATAAAGAACATTTATGGCAGGCAGGGGGAATAGAGACACAGATGATTGACAAGTCAGTCCCTTACAATTACTTCCTCATAGAGATGTTGGTGCCTCTTGGGATCCTGATTTTCATTAGAACTATGATGATTCAGCCAGCAGGACTTAATATATCTTTTGCTTTGGTGTATGTTTTGGTCATCAAGATGAACAAACTGAAACAGAAGTGGTGTGGAAGGTCTTTCTGGAGCTAAGTGTGGCAGTTGGTGGGGTGGAACTCCTTTATTGCCATCTCTGGTTTATTCTGGGTTTTATTATTTTTTCTTTATTTTTTCTTGCAGAGAACTTGGAAGTTAATGTTTGCTAGCTGCAACAACTTGCAGTACTGTGGCAACCAATTATTGCTAGGGTTCCTGTGGCATGCAGTACTGGGGCCTCATTTCTATAACTCTGTGTGGATTCTTGAGTGAACAGGAAATTGTGTGCGCCAGATTTATAAAACACACACTGCTGTTTTAGGTTTATAAATCACAATCTACTTCAAAATTTACAGGGTGAACCAGCCTTGTATCACCCACATTTACCCATAAAAGGTCAATGTGTAAATCCTTCTATGAATATTTAAATGTGGACATCCCAATTAATTCTGGCCAGGATAACAAAGGAACACAAGGGAAAGAAGAAAAAATTGTAGATTGCGATGTATCGGAGTCGGAGGTCGAGGCAAGCAAAAAGTGGTGGCAAGCAATCTTAGTTTTGCATCTGAATAAATA
>JAYDZG010000001.1:29309278-29321409 GCA_034509265.1 Microcambeva bendego | reverse complement strand
GGGTGTTTCTATGTTTCTTGAGGCATTTAAAAAGCTGATTCATGATCCTGATAAAATAAGTAGATAAGAGTGTATCTAGTTTATGTGGTATATCAGGGCAGTTTAGGCCTTTGAGATCCCACGTCTACTCTGATGTAGTATATATATATATATATATTAACAAAACACTTTCACCACTGGGCTACAACTGACTACGATGTGCATAGTTTTGCATAAGATGATTTATTTGCTGATCTTGTAAACTGCTGTTTTTTATTTGTGTCAATAGAAAAGTATTTTGCAGTATTCCTACCAGACAACTAATTACAAGACATTCACCAAAGGACATGTTTTTGTTGTCCTATGTCGTATTAAAAATATTATTTTTAAATGACAGCAATGATATACCACATGCTTTTTCTAAATTACCCTGCAGTTATAACACCTCATATAAATCTGTTCAGTTGTTGATTGAAAAGAAACCTTTGAAGGATTGTTAAAGATTGTGAATTGTGATCAATAAGTCCATAACGTAAACAGCTTTTCGTGTCCTAGAGCCATGCTGGCTTTTATTAGTTTTGATACTTTATGGCTCTTCAGAGAGTGGTAACAATGGTACAGAGCTCTTAACAAAAATGCATTCATAACTGAATGAAAGTGTTAATGGTGTATGTGTCAGTGGCGAGAACTGACCAGTGGAAACACTCACCATCGAGCTAATTAGGCAGTGGTCGAATACAGTAATCAATAAATAAATAAATAAATAGTATTTTGAAAATGAAAAGATTATTTTCAATGATTAAGGTGGGATTATTTGCTGCTCACCAAAGATGAGTATATTACAAAGTGGGCAGGACACAAGCTACTCGCTTACCAGCTTCCCTTGCCGACTGCTCGCCACTTGATTTGCCAGCAAGGAGGCAACTGAAACTCAGCTCTCGATCAGTGTTGAACTGATCTCATTTGAGCACTCACTGAGAATTCGCTGACTAAAGTAAAATATATTGCATGCCAAATATCTGGATATCTGTTGGCAATGAGTGCAATGACAAACTACAGTCAGTTCAAATGCACAACACAGGGCATATATTTTACAATATTTGTGACCTTATTATTCTCGACATGCAAAAATGGCTTAATAACCACCAACTCACAACAGAACAAACTATGTAGTTCATATACTCGAAATCCATGCAAATCAATTTATTTGTTTTCCTTCAACTTTGATCACTGGTTTATTGATGATGTGTTATCATTAAAGCCCTATTCACTTTTTGCTTCATAACAAAATATCATTATGGAGACCAGACAGACTATATGATTCCTTCTGGTGATATATCCCTAACTATCAATCTAGTGAAACTCCTAATCACCAGTCACTCTTGCAGTGTGAAAACCACAATGACTGAAAATACTCCCAAGGGCATGAGATCCAATTGTTTAGTGTGAACTGTACAGAGATCTGAACAACTTGAAAGTCAAGCAGTGTCAACTGGGCATTACCCTAACCATAAGAGAAAAAGATTGTAAAAGAACTAAATCACTGACTCTCAGTTTGAAGAGAGTCAAATGTGAAAGGTGATTCAGATTTGCTTGTATCTGAAAGGAAAACAGATAAGCATTAATGTAATGTAGGGTTTGATTTACACATTCAGCTGATCACCGGTACTGAGGTGATTTGCAATTTGAGCCACAGTAGCCCTTCTGTTTGTTCATAGTAAATGTCATATCCGTCTAACCAAGATAAACCAGGAGTTAAAACATGGAATATCAAACAGACTCTACTTTCAGCTCCAGAATTACTGCTACTGGAGTGAAAAATTCTTTAAAAATTCCCAAAATAAAACATTTGAGAGCCAAAATATGAATCATGTTTGAATTTATGATTCAACCATAAAGCCAATAAGCATTCAATTCTGTTACTGCTGAAATGATGTCTAGAATCAAAAAGCCCTTTTTCAATAACATAACGCAAATGCATCAATTTTGCATTTATTTTGTCTGATATATTGTCTGGGACTGAAATTGTTTTCATCCTTTTGGGTATCTTTCCAGTTACTGTGTGGCCTTAAATCAGTACATACACACATTTGCAAGCACACAAACACATACTCACAAGCACACACTAAAGATACTTCAGATAATGCTTTTGTTCAATAGGCTGTGAATTTTTGTTCTAAGAAAGGGGTGAATGTTGAATTTTGCTGTGCGAATTGTGATGGTTTATATCCTGCAAAGTCAACCAGAAGAAAAAAGCTCAGAATTTTAGGCTTTTTTCACTCAAATGGAACACATTTAGAGGAAATGATTTAACCCTCTGAATTATACACCCCATACAGAGAGGTCACATTTTTGTAAAATGCATTTAAAAAATCTGTAATTTGTTACTTGCATTCAATGACTGCAATACACGTGACAAACAAGAAGCAAAAATTAAAAGAAGGATTCACAAGATGGCAGAGAGGGGGTCGTGCCCATAACCACTTTGCTCCTAACCTTGGGAGAAAGTTGTTAAGCAGTTTAAAAACTTTAAAGTAGATATTTTACCCTCTACTATATGTAACACTATCAAAGTGGCTGGATCAAAATGGGGAATGTTCCACGCATCTTTTTTCCACCAGTTTTTCAATGGGCCAAGGCACATAGAAACACCCTGAATGGGGCACCAGTTCATTGCAGGGCAGATGCACAGAAGCACAAAGAAGCACATACACACATTTACAGTCATATAAAACACACAGTCATATGAAAATAATTGCGTTGTGGTCAGGGCCTGTTCAGGCCACAAAAGTCCATCTACTCCAGGTTCATTAAACCATGCAGTCATTGACCTTACTTTATTGCACAGGGCACAGTCTTGCTAGAAATTGAAATGCTAACTCTGCCTTATTAAAAGACCTAATAAATTTTGTTAACTTGGATGTGAAAGGCTTAGTGAAAGAAATATACCTTCCTTCCAAAAGCTCACCTTTTATGTCATCAATTCCTTCCTTCCGTTAATTCTTTCCTTCAAAAATAAAAGTAGTTTAATCTGAACCAAATGTGTGGCAGAAAATCAAAAATAGAAGAATCTCGTCTGTCCACTTTGAGCCGATTTTGAAAATTTGCTCCTGTGCTGACCTTGTGAAAGAAAAGGCTTAGTGAAAAGGCAACGCAGAAATTTGCAGATGTATTTAACATTTTTTGGATCTACTAGGGTAAACAAAACAAGAAAGAAACCATTTTAATTGGGTGAATCACATCATCACATGCACCCATATATCCCTGCACTGAGATAAAAATTGAATCCACTTTGAAGGATGCACAACAGGGCTGTGGCTAAAAATCCATTTGGCTGCTCCCATTAAGGGTCTGCATTATTGATTTGGCATAGGTTTTTACACTGTATGCCCTTCCTGTTGCAACCCTCTTATTTATTCTTAATATCAGCATCACATCACACTAGAACATGAAGAATATGACCAATGCTTGTCTTACGGCACACAAATGTACTAATATGTTAATCTAATGCTTTTTTTTCCAAAATTAACAAGCTAAATAAAATTATATAATTAACAGTTACAATTTTGTATTTAAAAACAGACATTTTGATTTCTTTCATTTATATTAATTTTATAAACTTAGAATGTAGATAACACTTAAAAAGTTAATCCAGGCACATAGTACAATTGTGTGTGGATTTACAAACATTTATGGGGTTTTTTTTAGAATCAGGGAAGGACTTTTAACAAGGCAGATGTGGTTTTATGCTTCATGGTTCTGCTCTGCAGCAGTAACAGCAACTTTAGTTTTACCCAATCTCACAAAATTGTTTTAAAATTTAATTGATGAACTCTCTCCTTAAGCTGCAGTTTTGTATTTTGCTGTGCTTGCACCTTTATTGGACACTTTTGCAGGTCATGCATTCTGCTTCCCACGAATCTGAGATGAAAACACAGACATTTATTCTATTAATTTTAAAATAAATTCATATAAAGATAAAAGAATCGCATGTACCGACTACACAATTTGGCCATTTTTTAATCTCAGCTTGAAGGATTTCAGGTCCAAATGGCATGTCTGGAAAAATTAGCAAAAAATGCATGGTCACAAAATTGAAACACACAAGAAAACCCCAGCGATTACCACATTGCACACCCACACCTACTCATATTTCTTAAAGGCAGAGGAAATAACCTCATTTTTTTATTGCTTTGTGTGCTTTTTTAGAACTGTGAACTGTGTCTGTGTCACTTTAAGGGTTCTATGAGTATGAGGGAATAACGGTCCATTAATAATTGGGCGAGAAACTGAAGGTCCCTCTGCTTGTGAAGCAAGAGTGAGAGAATGGTGGTGGGTAAATGTGCAAAGTACTGTGATGTGATTAATTAATGCAGTTTTTGGTGCAGTTCAAGTTTTAATTCTGATTGGTTAGAATATTTGACACATAATGTTTTACATCATCTAAGCTTGATGGACTGGCTTCCTAAAATGGTTCTAAATTAAGTTTTTTTTTAAGACAAAGAGAAACTTAGATATTTATTAATAACACAAAAACAGGCTAACTATATATGGATATAACCAAGACAAAACCTAACATACAATAATCTCTTAAATAACAATAACATAAACTAAACCAACTTACATAAACAAGGCTATACAAACAAAGTATGTAGGGACTAAGGCCAATAAATCTAACAACAGGGAGTAGTAGGCAGGCGGATGGACAGGCAGATGGATAGGTAAAAGACAACCAGACAGGAATCAATCAAACAGACAGGAAATAAACCAGAAAGAATATCAAACAGGTAAACAGACAAAATACGAACAACAATCCTCAACCTGAGTCTCTCTGCACTTTTCCTAAATAGGAGCAGCTGCAGGCAATTAGGGTTGAGGGAACCAATCAGGAAGAAGTGACATGCCTAAGAACCTTGTGTGGTCTCTGAGAAGGAGGTGTGTCAGGTGCACTCAAGCACAGACTGAGAGTGTGACACCTATTTTCATGTAATAAAATATAGGTCAAGATTTATTAAAGTGGAGCCTTGATTCTATGGACTAAATGGACGAGAGGAGAGATCAGGTAAAATGACATACAGATTTATTGAGATGTGCTACCTATAGTTTATAATAAGATACAAATCCATCAAGATCTACTGCATGTGGGGAGTAAAGGATGGCCAGTGTGGTCTGATCCATGGGCTCAGATTGCTTACGTGGGACAGCAAAAGTCTTTTTCTGTCTTTAAAAAAAAGCCTACCTAGGCTGACCTGCACTTACTAACTCACTTACTTGCTAACACTTATTATTACAAAACAAACAAAAATAAACTAAATTTATTCAGTTACTTAAAACTCAAGCTTATTTAAAGTAGCCAGTCAAATTTAAAAACCAGAAGCAAAGACTCCCACTTTACTCTCAAACCTACAGTTTCATTAGGTGAACATTTAAACTCTGACTCAGAGTCTACCCAGCACCACAAGTGCTGCATCACCATGATGGCTTGATGTAAAACTCCAGTGCTAGAGAAGCATAGGGACATGGTGCAACCACATCCTTAACATGACGGCAGTCCATCACAGAGCATCACTAACTTATTCATTCACCCTCTTCATTATGCATGCATTATGCTTCAGTGTGTGTGAGGGTGTGTCTTTATGCAAAAAGGTTATCCTTGAGATATGCTAGGTGCTGAATAAAAACATAATTACATTCACCGCACAGTGTGTGATTTGTTTTGGTGTTATTTAGCTTGCCAGTGTGTGTGTGTGTGTGTTTGGGGGGTGTGGGGGTAGCCTGTGGTCTTGTTTGTCAAAGAAGTGAGATATATAGACAGCTTGGTGGATTTCTCAATGCTGTGTCTTTTAATGCTAAAATGTTAAACTTACAGTATGTTCAAAAAACCTATTGTACTCTCTGCATAGATGCATTTTACGTCATCCTTACGTCATCCAACATGCTTCCGAGGAAAAATCTTAGATGCCATAAATCTGACTTCCATTTTGACTTGATAAGATGGAAGCATCTAATACTAGCAATTAAGGCAATTATAGCTTTTAGTTTGGCTTTTCTCACAAAATAATAATTATCATGGCAAACGAAATAAATACACCCTACATGTTATGTAAGCCCAAGAAAGCAGTGTCTGTTGAATGGGGAAAGGAAAAGAACACAAGAGAAGTAAATGATAGCTGTAAATTAAATATTATTTATTAATAAATACACCAGATAATAGAGGAATAAAACATATAACAAAACTAAAAGAACAAAACAACAACCCGGGAGTGAACTCATGAAGTCCGGTCTGCTGGGCGAGTGCGGAATGCACCGGCCACATGCACCTCAGAGCTCAAGCAGAGGCTTGGGGGCTAAAGCGCTGCAGTGTGGCGTGGAATCCCTGGGCGGGTTTGTGGATTCCTTCAGGGACTTTTCACACCGACTGCAAGCAAAAAGAACGAAAAAAATAGTAAAATAGAGAGCACCAAAGCGCTAAGGGACATGCTTGGGATCAATGGAGTGTTGTGGATGTGTCGCCCCAATAAGTGCCAGAGAGCTGGGCTACTTGCTGGTAGTTCCGGGGGCCTGGCTGACCCACTGATGATCTGCTTGATGGCAATAACCATTGCAGCTTGGCAGAAGGGCTTGTTTGTACCTGCTGGGCATCGCAGGAGGATGAAGAGACCAGGGGCAGTTGTAGGCTAGTGGTTAGGGTACAAGGTCTGAGGTTCAAACCTCACCGCTGCTGTTGGACCCTTGAGCAAGGTCCTTAATCCTCATTGCTCAGACTGTTTACTTTACTGCACTGTGAGTCGCTTTGGATGAAAGTGTCTGCTAAATGTTGAAAATGTAAATGATGAGACCTGAGCAAGGTTGGAGCATGAGGATGCACATTCATTGCCATGTAGACTCCAACTGACCCTGCCTTGCAAAAGTTAATTGACATTTTTCATGTTTTGATACCTCACTACCTGGAATTAAAATGGATTGTTTGAGGTTTAGCAGCATTTCATTTACAGAACATGCCTAAAACTTTGAACATTTTATATTTTTTATAGTGAAGCAGACAACAAATAGGACAAAATAACAAAAACTTCAGTGGTGCATAACTATTCAACCCCCCCCCCTAAAGTCAGTACTTTGTGGAGCCAGGCATTGTAGGCATCTACAGAACATGCCAACAACTTTGAACATTTTATATTTTTTTATTGTGAAGCAGCCTTTTGCGGCAAGTACAGCTGAAATTCACTTTGTATAAGTCTCTATGAGCTTGCCACATCTTCCCACTGGGATTTTTGCCCATTCCTCAATGCAAAACTTCTCCAGCTCCTTTAAGTTAGATGGTTTAGGCTGGTGAGAAACAATCTTCAAGTCTGACCACAGATTCTCAATTGGATTAAGGTCTGGGCTTTTACCTGGACATTCCAATACATTTACACGTTTCCCCTTAAACCACTCGAGTGTTGCTTTAGCAGTATGCGTTGGGTCATTGTCCTTTTGGAAAGTGAACCTCTGTCCCAGTCTCAAATCACTGTCAGACTGAAACAGATTTTGCTCAAGAATTTCCCTGTATTTAGCACCATCCATCTTCCCCTAGACTCGGACCAGTTCCCAGTCCCTGCTGCTGAAAAACAGGAGTTTTTGAGGTGATGAGATGTGTTGGTTTTACGCCAGACATTCTGTTTTCTTTTGTGGCCGAAAAGTTAAATTTTTGTCTTATCTGACCAGAGCACCTTCCTCCATACATGTGGGGAGTCTCCCAAATACCTTTTGGCAAAAAATGAGCCTTTCTGTTTTTGTCTGTAAGTAAAGGCTTTTTTCTGGCCACTCTGCCATAAAGTCAAGCTCTATGGAACATATTGCTTATTGTGGTCACATGGACAGATACTCCAGTCTCTGCTTGGTAACTCTGTAGCTTCTTCAGGGTTACCTTTGGTCTCTGTGCTGCCTCTATGATTAATGCCCTCCTCGCTCAGTCTGAGAGTTTTCGTGGGTGGCCCTCTCTTGTGCTCCGGGAGATCATCAGAGATTTGAATATTTTTTATAACACAACCCAGGCGTCTGCTAAGTGCTGAAAATATAAAATGTAATACAAATGTTGCAGCCTCTGTGGCCTTTCAGAAAAGGTGTTTATATACTGACAGTGTGTGTGTGTTTATATATATATATATATATATATATATATACTCTGTATATTCCTCAGTTCACTTCACCAACTTAGACTGTTTTGTGCGGCTGCATCAATTACAATTCAGTTTTAAAAAACAATTAATTGTAATGTAACAAAATGCAATACTTTTGCAAGGCACTGTAATTTGCTTAAGCAGAGTTGGGCCATGTGCGCTCCGTCAGTCTTTATGAGCCATATGTAATGAGCTCAAGTGAATGGATGAGTTCTGTAACACTGACCACGCCGTGAGCCGACATGCCACTCGTGAAACAGCAAGCGGCTAATCCGATGTAGTCGGGATCGCAGCAGGGAAACACCAGCCACGCCGTGAACCGGCACACAGCTCATCAGCAGCCCTCAGTGTAATATCAAACCGTAACAGAGTCATATGGATAGATAATATGGTTAGATATGAAATAAAATGGACTAGAAATATTTATTCATTCATTGCTTATGGATCCAAACTTTAGAGACGTTCTATATTTAGTTGTGTCACCTGGGTGCCTAAGAACTCTTTGTTCCTATTGACTCATACGGCAGTCTCTAGATTAATTTGCATCAATCACATTTTGTCTTTTCAGATAAATAAATAAATTGTTCCCTAAGCCACAAACTTTCAGATGCTGGGAAGCTGAGTAGGTGCAGCTTGGACTGAATTGTATCTATGTGTGTGTGTGTGTGTGTGTGTGCGTGAGAGAGATAGAGAGAGAGAGTACTGTAAATACACTGTGCACTGAGCTACAGCATGAGAGCAGATGGCTACATCTAAGTGCAGATCCAGCTCTGTTGTTTTCACAGTAATTGTGTATTGGACACTGCATCCATCCCTCAGTTAGTGGCTGGTAGCTTCTAACTTTACCATTACGTCAACCACATACTCAACCAAACGGCAAAATCCAGATCATGACAGAAGTTCAAAAAGGTGATACCTACATTTCCCAGACACAGCAAAACTAAGCCCGAAGAGTTGTGTACTGGAGATCTGAGCACTATTACTACTGCTACTACTACTACATTTGCTGCTACCACTATTAATACTAGTACCACTATTACTACTTCTACCAAAATGTCAGCTACTATTGTGTGTGTGTGTGCTGCTACTACTACTGCTACTATTCCCACTGTTATGATTACTACAACTGCTACTGCTGCTATTATTGTTACTGTTATTTCCACTACTATTGCAACTACTATCACTGCTGCCTCTACTAGGTAGAACTCAGGTTTGGTGGCAGATGAGGTGGGTGCTGATGTCATGTGAAATGCTTCATGACCTTGTTACCTGCTTGCTCTCCCTTTTAGTCATGCTACAATAACTATGGGTGCCAGAGTCTAAAGCTATTCTCTGTAAAACTGTTTACTGTTAATGATTCCACTTTTTTAACTTCATCTTCTGTTGTTTTACTCTGAGGTGATATTTCTGATGGAAATGTCTTGAGTCTGCACACCACGACTGACGTGCACACAATGCTGCTCCTGATAGAGAAGATAGGGTTCTTGCGTGTTGCTCCAAGAATGTAACTTGCCACAGTAACCTTCGGCTTACTCAACAGGGGGTTTTCGTCTGGTGGTCCTAACTCTGTAAAGCTGCTTTGTGACAATCTACTGCTACTACTACAACTACTATTACTGATGCAGCTACTTTTTACTACTTCTACTACTACTATTCACCTACTACTGCTGCTACTGTTAGTAATACCACTGCTGAGGCTTTTATGACTACTTTTACTACTGCTACAATGACTACTACAACTGCTGTTGCTAATAGTACTACTACTGCTACTGCCACTTTAAGCTACTATTGTTACAACTACCACTGCAACTACTATTATTACTACTACTGCTTTTACTGATAATACTACGGTTGTTACTAGTTTGCATTTGCTACTAATACAACTGCTTCTACAAGTGCTATCATGGCTATTGATACAAATACTACCAATAGTAATACATCTTATAGATTAGATCTATTATAATAGATCCGTTTATTATCTATCTTTCCTGTGCAGATACAGATGTGCTTAACAGTGAGAACATTACATTCCCTTATAAAGACAGTATAAATTATTCAGTGTTCTCCTGATGGTTAAATTTCACCCACAGTTATTCTGTCATGTTTTCGAAGACTCTGTAAACATAATGTAGAGCACACCACTTCCCCAACCCTTCATATGAATGAGGCCTTCATTAAATGAGCTCTTACATATGCAAACACACAAACACATTCTAACTATTCAGGGACAAATCTGAATAGAAGCCACTGTATTTATTTAGAAGTGCTTTTGGAGTGTGCCAGACCTGTAGCCACAGGGTGTAATATGAACAACAGCACAAGACCACAATTGGTGGTTATGCCCCAGAGGGCTTTATTTATTTATTTATTTACTAGTGGGAAAGAAGGCAGAATGAAGGCATGGAAACGACAGTTAAGATTGGTGCCTTGTGTCAAGTGCTATTCTTGATTTTTAGTGACGTTCAAAACTGGTGGCACACAGCAGGTAGTTTGTAGCCAACACCTAAACCATTTATCAACATTGATAGAATTTTGTCAACAAGCTTTGGGCACTTGTCTTTAGATCCCTTTTGGCAGCATAGCCATTTGATCTGAATGACCTTCACTAACAGCAGAGCTTTGTTGAACAAATTTAAATGTTTTGGTACTCTGATATGGAACCTTCCCAAAAATCCACACAGGAGGTTGGCGGTCCAAGCCCCACCTCTACCAGGTTGCTGTTGTTGGACCATTGAGCAAGGTCCTTAACCCTCAATTGTTCATACTGCATATTGTAACTTGAATGTAAGTCACTTTGGATTAAAGCGTCTGCTGAATGCTGAATGCAAAATTGTATTTTTTTTACTAAACTATATTATGTTCCAAATGTATTACATTTTATTTAAGCTGCGTGAATACACTTGAGAGTGTTACCATGTTGTTCTATACCATTCCAGCCATTCCTGGTTAAGGTGCTGTACTAGACTACTAATCTAAGAATTAATAGTTCAGATGCTATGTGACCTGCACATGTGATCTTCACACAGCTTTGGTTTCATTCAATGTGATGACTGTTGTGTGGAATGATTTCTCTGTTATGAAAAATGATGTTATTACAGTCAAATAGAGAATATGAAAACCTGTCAAAATTGCATGAATAACATCACTCATGACAGCCATTGAGGCCTGTATTAAATTGTGTTTGGTTTGGATGATGCAGGCAAAGATCAACAATGTATCATAACTTTGTTTTTATTAAGAAAGTGGTACCTTGTAACTCAATGTCCCCTAAACTCAAAATATTTGAGACTCGATGCGCTTCGGAAAATTTGTACTATTTGTACTATTGATGTTTCCTTAAAGAAGCAGTCTTAAGGATTTGCTGGTGTAGTGACTCAGCGGTCGTATTAAGTAGTGTAACTGTGCCAAGCAAGTGGTGGAATTCTTTTGTGTGCTCCGTCTCCTATCAGAGCGGATGGTTAAGTTCAGTTCATTTCCTTTAATCTCTTATCCTAATTAGGGTCAGGGACGTGTGCTGGAGCCTATCTCAGTTCTTCAACGGGTGCAAGGCACATGGTAACACCCTCAAAGTCGATCGGAGGTACCTACAGGGCAATCCAGTGTCACCAATCAGCCTGGTAGCATGTCTTTGGACTGTGGGTGGAAACCGGAGTACCCAGAGGAAACCCACATGGAGAACATGCAAAGTCCACACAGAAAGGACCCAGTTCGTTCCACTCAGGGATCGAACCCAGAATGTTCTTTCTGTGAGGCGACAGTGCTACCCACAAAGCCACCATGCTGCCCCAGAGCGGATGGATCTAATGAATATTCAGAGAGTAAGTAAGTGTTGCCAGATTGGGTGTTTTACTAACAATGATTTACACTGGTAGGGGCATTATGATTTACACTGTTAGGAGCAAAACACTCGTTAACTTGTGAAATGCTTTGTTTTGTGTGGGTTTTCATGCTTTTGGTGCTTTTGGTGCTTTTGGTGAATTTTGAAATGCTTTT
>JAYDZG010000001.1:29234852-29248867 GCA_034509265.1 Microcambeva bendego | reverse complement strand
ACAATTTCAGATAACAGGTCATCATAATCTAGTTTTTAGATTGGTGATGGTTAGCCTCATCATTTTTCAAAAAAGCTTTTATTAAATGTGCTTCAGTTCCTATATTATTATTCAGCATTACAGGGCAAATGACTAAAAATAACACTAACCTTATTCTGATTATTTTAGTCAGGTTTGTGTAGTCTGGACAAAAGATGATGATGCCAATTCTCAAGTAGTCTTCCAAATGTTCCTCAATCATGGTGGACCAATATTTAAACTTTATTATTATTATTTTTATTTCACACAATATAATGTATTTATTTGTCATTACTCATTAACAGATGCACAGTACAACAACAAAAAATCTTTACATATTCCACCTTGCTTGGAAGCTGGGGTCAGAGTGCAGGGTCAGCCATTGTACGTGGCCCCTGGAGCAGACAGGGTTAAGGGTCTTGCTCACATTTTTACAAACAATGTAGGTTACAAAGGGAAAAATGCATGATGACTAGATATGCAGTGTTTTGGTGGTAGACATAGCTATGGTATCAAATAGCCAATTTAAGAAACAGTGGCTACACTTATTGTTAGTCACTTTGACCAGTTTGAATTAGGCACGATCTAACATCATTCACTGTGCGATCAATGTATGGACTGACATGATCTGCATATTGGGCACACCTATTTACACTAAACCCCTATTACAACCCCTATATACATTTACATTTTCAGCATTTAGCAGATGCTTTTATCCAAAGTGACTTACATTTATGGCCAGCTCAGTACCCACTAAGCTCTTATATTTATAAAGTAGAATGTATTCACATACACAAGAATACAGTATTATTCCACCTCCAGCCTCAATATTTGTTGAAACCTCTGATAAGCAATATCGGTATCTGCTAACAAGCCTCTGACACTCAAACTCTTGTAGAATCTTTGCCTGCTCTTTTTGTTGTAATACTCTATGATCTAAAATGTACAATTGGGTTGGGGCAGACAAACATATGTTTTCAAACAGAAAAGGTTTAATAACCACAAACAGGACAAAGAATATACAAAACCAACCTAGGCCATGCTAATGCTAAACTAACATATACAAACTGAATTAGCTAAACAGGAATCAACAAACTACCTAAGAAACAAGGTCAAACTGCAAAAACAGAACTAAACCATGGGATTAATATTCTTCTGGTCATAAGCCTCATATTTCTTCCATCAGACAAACCGCTGATCCAAATAGCCAAAAGATTTAGATGGGATTTATCACTGTATGGAACAGTTTTCCAAAACTCTGTGGGCCTACCCAAAATCCTTCTGGTGTATTTAATTCAAGGCAGTGGGGTGGTTTAGTATGTGGCACTATTGCCTCACAACAAGAAGGTCCTGGGTTTGTTCCCCATGTGGGGTGAACCGGGTCCTTTCTGTGTGGAGTTTGGATGTTCTCCCTGTGTCTGTGTGGGTTTCCTCCTCAGGTTAACACTCCCCACAACCCTGATTTGATGAACAGTTAAACAGTTAAGAAAGTGAGTGAGTGACATTCTAGTTAAACCATGTTGTGGTTCCTTGTCAAATGGGGTTTGCTTTGTAGACTTTGGCCATGAAGTCTTTATTTGTTAATATCATAACTAAAATATGAAAGTATCAAATAAAATGTATTTGTTTAAAATTTATCTGACTCGTGTCAATTTCGCTCTCTGTCCATTAATCACCCTGTCACTCAGCAACACAGTATGTCTGTTCGACTACAGAGCTGAGACACACCAACAAATTTATGCAAACTGTTTATCAGATCTAACCAAATGCTTTGATAAAGCAGCACATGCATATTACTCATATTAATTTTGCACGTGGGTGAAGGGAAATGTGTCTGTTTATGGAATATAGGACACCAAGTACAAAGTTTGTATTTAAAAAAAATAATGTATTGGAGAAAACTGCCATTTATTTAGATTTAAAGGTAGATTCAGAATGAACTGCTTATTAGTTTACAATTTCTAGCAAACTGGTAAAAATTACGTAATTGAGACCCCTGTGTAATGTATAATTCAGAACATTTATTAAGGTGTATTTATGACTACTTACTTGGTGGATAGCTCACTTAAAACTACCATGTAGCTTTTAAACACACCTTTAAACTACATTTTTTAAATGCTATGATGTATCCTTACACGGACACTTGCTGCTCAGCCAAAGCTATTTTATCAGAATATGCTGCCATGGCTGCCAGATTTTTGGAAGTATTCCAATACCAATTAATAGAGCTAACGTTACCACCATCATCTAAATGTCATTGTATCCTAATGTTACTACCTGCCTACCAGTTGAATGACACTTTCCCGCTCACTCTGTCCCTCAATTTTTCTGTCTCCGTTTCCCTGTCTGCATCTCCAGCTGCTCCTCTCAAACAAAAATAAAATTCAATAGCATCGACCCCTGAGGACTGCAGTCCCACCTGGAAAATGCCCAGTATGCCAGATTACCAGTCCAGCCCTGCTACCAACCCATCTACTATTTATGTAAAAATAACTGCATCTGTGATTTATGCTAGATGACAAATGGCACATATATATGCACATGGAAAATGTTGACACACAAGCCCACATTCCATTCGGAAGTTCATACAGGAACGTAAATTTCTCAGACACCAACCTGCCCAAATAACCACTTTAAAGTCTCTGTGGATGCTGTAGATCATGGGGAGTGCTTCTGGCTGACAGCATTGATTCATAATGCATGTGTTAGATTGAACTCTGTACTGTATAGTCATATCCAAGGTGATCTTGTTTGAACCTAAGATTTAACATGCACTGTCATTGAACAAGTCTAAAATCAGATAGATAAACAGACTGAGAATACATCTATTCATTAATTCTAGGACAATAACTCCACAGAGGCGAAGGACAATATACGCAGCCATCAATACTATTATAACTGAAGAACACTAGCTAGGCTGTAATAGTGGTTGAATATTACGCTTTCTTATTTTCTGTAACTGAAATTACATTGTGACCTGACAGTATTCTAAGTCTGACCTAAACTTAATTGAAATGGCAAGAGGCATATAAAGCAGTGTATGGGGTGTCAAAGAGGGGGGTTGAGAGATTAATAGCTTTTATTAGCTATTTTGGCAAAACATATTTGAATGCCTGTTACAAAGATTGGATTCAGCCAACACTGGAAGTAGCTCTGTGACTTTCATTGTGACTTCTACATGTTAGCCTACCCTTACTACCTTGCCTACCTTCTGCTGGATAAAGTTCCATGTACAAGCGGAATAGTGCTCCTGGCACTTCTTTATATGATGTAATCTTTTCAAAAAGTCAGTTTGTTGCCAGATACTGGAAACAGTGAGGGCAGAGAAGCTTTACCCTGGATAGGGCACCAATCCATAACCGGCCTTTGGCTATCACACTTCATTAGACACTGCCAGTCGTGTCTGTGTAGATGCCCAGTTGACTGATGGCACCACTGCGATTCAAACCCAGTGTTTGTGTGAAATGTTTGTCATTTTAAATTGACATGTGGTTAAATTGATATTTATTGTTTTAAAAATATCACAAAAAATTGTATATAGACCACATTGAAGAACAAATGTTTAGGACAGTGTAGATTTCTCTAATAAGACACCAAAAATATCAGCCAAGTTCCTGAAATAAATCTGAGCCATCATTCTTATTTAATAACACTGAACAAAATCAAGCTGATATACAAGATATCTAATCTGTCAGGCTCTGTTTTGATTTGTGTTGATTATTCATTATTTCCAAACGACCTGACAGAAAAGCATACAATTCCTTGATGAAAAAGGTTTGGACAGCAATGCATCAAGTACGTTGGATTTGGATTTGACCACAAATTCTTCAAATGTTAATGATCTGTTTTATCTACATCTACATTCACTCCTTATTTATTTTTTAAAAGATCTAACCTACTCATGTTTGACAAACACACCAATTCAGACACATTAACTCCCAGCAGGCCCACCTCCAGTTTTGAACACTTCTTATTTTTCTTATTTTCAATCAATTATTGTTCTGTACTTTGACTCACATAAATGTTTTACCCCATCAATAAACCTAACAGCTTTACTAACCCACACACTTCTTTGTTCATACCTTAATTTTTTTCATTTTTTTTAATCTATCCCCAAGCGACAGAGTTCTCCTGACCTTAAATCTAATGAACTGCATGTAGTGCTTCTGTGCAGGTCAACAAGCTCAAATCCAAACCAAACCATACCTCTATCATTTTTCATACACTCAACTCACATTAATCATAAAACACACTGACAATACACATACATTCTATCAGACATCTGCTGAGCCATATTAAAATACCCACCACTTACATGCTTGGTTATGGACTATACATCCTTGTGTCACAGGATCTTAAACCTCTTGCCAGCCATGTTTCACCCACCCCTTACTCTCTGCACAGGAACCTCTTCGATGCCTACCTAAAGAAAAAAAATCTTCTTTTTTACTGTATTTCAAAGGTATTTACACTCCCACAACATATCACAAGGGTCTGAGAACCTTGGATCAGACCTTTCTTTACTTTATTATTTGAAAATTTTGGAAGGTTGTCCTTTTTGTTGTCCACCAGGTATGTATTCATGTCTCTCTGTCTAGTGTGTATTTTTTGCCAGGTTTTATTTTGTAGCGCGATAACAATCCCAAGTGTATTGCTAGCACTGTGAAATCGTATTTGGAGAGAAAATAGCTGTTAAAATACTGCCAGTCATGGACTGGCCTCTACAGTTCAGATTTGAATATTAGAAGCAGCAAGGGATCAACTCGGCAGAGAAAGAAATACAATTTAAACAACTGAGGGGAATTGTAAAAGATGAAGCAAGTATAATATTCCAGAATATAACCTCAGAACAACTTAGTCTCCCCAAAGGAGTTTTTGTTTGTTGGATGTTTAAAGTAATTTTCTACGTGTATTATATTTGTTGAGGTTGTCTTAGTTATTACTTATTCTGGGTGAGAGCCCACATCTTTTGGCGTCCTCCTGGCATTGTCCTTCGGGGAGTGAAATTGCTTCCCTGACCACAACAGAAAAAATAGACCTTTTTTTGCATGGCTGGGGTCTTTCAATATCTTCCTGGCCTTGGACCCACTGTTTGCTATAGATGGGTTGCAGGTCAAAGAGCTTGATCCGAATGATGCGCTCAGATGATCACACCACTCTCTGGAAACCCTGCTTTTTCTGCTTGGTGCTGCTCCCAAACCAGACTCTATTGTTTCATTGTCCTTTTATGAGCAGGTTTATAAGCTATGCAACACTTTGGGGGGCAATTTGAAGTCAAAAGTGGTGATGTGGCAGGGCGACAACTGGTATGTTAAGGTGTGGACTTGAAGTTAAAGTTTCTGCTGCAATCCTGTTGATCTCCTTCAATTAGTTCCTGTCTTGCTTAAATTACAGTTTGTTATCCTAGTCCTCCATTAGTCCTCCAGGTAAGTCTTCTCATCATTACCACATATCAGCACCATCACACTGTGGTGCTGAAAGAGGTCACACAGTGTACAGCAGGGAACTCATCACACAGTCCTGGGTTGCACCAATGCTGAATGTAAGAGTGGGTAAAGCATGTCTATATACCTTCACTATTTGTGGTCTGTCTGCTAAGAGTTTGGAGATCCAGTTTAAATGGGTTAATAACATTAAATGTTAAGCTGTAGTCAACTAATATCAGTTTAATGTAATTAGCCCTCCTCCCGCCCGGTGAATCAGTGTTGTGCGGAGAGAAATCCTTTCTTAAAAAAATCTTTTGGAAGGTGGCACATAAAGCCAATTTAATTACTGATGTGTCACATTGCTCCCCACTGGTTCCTTGTTCCCTGGCTCCATGTCACATATTCAAAGCAGTATACTTTACTAGACTCATGCTTCATGCTGCAGGGCTTGGTTCATTAAAATGATCCAAATAAACTAGAACTCTGCATTGTAACTATTTTGTTTTTTTCTTGTTGAGGTTTTGCTGTTTTATTGTTGAGTTATGTTCATCTGCTTTACAGCTGGTTTATTACAGGACTGCATTTATACTGCTGTGTCACATTATTATGACCTAATATATAGAGTAGCTGACAATATGCATGTTATCACAGGTATCTAGAATCATGCTGAAGTCAGTGCATCCCAGAGCTGCTGGGGTTGCATGACTGAGGGTCAATTGCGCAAGATCAAGGTGGTCTCATAGGCACTAAATTAGATCAAGTCTTGGAAATTAGAGGGCCAAGACAGTACAAGGTAACCACTGTTTGACATTTCTAACTTTTTACATGTCACATTGACTTGCTGGAAGATTCCATCCACACTAGAGAAGACATTCAGCATGTATGGGTGCACATGATCAGAAGAGATGGATTCATACTCAAATCCGGTGCTGTCCACACCTTACATACCCACATAGCCAGCTCACAAAATGTGACTTCATGAGCTTTGTTTTACTGCCGAGGAAAGTAGTAAGCAGGCCTTTTAATGTGACTCGCCAAAGTAGCATCTAATGCCTCTGGCTATCTTAAAATTATCCAGCTTACCTTTTTTCCTTTTTTATTTAAAGACATTATTTTCAAGGTCTGCTGAGTGCAGCAGATATTTCTAACCCACTGTGTGTCTGATATATATAAGTGATACATGCTATATCTGTAGATAAGACTGTCTGCATTTGAAAGATGCATTATGACTGATGCACTGTTTTCAATAGCAGCAGTGAGATTGCAGTTTTGTTAAGTAGGGTTTTTTTTTCTTCTCCTCAGTGAATAAAACCATAATGTATCAGTGATGTGCACGCTTATCAGACTTACTTTCTTCTTGTAGATGTAATGTAGAAATGTAAAAAGGTTCAGGGTTCATAGATTTTAGTTGTGCTTAAAAACATTACCTTATCAGAATTACAAAGTTACGCTCAGTTTCAAATGTTATCAAAATAAAGGATAAAAAGTTTGTATTGGATGCTCACTCGTACACTTTAAGATACCTTAGTAATGAAGATCGAAGAACATGAATAGCCTACTTGGGAGTGTGTATTTGATGACGTAAAATGCTGCCTATGTAGACAGTTCACTAGGTTTTCGAACACACCCATAAATCTTCTGAAAAGATCCAGGGAATCTGGAGAAATCTGTGGGCAAGACTTATTACCACTACTGAATATAAGTGACAATTTAAGCCCTCAAATTGAATCATGCTTTAGCGATAAATATGGATGCACAAGAATGGAAAACCATTCAACACAGTCATCTGCAGCACCAAGAAATGAAACTTGTTTATTCTGCAAACAGAATGCCTTGCTTTGATTTTATGCATAAACGCTTGAGGGTTCTCTGGGCCCAAGTTTATCTCAAAAGGACCAAAGGACAGTGGAAATGTGACAGTGGAAATGTGTGGTGGTCAGATGAGTCCATGTTTTAGCGAGTTAAAATGTGTACTCACTTGAAAAATGCACAAACATTACAACTGCATCATTTTTGGAGTAATACAATAATGTAAAAGTTCTCAGAGGGGATGTATTATTTATCATGGATAGTGGTGTCATTTTAATAGTATTACATTAATAGCGTTCATTGAAGCAATATTAATACCCAATCTAAAATCCCTTAGTTTCGATTGATTTTCAATGAGGAACAAGTGATATTAATTAAGCTGCACAGGCGCTAAGTGCTCATCGGAGAATCCATGCCTGACTTGTTCCATACCCAGAAGCAATTTGAGCAACCACATTGTATGAGAGGGTAATGTATGTGTCAGCAAAATCACCAGCAATCGATTCCACATCAGTGGATTTTCTTTCATGTTTTCCACCACTAAATTACTGTGGCCATCTTTCATTCCCAGCCTGGCTAGCTGGACCTTCGGATTTTCAATAATGCACTCTATATCTAACTGTATGTGGCCATCTGTCCAAATTTGAAGGTGATTTAGCCATACTTACTATTGTGATATTTTTTAGAGATTGGTGTGGAGGAAGAACTGGTGTGGCGCAAGCCCTTGTTATACAATACTTTATTACAAAATATACAAATTTGCAGCATAACATGAGTGAGAAGTTAATTTATTGAACAAACTTACATGTTAGAATGATTTACCTTTCATTTTATTGACAGTAAATAATCAAAATGATTTCACAATATTCCAAAAAGCATGGTGTGATGTTTCTGGGTATTTGGCTTTTTGTGTCTTCAAGTCAGCCTCTAAAAGCTTGATAATCATTAGGTCATGAGACTGTAGGGTAATAACGGCCAGCTTTGCTTATTAAAGACAAAGGTTATTTAGTTTTTTCTCCTCATTACTAGTCCTGAATTTAAATGTTCATAAGTTGAAGTTGAACTGACAAAACATGTAATATAAATATGAATTATAATTTAAATTTCAAATTTTAAAGTTTTATTTTTTAATTGTCCACACTAAAACAATTGCTAAATGTAAAAAAAAAATATTAAAGTTAAATTATGGAGTATTTTTTATTTTATTTTGTTAGTCTCATTACTTTTGTGGATGAGTAGTCACAAAGGCAATTGACTGTCAATTGTATTTTGTTTGACTGTATCATGAAAAAACTTGATTTGATTTTATTGTTTAGTCGCGGTAGAGTAATAGACACTCAAATAATGTTTTCAAGTGTTGTAAAACAACTATATTGTGTGCACAAACATGGTTATTGCACATACTGTAAGTTTTTAAAGCTGATATTTTAAATTAAATTGTATGTGTGTATAAACTTGATCTATCATTTAAAAGTTAGTCTCCTTAACAACTGCAGAAATAGAGACAGCACTCCAGGTGAGAGTTATGAATCTGCCACCAGCAGTACTAGGCTTGATTTCTCTCTCTCCGCTTGGTAGCGTGAGTTAAATATTAATCGATGCTCTCATGCGAGAGTGTTTGGATTTTGGCAGCTGCAGCATTGTGTTGTAAGTTGAGTCTCATCACTTTTTCACTCGCTTTCATGTTTATCTTCATTTCTCAGAGGACGAGGCACAAAGCGAGACAGAGCACAATCCTGATCACACTGCGATTTAGTAATTATTCATTTATACAGAATTGTTTTTGAGTAAAAACATGGCATAGACACGTAATTATTTAGAAAATGTCTAGTGCAATATGAAAGACAAGGATGTTGGGAATACATCTTGGACATGTCATCACATGCTCATCCACAGTGGCAGCCTAAATGCAAGTCGTTTGCGACTGTCAGATTCAGACCCAAATCTATTCCATTTTATGTTTAATTGATCTATTAATCAATGGGTAGTGTAGATCAAAATATTCTGAACCAACTTTCTACAAGGTTCTGAGGTATGTCAGTGGGAATTTGAGTATCTTCAGTGAAAATAAATTGTGAAGTTGCAGATGTTGTACAAAAAAGCTGGCTGTTTGGGTTGAGGTCAAGGCTCTGCACCACTTTATTTCTACCAAACTTAATAAAAGCACTGTGTGAGAGAGCGCAGACCACGTGATACACCTAATTTATATGTTATGAATGCTTTTATAGTATTATGTTGAGAAATATGTAAAGCTTGATATGCGTCATTGTCATGCTCCACTTTTAATTAACCTCATATCCTTATGTCAGGTTTCCACATACTTTGGTGATTTCAATGAAGATTTAGAAAAATATTTTTTCAGCAATTCACAATCTTACCAACATTTACTTTACATTGATTCAACTATGATGTTTCATACAGGATGGACATGCCCCTATGCTCACCAGGAGGATGGTGTGAATTTCTTCAGGGGTCCAACATGGGTCACTAGAACTGTGGAAGAGCAAACCTACTTGCTGGCTAACTGCCAGCTTCATTAAAAACCACTTCAGCTTAAACAGTCTCATGGTGGCTCTGGTGCCACCATAAAACATTAAGTACAGGGCAGGAACAGCTTGGACAGGGAAATATAGAATAGCCAGTCTTTTTGTATAACTTTACAGGCAGACTACATGAGATGTACTGAAAACTCATTTAAACAACATGCTCAAATATTTCAACGACAAAAAATTCTACATCTTTCTTTAACTTAGTTGCATCCAAATAACATACTTAAACACTACTTACTGAATTAGAGGCAAGGTGCACTGCTTAACAGGTAAAACAGTACCTACTGAAGTATGCAACAATGGACCTACTATATCCACCATCTTACCAACGTCACATTATGCAGACATCACATCACCCCAGTTATAAATTGAAAATCAGACAAAATGAATTCTGTCATTCTCTGCAAAGCTTCAAGTTATTCGCGGTTGAACTTTATCATTATTCAGGGTTGCACTTGTCTCTTTTCTTTCTGTCATCTTTTTTCTACTGCTTTAAATGTCTTTCCAGCTACAGTTGAAATATGGGATCAATTATCTATTAAAAATGGCTTCACATGCAGCTGGTCATCTAGGTACAATTCATGTACCATTTCATAAATACTACATAATTGGACGCACTACCCGTTCTTGTGTACTGCTTCCGCATTCTGTTATGCATGTAAGTATGTGATTCTGGACTCAGTTCTTGACTCTCTGATTTTAATTGAATGGCAATTGAGCCATAGTACTTTATTGCAGCCACTCGACTAACTGCACCACCTTATTATATTTAATTTAAATGTTACATGCAGTGCTTTTTTTGTCTCAAAATACTTAGAGCTGGGTAAGCTATGAACCTGAATATATGAGCCACAGAGAGGTGCAATACAAAGCTTATGGGTACCATTGATCTAACTAATGCAATTAGTAGGTGCCTACATAAACATCGTACATGACTATATTTTTATGTTATTTTGTTTTTGGTGCATAGTATGTGGTTTGAAACAAGAGTTTTGTAGTAGCAAAAAAATAATTTCAGCTCATAAACCTCAACGGCACATCTGACAAATGTCAAGACTGTCATGTAAACACAGCTCTAATTATGTGGTTGGAACTGTGTATGACAGAAAGATTTTCTCATTTGCATTTCAAAAACTTTTCATTTTTTCTCCTTTTTTTTAGTTTTCATTCATCATGAACAGGCCGAACAGTAGATAGTTGTATAAAAACTGTTAACATTTACTTTGACAGGCCTGGAACCAGAGTGCTATGTTCAACCAGATTTTTGCTTAATTTCCAGAATCATTTTAAGGGTTTTTCATCATTCATTGTCTTGTCACAGCATTTCAATGGGATTCTGATCAAGACTTCACCACTCCATGGGCTTGCTTCACGGTCTGGCACCATAATCCAAATGCAATAGATCCTTATGTTGTAAGCAGCTGGTCCCAGACCATCACACTACCATCACTATGTTTCACTGTTGGTATGGTGTTCCTTTGGTGGAATGCATTGTTACCTTTGTAGACTTGTTTTGGCAAGCAGTGGTTTACAAATCTTACAAATCCTATTGATGTCACTTTTCCTCCATTATCTTTCTTATTAATTTTTACACCGGATGCTTTTCCAGACACAGCCCTATTTATCCAGGCTTGGGACCGGCTCTACAATGTACTGGTTTGTGCATCCTAGCGACTAAACTCTCAGCACTCAGAAAATCCTGCTATGCCACATGGGCTTATGATGGAATTTTATAAATTTTCTCTTTACTTTTGCTAATTAAAGAAGTTTGACAATCTAAATCATTTGTGACAAATATATTAAAGTAGAAGTATCTTGGAGTCAGCAAATGCTTTTTCACTGTGCTTTACATAACATCTTTACATTTAGGAAGGACATTGCAGTGTATATCAGATTCTCGCTTTCATAATATGCTGTTATCAGATGTAACAAAATGTCAAAATCGTGGGAAAGTTATTGCTTTGATGGCCTTTGAGATGGAAAAAGTTTAAGTAGATACATTCCAAGAGCCAGTGATGGACACTGCACATCTAATCACTGCTCAGATATCTTGCTATTTTACTCTCACTGTTTCACTCCTTTATTGTTTCCAAGCAGGGCATAGCTGGAAATATTGGACCAGAAATATTTTTCTCATAAACTTTCTAACCCTTGCCTCCAACACATTCAACAAAAAGGGAGTCATTTTCTAGTCTTTCCCACTGGAAACATTTAAACACTTAAAACACATTTTGGCACAAATGATGTCAAGCATTTAAGTGTGTCAGTTGTTATTTAGTCCCATTTTTGCTGTAGAGGGAAAAGTATGTAAATCCTGTTTAATCTTGCTATGAGGAATATTGTTTTTTTAACAGTTCAATAATTCTTCCACACAATTGTTAAAGAACTTTGTTGCTCCTCTAAGACAACATGTCAAAGATACTGATTTTGTACCAAATCATGATTAAAATCACCAGTTGTTATAACCCCTTTCAGATCACAGAGTTTATTTATACATTTATGGTGTGATTAAATAAATTAAATGTACAGTTTTGTTGGTTTGCAATTTGCTGTTACCATGCTTGTGATAAATGAACAAGTACATTAACAAGGCTAATAGAGTTTGTTAAAATGTAGTTTGTTTAAATAAATGTAACTTTTTATTTAACTTTCATGCTACACTAGGGGAGCCAAACTTTAAATTTTCTTTTAGTTACTTTCTATTTGAAAATTGGCTTTTTGGTGGCTTCCGATTAACATCTCAATAATCTCAATATGCTTTACATTACTGGAGCATTTTTGTACATACTATTGTGTAGGGTGGCACCCAGCCAAACCGGCAACACCAATATTCAAACCGGAGCGACTTTACACTGGTGTGTAGTGGGAAATCCGCCTTCTCCTCTTGGGCGTATTCAGTGCAAGTATGCATGAATATTACAATGTGATTTCTTTAAAATATACATTGTGTAAAAATTAATATGATACAGTTTCAGTCAGACAGATGGCCAAATGGTGTGTAAAATCCATTAATCAAATATTTTTTTTTAATTAATAATGCAACTATTTGGGAAATTCCATTTCCATATATTTGTGCTACATGACTGTAGCATTTGTTCAGAAAGCAATGTCTGTTAAAACCTTTTGTAGTGGGAGAATTCTTTTTTCTCTGCCTGAACAGAGCCTTGACCTCAACCCCAGTGGAATAGTTGAATTAATGATGACCAGATAGGTTGCTGTGTGCCTTCTGCCAGTTGAAGAGCTGGGATAGGCTCCAGCACCCCTACCCAACCCTGATTAGGATAAGTGGTTAAAGAAAATGAACTGAGCTGAACTGAACAGATAGGTCAGCCCAGTCGACAGTTCCTTAACCCTACAAATACTATTTTGCCGGAATAGGAAAATTTCTGCTTCAAAGTCATGAAGAAAAATTGGGAGTTGAGGACCCCCAACAATCCCAACATAGTCACAGAGCAACATACGTGTGTATATATAGTGTCATCACTTACTGGAGGTTTTCAAGCGGCCACATGAACAGCGATTGGCCCACTGTTCATATGGGGTGGAGTATTAAGAGGGAGATGTGTTAGCATCAAGCGAATGGGTGAACTGGTCGTGCTGAGCTTCCGTACATTGCACTATTCTGCCATGTTGAGTTCACGATTTTAATATTATTTTTTCTTTCACCTATTTTTTGACTGGACCCCAGATTCAGACTGCATTGTCTCAGTTTTCCTCAGTGAAGTTACAACATCAGTATTTACTTTGCCCTCCCGCATAAATATTTTAATACAATGGTGCCAGGAAAGGATGTAATTTGTTCCTCATACGTACAACATTTGACATCACACATAACTGACAAGTTGAACACAACACAACAAGTAATTTCTCAACATTTCATAATGCACAGACTTTGGTTTGATCTGAACACACTCTGCTTGTAATCTCTAGGGTACTATGTTGCCTGTGGATATTTGACATCTATGAGAACTGGCTTAGTGTCGTATTTGTTATTTTCTTTCTTTTTTCATAATGTCGCCACATTCTTACTGTTGTGATAACTGAATTAGTACAATAATCTTTCCCTGATGCTGTTTATTTACATTTTCATCATTTAGCCAAAGCGACATTACAGTTTAAGTATACAGCCTGAGCAATTGTGAATTAAGAGGCCCAAGAGCAGCAACCTGATGCTGCGGCTACCACCATCCTTCTGATTACTAATCCAGTACTT
>JAYDZG010000001.1:29224441-29234752 GCA_034509265.1 Microcambeva bendego | reverse complement strand
TTGTGAATTAAGAGGCCCAAGAGCAGCAACCTGATGCTGCGGCTACCACCATCCTTCTGATTACTAATCCAGTACTTCAACTATTAGATTAAGGCTAAGTACTTGTTTATACAATATTTCAAATGCAATCACAAGATTTCTAGCAGGCAGACATTGATTCATGTTAATTCATAAATTGTCTCTTTTTAGCTAATACTATTTCTATAAGACATTTAATTGACTTTTTTCTTTACCAATTAGGTGACATTGTGAAAAGGTGTCAGATTTATGTACAGGCTGGCGTAAGTATATCCCACCTATGGGAATTACTGATCCACACTATTACTATTCAACACATAATTTCTTGCTACCATAATTTCTGACGGCTTTTAATGTTTTTTTGGGTTTGGAAACTTTTCTTGATGCAATGGTATATGTCCATGTACAAGTCATTATTCATTTCTATATGACATCTTATCACCTGCAGCTGGTTGACATTTAAAAATGTTTTATTGCACATTCAATTATGAAATCTCATGAAGACTACACGTATTGGAAGTGCTTACAAGGTCTTAATGTTCCTAATATCGAGGCCATTTACAACGACCAGGAAAACACAATGACCACGCACAGGTGAAGTGAACTATATTGTTTATCTCTTAATCACGGCACCTGTTAGTGGGTAGGATATATTAGGCAGCAAGTAAACATTTTATTCTCAAAGCTCTTAGAAGCAGGAGAAATTGGCGAACGGAGGGGCCAGATTGTGATTGCTCGAAAAACTGGGTCAGAGCATCTCTGTAGCTGTTGTGGGCTGTTCCCAGTCTGCAGTGGACAGGGTCTATAAAAAGTGGTCCATGGACGGCCAGGGCTCAATGATGAACGTTGAGAGTTAAGGGTGGCCCGTATGTTCCAATCCAACGGACAAGCTACTGTAGCTCAAATTGCTGAAGACGTTTAGAGGCAAGGTGTCAAAATAAACAGTACATCACAGTTTCATGGATGTTTCTGCTGTAAAAGGATAACACAATGCATAATGAACAGTCTAAAAAATGCCAACAGTTCTGTAGTATTTGATGTTCTTAGAAGTAGAACACAGTGCTGTGTGATTACTATGTTAGAATCATTACAGTGCTGAGAATGAGAATTACATTTTAGTAATGAAATCGGTCCACACCTTAAGGTGGTCTCTAAAAAGTATGAAAAAGAGCAACATATGGGATACTGGTAGTAATTTTAGGCCAAACAATATCATTTGTTTAAAAGATGTAGCTTATTACATAATTCATAAATCTATCCATTTCTTCAGCCTTTGTCCTATTCGATTGTGGGATCAGCTCTTAGGTGTCTTCACACCTCATTGATTTGGCACAGTTTTTAACCTCACCCCTCCTAACTATCCAAGATTGGGACCAGCGCCACAATGCACCAGTCTGTGGATGCTATGGGTGCACTAGATGCTAAGTAGCTATAGGACAATTCAGTGTCTCCAATTAACCTTGTGGCATGTTTTTGGAATATGGGAGGAAACCAGAGTACCCAGAGTAACCCCAAATGGACACAGGAATAATATGCAAACTCAACAAAGAAAGGATCTTGATCGCCCCACCTGGGAACCCCTACCTCCTTGCTGTGTGGCAACAATGCTACCCACTAACCCATACATAATTAATGAATGAACATACATTTGTTAGGTGTGCCAAATGAACTGCTAGATGAGAGTCTACACAAAGACTTAATAGTGTATGCCAAATCTGTTAACTCTGACCACTAGCACAACTGCTCTGCTATAAAAAAAAAGCTGAAGCTGGGGCTAAAAAAATATATGCCTTAATCAATTATTGATAGCAGCAGCCCTTCCTCAATGAATTACTCTCACATACTCGCACACATTCAGTTCGAAGGGCACTGTAAATTCTACACAAAAGGGCTATCCAGTATATAAGTGTTGCATCATTTACACTGTGCATTGGAAATGTTGTGTGTGAAATATGAGGGTGTTTTTCAGTATAGCTTTTTCATTGCTGAATTGATTTAATAGTGTTTTATTTAGTTACTTTTGGAGTAAGGTACCTGTTTGGCTTTGAAATGAATACATGCTTTTATCCGTCTGTGTAGCACACTGTCAAGTCACATTATTATGACCAATTCCTACATTCATTGTCTTTAGTGCATAGCTCAGGAAATAAATCACATTTCACTGGGTTAAAGCATGGAAGGCACTCTTGACCATTTTTTGTATGAAACCATCCTTGCAGATCATGTGCACCCATACATGCTGATTTTCTTCCCTAGAGTGGATGGGATCTTCCAGCAAGACAAGGAGACATGTCACACTACTAGAAATGTCCAACATTAATTGGAGAAGCTTGACTAAAACTTCAAAGTAATAACCTGGTCACCTAATACCCCAGACTTAACCATCTGTGGGATCACTTTAACGGTTGTGTTCAATGAATGGATCCTCCACTACGACCTCTCCAGCAGCTGTGGGCTACACTTACTGAGTCTAACTGCTGTCTATGCTGCACACTGTGGTTTCTCTGGGCATTAACTGGTGGTCATAATAATGTCACTTGACAGTGTATGATGAAGAGTACATTGTTGACATGACAATAGGCCATAAATGCACCACATATCACTGAAACACCTAAAGTTGCAGCTGCTATTTGACAAAAAAGCAGAAAATTGAAATCACACATGCGAAGCCAAACTAATCCCCTGTGTGGGAAGTCATGAGCGTGAAGATGTTTTAATCCGTTACATTGCAGCTTAAAGATTGTAAGCTATTTAAGATTTATGTTGTATTATTTATGAACGTGCTCAAAGTATTCCCAATAATGGGGTAATTATATGCTAGCATGCTGACAAAACATTTTATTATGCAGATGTCTCCTGCACTCCAGATCTCTTTTATGCGCAGGGTAAACACTCACACAGGGCTTAAAAACACCTGCCTGTTCACAAAACTCTTGGTTCAACTTACCTGCTCATAACTTTTTTATTTACCAGCCATTTGCCCCCCCCCCCACACACACACACACACGCAAACACACAAAGAGACCCCTGAACTTGTTTTGTTGTAATTGCAAAATTTACATTACATGTACATTTTTTATTTTTTTTCCTTTAGCAGGTGCTTGTTTCAATATCGTTACAGTATGCAGTCTGGGGCAATCAAGGGTTGAAGGCCTTGCTTAGGCAACCTTACTCGTCTAGCACCTTTAACAAGATGTTAGCCTGAGACACAGTTCTGTGGTCTGCAATTGACAATGTGTTTCACATAAATGCCAGTAAATGCAAGGTTTCACAGTAGAACATTGCCCATGGCATCACTGCCAGCTCTGCCAGCTTGCATTCTTCTGTAATTGTGTGACCTGGCCCCATATCTACCCTGAGTTACATATGTACATATGATGTGAAAAAGTATATTCCTTTGATCAGAACAGCTGGTTTCATTGCTTTTTCGACTAGTTCCAATGCTTGCATGTCCATTTTTGGTGCTTTATAAAGTGGACAGGGGTCAGTACGGACATTTTGACTACACATCCTAATTCACTCCAAGCTGCTATGCAGAGTGTTCTGACATCTTGCTATCAAAGCATTAACCTATTCAACCATTCGTGCCACAGTAGCTTTACTGTGGTACCACACAATCCAAACACTTATTCCCTCCAACTGCAGGCAGAGAACACCCTACACAATTTGCCCTTGTAAACGTTATTGCTTTTTATGTAATTGTTCAGGATTTGTATTAACAGTTCATTCAAACAGAAAACCTTGTCTAGTCTATCAAGCCTAATTCAGGGCCAAGAAAAATGACGAATTGAGAACACACACCCATAGTTCATATGGGTTTAAGCATCACACTTAATTCTTTCCTCTGATACTGTTTCAGTTATTTAATTTTTTTCATTGTCTGTTACGATGCCTGTGTGACATGATGAACTGTCACTTTCCTTTAAAACTATCAACAGCCATTCCCACTGGACATTTCGAGTTCATCGAGTTACTGGCATGTGTACTTTCTGATTTCTCTGCTGACTATCCTGAAGCGACTGCGCTAAATTTGGCACACAAGAGTAGTCATGTCATGATAACAGAAATTTATGAGTCGGTACCAATACCACTAAAATTCCACAATTCTTGATACCAATTTTGATACCATGAGGAAGAAAAAAAAATATGTCAACAGCTTTTATTTAAAATTTATTTTCCCAGCAAAAAAATAAAATTTAGTTTTTTTCCAAGTAAAAAAAACAAAATTATATTTTTGTTTAAAACAAAACTATATTGTGCCAAAAAAATTTTGGTATAGTCTTTATATTTACTACTATGGTGTGTTCAAAAATGTAGGCAGCTGCCTACCTAAACATTTTACATCATCCAGTGCACACTCCCGAAGAGACTGTTAGAAAACCTATATGCCTTATAATCTTGCCAAATAAGTCACCTTCTAATACAAATGTTCTAATATATAAATATTCAGCGGAGAATGAGTCAGCATTAGATGATCTCTCATTCAAGGACATAAACAATTGATATTTTTATGTTAATAGATTGTTTTTGATGTTTAATGTGTATAAAGGTATACAAGCATATTTGTATTCAATTCCTGGTAGCCTTTTCTGGAACTAATGCTGGTCCAATTGATTTGAATGAAACGATGCTAATGAAATGCGATGTAACCACTACCTAGATAGACCATTCAAATAACCTGACTTTTAAGTTGATAGAACTTAATAAAATGCTCACTAGTTAGACAGTTGTCTATTTAAACAGTAAGGGAGTGAGGCAGCTCCCTACAATTCTTCCTGGTCTTATTGTTTTATTTTTTTCGGCTTATTAGCATTACGAGGCCCTTGTTTGGTCTGGGAGATCTGTTAAATATTTCGGTACCTTATCATTTTCAGAATATTGGTATCAACTTGGTACCGAAGTATTGCTTCTTGTGACATCTTAGCACAGGAGTGAGGAGACTGGGTCTTCTTTAGTAGAGTCTTGATTCTAGAGTATTGGGCTCGATTCTAACTAAAGATATTTTGGGGGAGACTTTATCTACACTAGAAGTAGACGAGGATTCGGGAGGGGGGGAATAAATAATGTAAATAAATATAAATAAATATAAATTATAAATAAAGTAATTTCCTCACCCAAAAGGAGTGAGGAGGAGAGTGGTAACCCATGTTACAGGATCAAACAGAAAGGCTCATTTCAGTACCCAAAAGTAGTTAGTAAATAAGGAGCATATAAGAGAATTCTGTTCTTGAAGTATTTGCTGCCTGTCTTTATTACTTAACTGAGTCTGCTGACCAGCTGGCAGGGGCCAGATTTTGCCAGTGCCTGTACTGTCATGAATATGTCACAATAACGCTGACATCAAACTTCGCCTCTGTGTCTCAGTGCTTAGGATGATTATTTAATAAAAGTTCAGCTTGAGTGGGTAAAGCTCAGTGGGTAAAGCCATTGGTAAAAACTCTTAACCATCAATTGTACACAGTTTTAGGTTACTGTAATTGTAAGTAAGGATAATTTAAATATAAGTGATTAAAGCACAGTGTCATTGGTTTATCATTGTTTCTTCCTTGGACCACTTTTAATAGAAACTGTCCACTGCAGTTCATAAACACGAGAACTGCATTTTTGGATATGCTCTAACCCCATTTTTGCTGCTTCTAACATTAACTGGATAATGTGTGCACTTGGTCACTGGTCATAAAGTTATGCCTGGTTTCAACCAACTGGGATGGATGTTTATACTTTTAATGGACAATTTGTAGTCATAGAGCAAATTTAGCTATAATGTTCCAAAAAGCCAATTTCTTTAAATCGTAGTTACTGACCTCAACATGCAAAGTGTTATTAATTTGTGGCTTATACTTTTTCCCCAAAACTCAAACTCACTTAAACACATTGTAATGCTTAACAATACAAGTGTTTGGGTTTCTCTGTATCCATATCCAAAGTGAAACAGCATTATGTGCGTAATTCTAACATTGAGAATTACACTGTAGGTATATTTAATAACTAAAACTGAAGTTTTCTGATACTTGTTAAACTTCACTGTAGCTACAATGGTTATTAAACTGCAAAACTGAGGTCCGTGCCATATGGTGCACACATTACTTTGATATGCACACCTAATCATATTGCTTTTTAAACGTGAGCATCTGTTGTGTTTTGCATGTTATCAACTTTTTAGCATATGCAAAACCACTTATAGCATATGTTATACAACTGGTCTTAATCTCATACATGCACACAGAATAGTGCTGACCTTCTGTTCACTGAGCTTTTTCAGGTTGACTAGTTCCATCTGACCTATCTTTGCAGCTACAGGTGATTTGTCTGTTTATCCTTGCTTCTAATGAGAATTTTTTTTTCAATTAACAATTCCTTACTAGCTGCATGACAGGCCGGCTACGAGGCCCAGTGGTGGTATGGGGAGAAAGAAACACTTTAGTGTTAATGAACAGAAGAGAATTGAGCTGGGGTGACACATCAGTCTATGGGATCTAGGGTTTGAATCCCAAGTGGATCTATTATTCAATTAGGCATATGATATCTACATACAGATTTGATTGGCTACGTCTGAGATGTGTGGCTTCGGGATAAATAACCATAATCTCCGGGTTAATGTCTGAACCACATTTTCAGTCTCCACTGCAGTGTTTTCTTCCCGCAAACTTACACTCTGTCCAGCAAAATAGATTATGGACTTATTAACCAATCAGTGGCTGATCCTGGACCGGAGGCGGGAGTTAGAGCTTAGAAACTGCAGAGTTCAAATACTATGAAGCTCACTTCCTTTGTTTAATATTGAGAGTCAGCCATTAAATTCCCTTTAGGAATGGTGCTCTTTTGACACCTGTATACTGTACAGTATATCTTTTCGCACATTAATTTAAACTTGTGTATGCACATGAGCGAGTGAGCCTTCTTTCATTAATATTGGTGTGTTGTTGTCCTGCGTCCTGATAACACTATTATAATTAAAGCTGTTTTGTACAGCACTCAACACGTCGGTTTACTTCATGAAAGCGTGTTTTCATTTATTTTCATTTAGTTGAATTTCTGTTAATATTTATATTACAGAATTAGTACATTATATTTTTCTTAAAATTTTGGCATTAAAATGAATGAAAAACTACAAATTGGCACAACAAAACATATAAAAGATGTGGAGGATATTAGTTAATTCGTGAATTAATGAAGATTCCACTCTTTTTGTGGAATATGGAACAGTACTACCAGGTCGTCTGCAAAGTCAAGATTCTCAAGTTGCATGAAGGGTGTCCACTGGATTTCTGGCCAGCAAGAAGAGGAAAGGTTAAAGTAGGCATCCCTGGTGAACTTACGTCTTCACTTTAAAGACATCAGTAATTTGCCCTGCATGGACTACTCTGCAAGTCATCCCATCATCAAGTTATTGGTAATATTTACTATACTGGCTGGCACACCGTAGTGACGGAGAAGGTTTCAAAGGGTGTTCTGTCAAACACCTACTTATAGTCAACAAAGTTGTTATAAAGAGAAGAGTTCCTGTGTTTGACAATGATGCACGGCATAGAAATCTGATATATGCAGGAATGGCCTTTCCAGAAGCCTGCTTGCTGGTCCCTGAGCTGAGTGTCTATGTGGTCCTTTATTCAGTTCAGGAAGATTCTGTTAAACACTTTCCCTGGTATGGACAGGAGTGTGATCCCTCTGTAATCGGTACAGTTGCTGAGGTCACCTTTCTTTAATAGTTTGAGTAGGCAGCCTACCTTCCTCTCTGATGGTACTTACTTCTCTGCCCAGATATTCTCAAACAATGGAAACAACATCTCTACAGTTGTATCCACGTTCATTGTTTCTGCTGGTACAATATCTGGGCCCGATGTCTTGTTGTTCTTCAGCTGTCTGATAGCTTTGCAAATCTCCTCTGTAGTAAGTGTAACACTGCAGTTGATTGTGAGATCCTTGGCTGGTGGAGGTATGTCTGGCAGGTTTGGTGAAGCTGGTCTGTTCAACAGCTCTTCAAAGTGCTCTTGCCATCTGTCTCAATGCTGTTCCTCTCCCATCAATGTCTTTCCATCCTTGTTTTTCACTGGTCTATCCGGCTTGCTTAACTTTCCTGACAGCTTTTTCATGGTGGTGTACACTTCCTTAATGTTTCCATTCTTTGCGCCCTCTTCTGCTTCTGCTGCCAGGCTTTCATTGTAACTTGTCAGCTCTGGTGCTTTTGTTCACACTCTTGTTGGCGGTTGTGTTTTGCTGTTTTTGACTGCTGTTCTTCTCCTTCCTTTCTTGGATCTGTGTAGCATATAATTTCTAATTTAAAAAATCTAACGAGTGGGGCTGCCTGCAGTGTAGTTTTAAGCAGAATAGATCAGTAAAAACTTTGATAAGGTAGGAATGGTCAAACAAAGCCTATCACTTATGTAAACAGAGAAAATCTAAAATATGTTAAACTTATGTGTCAGTTAAATTATTATAAAACAATTGAAAGGTAACAGGGCAGGAAGGAAGTGACAGCATGTGAAACAGTTTCAGAAAAAAACTGTGGGAAAGAAATTTTAAAGCTTCTCTTTTAGCTTCACATTTACTTGCTGCCCTCATGGCTGGTGATAAGATGGACAGAGAGAGCAGCTTTGTGCTGAAGCTTAAAGAAGGAACAAGAGCTTAAGCTGGATCTAAAAGCTGGCTATTCCTGGAAAGAGTTCTGAGAGTCCTCTAAACACTTATCTTTTTACAAAACCAGCAAAAAACCTGGCTCCGGGTCAACATCTATCAACCTGGTTTTAATGGATTTTGTGTTGCATTGGCTCTGCAGCTGCTGCAGAAGATAGTTGCTTATCTTCTGATAAAGTGTCATGTTAGTGCTGATGTACACCGCTAAAACAATAAATGCAAGTAAGCACATAGTGGCAGGTTAGAAAAAAATCTCAAAAGATATTTTCACAGCTGTACCCTGTCCTTTAAACTCCCCACTACCCAGTTTGGAGAATTTATGATGCTCTGGCATTTCTATTTTTGAACCTTCCTGTGGAATATGTCTGCACGTCTGCCTCCAGAAAGGGATTGAGTGGATCTTTAAATGTTTTTGCAAACATTCATGGTACATGCAGGGTTAAGCTCCGCTTCACCCTTGGTTACTCAAACCACATGACTTTTATGCTAATTCCTGACACTACCTTTAGATACCCCAAACCAGAAATTGGTACAGCTGGGCCAGTAGGAGCCATCTCTCTGACTGGAACTTATTTCAGGAGGCTGTAACATCAACTTAGCAAGGCTGCCCTGAGAACAGCGAAGGCTAAACTGTTCTGGCACATTCCAGATTTTCTGAAAAATGTCTAAGCTGGATTCCAGACACAGAAAGACAAAGTCTCAAGAAGGACATCTATCCTCCCAACAACTGGGTTCTTTGTCTCACCATGGATGCAGAAAAGGTGGTAGACAGGTTCTTCATCGGTTACTACCATCCCAAAGCACCCACACCCATTGTCATAACATGCTTAGAGAGGCTAAATGTGGGCAAAACGAAGAGATGGTTGTAGATTCCAGAAGGACACAAAGTGACCACTATCCGCTGAACAGCAATGACTCTACTGAGATAATGAAGAGTGCTAGATTTACGAATGGCCCTCTGTGATCAATTATTGTTTTTCTCTTACTGGAGAACCAAAAAGTCTCAGCAAAGTCGATACTCTCTCCAACGGCTGAAAAGGCTCATTTCTCACCTCTCATCATCACTATGTTTTACAAAGAAGCTATCAAGAGCATCCTGAGCAGCTGCATCACTGTCTCAGCCGTAAGACTCTTCAATGAATAGTAGGGACAGCTTAAAAGATCATCGGGGTCCTTTCTCCCTTTCTCAAGAACATTTACAACGGATGGCACACGCAAAGCACTCAGTATCGTTGAGGACTCATCACATTCATCCTAACAACTCTTCACTTTCTGGCCATGTCCATTTGACCGTAAGACCCTTAGGCAAAAAGTGAGAATAGCTGAAAAGATTTACTTCTTACCAGTCTAAAAAACAAGGAGCTTCTGCTGCTCTAAAATGCCCCTAGTTGTGTGTTACCCTGTGATGAATTGGCATCCTGAGTAGGGTGGAGCAAGATCCACTGTTTTCCCTGATCAGGATACAATGGCAATAGAAGATGAACGAATGAATGATTGAATAACACAGCACGGTTGAAAGATCTTCTGTCCCTTCTTTGAACTCAGCTGCCCACTGCTGTTCTCTTTGTAATAATCAGGTCCTGTTTCATGTTAACCTGATTCAGAAGGGCTGAGCATTGACATATTCAATTCATCAATCTGTGCAGAAATGGTCAGATC
>JAYDZG010000001.1:29169212-29191278 GCA_034509265.1 Microcambeva bendego | reverse complement strand
GATCTAATAACAGCACTCTGTAGGACAAAAATCTGACACTTCAGAGCAGTGATGACTGACGGCTATTTGTCTCTTAATCACTAAAAACTGCCCATCAAACCGGTGACAACTAGGTTGGCTTGAGATGGAACTACCAGCCTATAAGATTGAGTGGCTGCATTTGGCCGACAGCATAGATACTGTCTGACATCTAAAGTAGATGAGCCATTTTCACGGACATCCATATGTGTTGGTTGAATCTTATTCCAGTCATAAACTTGGAATTAGTCACTGTTTATGTGTGCATTTCACATCATTTTTAAACATTACGAGTAGGGCCCTACTAAATTCACTGTGAAATGTTCTTAATTTACGAGACCCCATTTTTCAAAATTCTATTTTACGATTTTTTAAAGAAAGTGACACATTTCATTAAATTACACCCATAAATCAAACGATCAAATAAATGAGAACTACATTACACAGGTGAAATACTAAATACTCATCCATGTTTTCACTGTCTTCACATAATAAGTTGGGAGTTTCTTTAGTTGCCTTAGACTTTGACATCTTGGACATTTTGTCTGATAGTGTAACTGAGCATCTTTAGATTTTGCTGAGTTCATAAAGAAAGAAAGAAACTGTACATATCCATATTTTTTGGAATAAAATACTTTGCTGGGTCATTGTTTTAGCACAAACTACAGACAGAAGATCACATGTGTAGATAAGCACATTTTTACCATGATTAGAGAATCCCCAATAGGATAGCATGCATGTATAATATACATGGTCAAACATTATGGCAGTTATGATGACATGTGATTTTTACGTGAATGAAAAATGTTAACTCACTTAACACAAACTTTTATTTTTTTTAAATTTCACAAGCAAATTCCATATTTCCATGTAAAAGTCTAATTTCATGGTCTGTCGTGGGATTTTCATGGCTATTATTACAATAGCAGTCCAGTTCTATTAAGTCACAATAGCCTCATTTACTAAGGAACTGATGTTCTACAATTAGATCCAGATTTTCCTCAAAACTTACTGTTAAGTTCAGACCATTTAAAACACAGACTTTCCTTTTATATGTTGAATAGACATAGATAATAGACATAAAGGTAAAAATTTGAGATGCATTTTTTTCATTCTAAGAACTACAAGAGCTTAAAGACACAACTATATGTGCAATAAATTTAATGTTTAAATAGAGGGAGTGAGACAGAAAAGAATGAACAGGAATAGAACCTGATCATAACTACACTGGGGTTAACTTTATCTGCAGAAACAGAAGTGTATACATTGCAGAAATTGTCAAAATGTCCTGCACCATAAATACACTGGTCAGACATAACATTGTGACCACCTTTCTAATATTGTGTCAGTCCCGCATTAGCTTCCCCACATGCAAAATGTTGTACTGCACAGAGTCTTCTGAAACCTTTCTATCAGACCCTGTCGCTGGTTTATGACTGCTCCTTTCTCTGACCACTTTTGATAGATACTGACCACTGTAGACTGAGAACATTCCACTAGAGCTGCAGTTATGGAGATGCTCTAGCCCATGTCAAACTTGCTGAAATACTTACTTTGACCATTTTTTCTGCTTCTAACATCCATTTTGAGTATAAAATGGTAACTTGTAACTTTCTGCACCCACTTAATGGTGCCAAGATGAAGAGGTAATCAGTGTTATTTACTTTACCTGTCAGTGGTCATAATGTTAAGCCTGGTTGGTGACACAATATCTAACACCAATCAAAATGTGTCCAAGCATGGCATCCTGTACTTGTGACTTGATTGAATTTCACATGGCTTAAGTTAATGGCTTGACTTCATTGGATTCCTCTTTATTGTTATTGTAATCAATAGTGATTTGTAGATTAAAAAAATATGATTTAATTAATATAATGTTAATTGTAATGAAACAATTGCGATTGAATTAAAACAAAATGTTTTATTTTTTGGTTGATTCTAATAGAGTGTACATACTTTTCAAAAATGGATTATAGTATATATGGTATATATTAGCATATAGTATATAAGTGCATATTACGTGCATTTCTTGCCTGTATTAGTATATACTACTTATTTCTATGCAGGCAAGAATACTCCTGAACGTATTATTTCATGTATTGCGTGTGTGTGTGTGTGTGTGTGTGTGTTGAAAGTGCTTGGCATCTGTGGGCGGTAAATGAGGTTTGCTCTAATTGGATTATAGCTTATTAATGGTCTTATAACCGGCTGGCAATTATTGTGGCTGAGCAGCATGGGCAGAATAATTTAAGGTGAGTAGAGAGCTTTATGAATGTGTGTGAATGACGTATACTAGATCTTTCATCAACCTTTTTACAACCTGATATTTCATTTAATATTCATCATCATTTCATCCATTCATTTTTGGAAAGCACTTGATTCTGGTGTGGGTTGGGATGGGTCCAGAGAATGTCCTGGAAACATGTTCGGGTGTGTTCTGCCATTTAATCGCAGGAGATCACACACTCACCTATTTTCTTACCTGTTTAACAATTGAACAAAGCCAATTCAGGTTAGCCAGTCAACCTATGCGCATGTTTTGGCATGTAGGAAAAAAACAAAGCACCTTTAAAATCACACAGACCTGGAAAGAACAGGTCTCACAGATTAAATGCAGATTTGAAACTTTATAGCACTGACGCTACTTGTTGTGCCACTTTGAGAACCCACTCTGCGATTTCACATTATTTTTGATTAGGCTTTTCTCTTTTTTCCTTAGTAGGGGGAAAAATGTGATGCCAAGACATAAATGTTGCAGTAAATTACATCATCCTATGCTTACATATATTTACACCATAATGTGTTTTTTATCAGATTTATTGCTGCTATTCACAAACAGCAGTGTTTTTAGTGGACCAACTTTGCATCAGGATTCACAGGGTTCAAACAATGGAGTAGGGTTCGAATGTTCCTCAACATTACATTTACATTTTCAGCATTTAACAGACCACTTTATCCAAAGCAACTCACAGTACAGTTACAGTATACAGACTGAGCAATGAGAGTTAAGGGTCAAGGTTCCAACAGCAGCAAACTGGAAGTAGTGAGGTTTGAACTTTTGACCATTGGATTACCAGTCCTGTACCCTAACCACTAGGCCTCTGCTTGTAGCAGAGTTTTAAAAGCATATACAGTATAATAAACTGACTGCCCTGAGCAGATGCATTTCTGAATAAATGTGTGTTAGTTCTGTGGGTCGATTTGGCATCGTCCTCTGGGTCTGTAAGCCATGGGAAACGGCAGGATGCATGTATTCAATTATGGCAAACTGGTATAGCAGGCCAGACGAAAACATGGCACGTTCCAACACTTGTCATGAACTCAGCCCAGTAATAAATCCCCTGAAACAGGGCACAGCTGCCAAGGTTACAGAGAAAAGGGAAAAAGGAGACACTGAATAACATCCTATTAACTTCCAGTGTGGTACTAACTTGGCAGCTTGGGAAATTATAGCTCAGCCACTATTACTGTAAGTAGGATAACCTGTGAGTGTTTCTATTTTTTGTGCTCATCATCATCATTTTTTATCAGGACGATGATTTGATGATTATTTTTTCCCACATTCTCACACACCTGTTAATACGTTTCTTGTTTAATGATCCTATTTGGGTATTGCCATTTTATAAAAAAGAAAAAAAAGAAAGTATAAAATATAAAATATAATTTGATATAATGTTTATGTCAATAAATTATTCATTGATAAATAAATAAGAAAACATAAGGTGTCGGATAACTGATGAATTAACTAATAAAATACTGTATATATATATATTGTTTCTTAAGAGATTCATTCCCGTTTTCACCAAGTGACCTTCTGACAGATGGAGTGGATATTGTAAATTCAGTGTAATTAGTCCTGAAATGAATTGGTGCTATGTCAAAAATGTTTTCCAGCCTTGCAACAATTGTTTTCAGTTCACCTGCTGCTGCTAGAATATTAAAATGCAAATGTACAAATCTTTGAAATCTCAATTAATCATTACTTTTTTGACCAAAATGTAAGTTCATGCCTACACTATGTATGTGTGCGTGTGCATGTGTGTGTGTGTGTGTGTGTGTGTGTGTGTGTGTGATTTTTGTTTAGAATTTAGGGTTTATTCTGTAAAGCTATAAAGACCCCATCTGCTTTTTCAATCTGCACCATGTCTTATCAAATATTGTTCAGGATTACTTTCTGTGCCAGTGTGTATTTCCATATGTGTGTGTGTGAGTGTGTGTGTTAGAGAGAGTGTTAGAGAGAGTGTTTGTGAGTGAGATAGAGCGAGAGAGTGCTTGCAGGTGTGGATTTTTATGAGAAGTACATAGAATGCTTGACCAGTCTGTGGCAAGGAGGAGTGGTGCTGCGTTGGTTTTGTGAATGAATGGAGAGGCCGGGAGCAAGGAGCGGTAAGGAGACTCGTATGTGACGAATGAACTAATCAAAGTTTGTGTGTGCGGTGATCCCATAAAGGGAAGAAGATATCGATGGAGAGAGAGAGAAAGATTGTGTGTGGGAGCGTGTGTGCACATGTGTTAAGAAACCGTGAATAAAAGTGTGAAAATGCTGAAATGAACGTCTGTCTCCACAGTCCTTTATATCAGAACCCTTTGGGTCTTTACACTGGCACCGAAAGAAGAATTGGGGAACACCCCTCTACGGGAGCTGTTTTTGGGTGAACAGGCACATATATTTCTGCTGTAGGTTAAGGACTTTGTGTAGGTAGCCTTGTGGATTTCCTTCTGAGTATGCTCATTGTGAAAAATAAAGAAAGAAATAAACAGCATGCATGCACACACACAAGCACACACTCACAAACAACAACAATTTAACTTCATACTGAGTTGAAGTCTCCATAAACACAGCATGGTCTAAAAACCTATATTGTATTAGTGACAGGCAGACTATTCCAATCATGGCTCCATCTGTTCAGTGCCAAAAACACTGTGATTGAATTTCCTCACCATGTGGTGTAATAAATTTACAATTCACACACATACTCCACATTCTGCACTCTGTTTATACACCAGAAACTTTTTTTGAATGTTAGTAGTACATTTCTAATTGAAAATAAAGTTATGTAAAGCATCTGTAAAAGGGTATTGTGGGCAACATAGCTGCAAAGGCTGAATAGTGAGGTGGAATTGAACCGACACAGAGTTTAATAAATAAGCCTTTTTGAAAATGTTTGTACTTATAATTATTTAGTTTTAAACCAGGTGTTTTCAATTATTTTACAAAATTCCATGTCCTACATTTTGTTTTTGTTAAATGTAACTCATTGTTTCATTTTGAATCTCAGCTCTGCCATCCTGTACATTCATCCTGGGCACCTACATGAACAATGATTGGCTCTTGTTCACGCAGGTGGCTAGTCAGATGGGCAATATATCTGTCATGTCCAAACAGCTTGCTGTGAAGTGCGTTGTGTAGTGCATCCCACAGTTGCTGCAGGGTTTGTGGGAGTGTGAGAACACCACAATCTTGCGGCTCTCTTAGTTGCTGAATTGCATTCAAGTCCGGGTAATTAGCAGGCCAGTGTAGTACTTGGAGATCTTGGTCATGCTCTTCAAACCCATTTCTAACCATGTGACATGTCCATTGCCTTGCTGGATATCCCATTCAGTCCTAGGAAGACAATCAGCAAGTATGGGTGTTTATGATCAGCACTGATGGATTCATACACAAATCAATTGAGAGTGCCTTTCACACCTTATACATCCACGAGCCAGATAATGAAACGCAAGTTCCGTCATGAGCTAGTAGGAGATGTTCATAACAATGTGACTTGACAGTGCATAAGTGTATGTGAAAAAAGATATGTAGAAATGAAGGCACAAAAAGCCACAGGGCAGCAATCTTTTGACTGCTACCCTTTCAGCCCATCACCATGTCACACACACACACACGCGCACACACACACACACACACACAAACACACAGACACATATTTTTTTTCTTTGTTTAATGATGTGTTTAATGTCTTGTTAAAATGTTGATGGCTTGTTAACTCCCATTATTATTATTATGTCTGTTCTCATTTATCGCAAATTGTTCTAATAATAATAAAATAGTCTAGCGTATGTTGTTAAGTAGTAAGCTATTCCGGCTATTTCCATGATGGAGGGTAAATTATAAATGTTTTAATGGAAAATACTGTATTTGTGTAAATCTAAGCTGTACATTGAATATAATATATAAATTTGCTTATGAAATGCAATATGTTTATAAGCCAGTAGTTTCCACTGTTGAACTGGACCTAAATTTTGCTGGAGATGATCTTATGTGAGATGATCATCTCCCATAAAGGGCGGTGGCAAAATGAACTAGCAGGTACAGTGTTGAATAATTAAGGCCTTCTGGGAATGTCTTAAGTCATTGCAGTCATGCTATTTAGTGATTTAATAATAATAGTGTTAAGATGTAAAATGCACAGAAATAAAAAGGTTAAAGACACAGAATTGCAGAGTTCACACGAGTTTATTAAACATAATTCAAAATAAAAACAGTGGTTATTAACGATTAAAATAAATAAAAAGATAAACTAAAAGTCAGCTCTCGTTGAAGCTGAACCGCTGCCGTGGCTGAGTCGGGCGTGTTGACACTGCGCCATGACAAACCCGGAAATCCATGGCGTAGGAGCTGTCTCTGGTGCTGATTTTGGTGGCCATGCCGACAACCCCGGGCGGGGGGATCGCTCCTGTAAAATAAAAATACAAACAGAAATAAAACAACACAAAAAATTAAGCAAAATTAACAAAAGAGAGTGAGATGCCCTGATCGCTGGGGTGACGGCTCTGACCCAGCTCCAGCATGGAAGGGAATGTAGACCCAGGGATCAGCCAGTAGAGGGGACCAGAAACCACCAAGGAAGACTGGCTCAGCAAAAGGTTTCCTCCACGCAGCCTTGCAACCGGCTCTGTCCCTAACATCCAGTAATGCTGCGGACCTCGGGCCTTTCAGCCGTACTCCCCAAATCCCGTTCGGCCCAGGGGATACTAGTCTGTGCCTATCCCACCAACAACCAGGACACCTACACACCGGTGAAGCGTGCCGATCGTAAGTGCATGTAAAGTGGCGGCGCCGAACTGATTGCTGCACCCGGCTTTATTGGGGAATGCCAGGTACGAGCACTCAGCCCAATTAGGGCAGCTCCCCACTTAAACCCCTTAGGGGAGGTGATCTGTAACACCAACCTCACCGGAAGCCAAACTGCGGTTCGACGGCATGGTCGTTACAAATAGTAATAATAATAACAATAATGAACATCAAAATGCATTAAATAACAACACTATTCTACTACTTTTGCTTCTATATGTAACATATTTATGGTAACACGTTTACCAACTATAAGGAAATTATAAGGAAAGGAGTTATAAGGAAAACAGTTTGTTCTTATTTCATCTTTCATCTGATTTTCTGGTGGGGACCACATTGTTACTACATTGTGTATCTAATGTTTAATTGCTATTTAAGTTAATAAAAATTACACCATCCTAAATATTAATGTGCACAAGGATAACACTAACATCTTATTAGTCTCATGTCACTCATTTGATGACAGCTTATTGTGTGTACGTGTGTGAAGGTATTTTGCCTCCACCATTGCCACCTGTTAGCTCTCTTTTATGATTAATGCCGAGTTGACAGGGCTGAAGTTTACACAATTACTCTCATTCAGGTGACAGCTCCAGTGAAGGCGGCTGTCATGTAATTGGGTGACCTCTGACATTCTAGTAGGATTCTTCAGTTTCCTCTGCTCTTCTTTAACTTCCATTGTTTATCTCATCTTTCAGCCTGGGTGTAGATTTTCTGCTATGATTAGGACAGGCTATCTATTGTACAGACCAGAAACTTTGTGCACATAATAGATCCAGTATGTATAGACAGGAAAAAGGCATGTTGTAATCAATACTTAGTTCTCAAATTATGATTTATTTCACTTCTAAGACTTTTTAAACTTAAACTTCTGAATTATTTAACCCTCCTTTCTTATAGAGATTGGCAAATGCGGACACATATCTAACATTTGTGAGATTATAATCTCAGAATACAGTCTGTAAGAAAGCAAAGGTTGTAAAAGTTTTCAGCAGCTGAGCAGGTATAGAATGAAAAGAAAGATAATGTTTTGGATGCATTTGTGTATACAGTACCTTGCAAATGTATTCACCCCCTGGCTTTTTACCTATTTTGTTACATTATAACCTGTGTTTAAATGTTTTTTTATATCTGACTTGTATATGATGCAGCTGCACAAAATAGTCTAAGTTGGTGAAGTGAAATAAGGAAAATATGTATATGTTTAAAAAGTTGAAAAATAAAAACTGAAAATTGGAATGTGCATATGTATTCACCCCCTTTGGTATGAAGCCCTTAACAAGTTCTAATGCGACCAATTACATTCAGAAGTCACATGCTTAGTGAAATAAAGTCCACCTGTGTGCAATCTAAGAGTCACATGATCTGTCAATATATACACACCTTTTCAGAAAGGCTGTAACCCCCTTAAGCAAGAGGCACCTCTAACCAAACAACACCATGAAGACCAAGGAAATCTCCAAACAAGTCAGGGACAAAGTTGTGGAGAAGTACCAGTCAAGGTTGGGTTATAAAAAAAAACATCCAAATCTCTACTTATCCCCGGAGCACCATCAAATTCATTATCATCAAATGGAATCATAGAGGCAACACATGGACCAAAGGTAACCCTGAAGTAGCTACAGAGTTCCCAAGCAGAGACTAGAGTATCTGTCCATATGACGACAATAAGCCGTACATTCCCTAGAGCTGGACTTTATGGCCAGAAAAAAAGCCTTTACCTACAGAAAAAAATAAGAAGTCTTGTTTTGAGTTTGCCAAAAGTAATTTGGGAGACTCCCCAAATGGATGGAGGAAGGTGCTCTGGTCAGATGAGACCAAAATTGATCTTTTCAGCCACCAAGGAAAACATTATGTCTGGCGCAGAAGCAACACATCTCACCACCCCAAAAACACCATCTCCACAGTGAAACATAATGGTGGCAGCATCATGCTGTGGGAATATTATTTAGCAGCCGGGACTGGGAAACTGGTCTGAGTCAAGGGGAAGATGGATGGTGCTAAATACAGGGATATTCTTGAGGAAAACCTGTTTCCGTATGTCAAAGATTTGAGACTGGGGTGGAGGTTCACCTTGCAACAGGACAGTGACTCAAAGCATACTGCTAAAGCAACACTCGAGTGATTTAAGGGGAAATGTGTAAATTTATTGGAATGGCCTAGTCAAAGCTCAGACCTTAATCCAATTGAGAATCTGTGAAAAATCCCAGTGGCAAGATATGACAAGCTTATAGAGACTTATAGAGACCAAAGCAACTTGCAATCCACAAAAGGTGGCTCTACAAAGTTCTGACTTTAGGGGGGCGAATAGTTATGCACAAGTTTTCTGTTATTTTGTCTTTTTATTGTCTGATTCACAATAAAAAATATATCAAATGTTGTAGGCATGATCTGTAAATGAAATTATGCAAACCATCAAACAATCCATTTTAATTCCGGTTGTAATGTAACAAAAAAGGTAAAAAGCAGTGGGGGGTGACTACTGTTGCAAGGCACTGTAGATCGTGTTTCACCATTTGCTCAATGTTTACAGTTGATTTTGTATTGGTGCAAACAGCAAAAGCTGAAGAAATAACACTTTTTTATATTCTTTGATTCTTTCGAGCATCAAAATATAGCAATTGTAAAATTGAATAACTGGTATTTTCACATCTAGTGTCAGTTTGATCACTATTAAAGACATGTTGGTATCCTTGCTGCCAAGAGAGCATGGCCAGTGCTATAAGATTATGACAGGAAAACTGCTGCCTTCTTATGTCAGGGTGAATAATATTTTTTTATGTTCCCTTACTCCTCAGTTCAAAGTCATCGTATGTCATGCATGCGCAAATGGTTAGTTGCAATTTCAGAGAAATAGCCTCTTCCAAATCCACTTGGCTGTATGCTTCATTTTAAGGATAGTACTATTGTAAACATCTACTCCTAGACTTTAAAGAGAATGACTTTTATGATTTCGAGAGGAATATTAGAAGTGGTCCTAAATGCCTAGTCTACAAGGGTTCTTCAAAACGTTTCCGCTTTTTTAACTCTATTTTATATTATTTTTAAAATTAAATGACTTCTCTACATAGATGTCTTCCATTGTGATGTATTTCTCTCAGCGTACCATTGTAATGCCATCAACCAAAATGTTTTTTTTGAGTGTGTAGCCACTGATGCTTTCAAATCATAATTACATAAATCTTTCCATTAAAGCTTCTTTGAACATACAAGAAGGTGAAAATCAGATGGCTCTTAATCCAGACTATAAACTCTCTAAGGCACGACCAGTTACCCCTTAGTAGCAGTTACCCCTTAGTAACAGCACTGTAACAGCGTTGTCTTACGGCTAAACCAAAAATGTGAAGAAAACAGCTATAATTGCCTAATCATAATAGATTATAAATAAATTGTAATAATAATGAAGAAAATGAGTTGGTTTATTGTGCAATGGATCTAAAAATGACTGTTTGAGCCCATTTTGACATATAGATTGTTTGTATTTCTACCACAGCATAAGACTTCAACTTGACACTCGTGAGTAACACACCAGCCTGAGCCGGACGGATATTATGCAGGGGTTGCCATGGCAATGCTGCCACTGGCAGCGTACACGAGAGCATGTTGGATGTCTCGTGAAGAGTGTGTTTTCTCTGAATCGAGATTAAAGAGTTGCAAAAGAAAGATAAAAGATGCTGTTCACCTCTGCATCACTGTTTCATTTCTTTTTGATTATTCTCGCTTTGATACCAGGGAATGTTTGGTTCTCAGACCCAGGGATCTCGAAATGGAACTGTGGTGTCTTCTCAAGCTCCGTCAGATTGAATGTTGAACTTTTCCATTCTCAGGCCTAAATAAATGTTCGATGAGGGCTTAGTCTGGGCTTTGGCAGACACAATCATTGTCAAGTTTTCATCTGAGTTTGAATGCACTCAAGATGAAGGTTCAAGGTTGGGCCAAGCTTCTTCTCTTTAAAATTCACTGAAGTGACTGTTGCCCTGAGAACACTTAAACTAAAATCTCTGATCTATGACTTGCAACTTATTAAAGTGATCGACAGACAGTTTTAGACCATTTAATAATTCTGCTCCTGTTAGGGGTTACCACTGCGTATCGTGATTTACATAATTAATATAGACTTTATGGCTTGTTTTCTACTGACTGAGCACGTATGTCCTCTTATTTTAAATTAATTTATATTGGAACATGTCAATATGACATTATTGCTTTGTGATGGTTGGCTGCACAAACATGTCACCTTTGTCCAATGTGTGGTGTTAGTTGTAGCGGACTAGCCTCAGATAATGCAAGTAATGTTAAATGCAGTCCAGCATATTTTTATATGCCCAAAGTAACTTAACTTGAGGAATTTGTTGCACATTCTTTACTTTTCTTTACCAGCCAATTCTGTGGAATTTGATTATTTGCTTCCCAAATAAAAATTTACTCTTATTTCCACACAACAATTTTAGGGGCTCCAGCAAACCATCTGAATACTGTAATGAATAAAAAATATATATATGTTTGCAAAAACTTTAATTTTTCTTTATTGAGTTTAAGAAGCTCAAATGTAAATTTTCAAGTGAAAAAAAAAATACAAGCTTTGTTTGTGATCAAACTGAACAGATGTATAATGAAGCATAGCAAAGCTGTTTAGAAAGCTACACCTTCACATCTGTGTAGTGTTGCAGCTTTCTGATAAACTCACTTTTTTCTAGTTCTCCCTTGTGTTGCGTGGCAGCTTTCAGGGCTCTTTAGCAACAAGTATATGTCACCACATCTCTGAGAACACTGTATAAATCATATCTTTGCCTACCTGTAACAACTAAATGGGTTGAAAATCCAAATACATGCACACAAAAGACACCTACACACTTTCCCACCACTACAAATAAGTCTCAAAGTCACAGCATCCCACCATGTCCAAATAAAGATGCCAGTCAAACTGAGCGATCTCATGAAATGACACGCATCACATCATCCCCTCGTCTTGATTTAGCACCCCTTCCATCTATTTCTTCATCCCCCCACTGCCTCCTCACCCCCTGATCATGGGCAATCAGCCCAGAAGCTTTCCTCACTATGATAGATGGATAAGATCAAAGCAAATAGGCAGAGATGTCTTCTAGTGGGATTTCTCTGACATGGCTCATATTTGCCCAAATCACCTGACCTACAGTTCAGTCTCATAAATTCAGCCACACACATTACAAATTACTGTTTACAGATTACTCATTTTCCATATGGCTGCGATGGATGGCATTGTACTATTTCAAATCTGTGATCCCGCTTTGGCCTTTTCTCCTCTGCCTTCTGATCCGTATTGTAAATACAAGGCTTAGGAGTTAAACACAGTAATAACTTTGTTGAATCACTTTCATCAAGTAAATTTTAGCGGTTGCAGACCCCTGGTCTTAACAGTTTTGAGAACATTTTGAGAAGTCATGTGTCAGGACTTGTTTATCATGAATTGTCACATAAACACACACATACACAAACACTGTTGTCTTAGCTACATAGGTAGGGCAGCTTCATTCATTGGAGTGAAAATGTGCCTCATCTCAATTTTATTCATGTTGTTGATATTTGTCACACATATTATGTATGACAAACACTAGATGGACACCTGACCATGAGCTTGTTGGGATCTCATTCCAGAAGCATTCCATTCCAACTACACTTTGAAGCATGACTGTGGGAAATTGTGCCTGTTAGGTCAAAGGAGAATTTGCGGTGGAGAAATGTTACAGTGGTTAAATTATTTATATTAAACAATTAACAATTAAATATCTGTAACTAAATCCCAAGCCTCAAAACACCCACACTGATATTAAGTACAGGAACTTCTAATTCAGCTTAGTAACCATGCCAGGCTGTACTTTGTAGCAACTACTGTCGTGCATGAACTGAATATCTTATGTATCAGTCTTCGACCTGTGAGAGAAACTTAATTAACCAAGACAACTCTGGTTTGCTAGAGCATTCCACCCAGATGCCCACTTAAGGGTCACCCATGATTAACCCAAGAATGGATCACTCTGACTCCACTGAGCAAGAAGTACGGTGATCTATGAGACAGACATGCAATGTGCTTTGAGATCAATGGTCTGAAAAAGACTGTAATGGTATTTATGGGCCTGTAAGATTTAGTGAAAATGAATGGGCCGGCTGCTACAGATAGACATGAACATGACTGAGGTAATCATTGCTCAGTGAGTTATTATACTATAATTAATCTCTCATTTTTTTCCCATGTTGAAACGTTGTCCTGCCTTGTTCTATATGACAGTTATGGTAATAGTGACAACACTGGATAAATTGTGCTCAGAGATTTTCCCAGGAGCCAGACATATCCTGGCTTTGTACATACCCAGTCTCCCCCAGATATGTGAAATAAAAATTACGGTTATTTTTATTTTTTTATATAAAACATTTTGCTCTGTACCCACAATATCATTTCAGACCACACAGAGTTATGCTAGCTGACAAAACATTCTGTGGTTATGGTGGTACCAGTTAATCCTTGTGTATACAAAATCCTAAATGTAAATGGAATATTTTTGAGAGGTAATATATAATACATGTTAATTGACCTCATGTGCATGTTTTAGACTTTGGAAGGAAACTTTTATATACAGTAAATCTCCTGAATTCATGGAGGTTACGTTCCAAGAGCAGAAGCAAAAAGTGAAAACCCGTGAATAGTGGATGTGGTCAAAATATATAAATATCATTCAAACCCCAAAAATGCAGCCAAAACCACATTTTCATTCACTACTGCAGTGTTTTTTTGGCCTCCAACTGTCATTCTGTCCAGTAATATCGATTATGGCACGACAGCTGTTTTACTAAACAATTAGTGGCTGATCCTGGCGAAGAGGTTGGAGATACATCTTAGAAACTGCAGAGTTCAATTACAATAAAGTAAACTTTCTTTGGTAAATGGGTAGGCTACCTTTCTAGGGTCATTTTAAACTGGTTGTATTTAGTATTGAGAGTCAACTGTTGTAAAATGCATTCAGATTTGTAAATACAGTGGCACTTAGTTTCAGTGGTCTGTTAGTTGCTTTTGACACCTGCACACTGTACAGCATATCTTTTTGCACATTAATATTAACTTAGCTGGGCGGCACGGTGACTTAGTGGGTAGAACTGTCGCCTCACAGCAAGAAGGTCCTGGGTTCAATCCCCTGGTGGGGCGATCTAGGTCCTTTTTGTGCGGAGTTTGGAGACACTGAATTGTCCTGTAGGTACCTGTGATGGACATGTGCCTTGCGCCTGTTGAAGAGCTGGGATAGGCTCCAGCAATCCTCCCTGACCCTAATTAGGATAAGGGATTAAAGAAAATGAACTGAACTGAATTGAACCACAGACTCGTATGACTGTACTGATGTTACCCCTATACACATGTACTGTCAAAGCACAATTTCTTTCTGGTATTGTAGGTATTGTATACACTGTAAATAGTAAATTATATTGTTCTTAACAATGTACCATTACCATCCATTTAAAATATATTGCCATGAATAAATACCCCAAAAATGTGAAGGAGATTAGTGTGTGTGTATATATATATATACATATACATCTTCGTGTGCCTCTCTGGGTTGCACTGTCATCTGTCAGTGTAATCTTTCATGTGGCAAAAAAACTTCCATATGTTTGCTCCGTTTATCACTGCCCTTTTTTTGTGATCCCTCATGTCTTCCCTGCTGATAGCATTTTGACTTATTACACACTAAGCATGTCTCAACATGTTAACAACAGAGCACATTTTTGGTTACAGTAATTTATTTCCTTCCAAGCTCTCTTTCTGCCCTCGTTTAATGTCATATGGCAGTCTCTTGTTTTCTACCTCCTGCTAGTATTCAGAACTACCACACACCAAATGGTTCTCATTTTGTTCAGTGTACTTTGCCTGTTCCATGAAAGCCAACTGTTCTCCCATCTGCTATCCTACGTATATGTAGGTACTGAGTGGATTGTGTTACCCATATTGCTAAGAAGTATCTTTACAGGTTGTTTGGATATCTGATTCATTGCCGATTGCTTGATGATCAGTTCATTTTCTTTAATCCCCTTATCCTAATTAGGGTCAGGGCTATCCCAGCTCTTCAATGGGTGCAAGGCACATGGTAACACCCTGGATGGGGCACCAGTCCATCACAGGTACATAAAGGACAATTCAATGTCTCCAATCAACCTGTAGCATGTCTTTGGACTGTGGCATAAGTACCTGGAGGAAACCCACGCTGAAACAAAGAGAACATGCAAACTCCATACAGAAAGGACCTAGGTCGCCTTACCCGGGAAACGAACCCAGGACCATCTTACTGTAAGGTGACAGTGCTACTCACTTTTGAATGAATATCCCTATTGTGTGTATTGTAATTTTGAGAGTTTGCCCTTTAAAGAGTGTAACAGAGTGTAATCCATTCTTGCTCATAGTATTAAGAAAAAAGCCTCATTACAACTCTGACCAAAAGTACTTAGTAAAAAAATAATAAAGGAATAGACCAAGTGAAGGAATCATATATACAATCATTTATTGTTTTACTGTGTTATACCGAGCTCAAATATTGGAAAGGGCATCCACATACTTTTGGCTATATAGTGTGTGAGGAGGAAAGTGTTTGCAAGTTTCTTTTATATTCAAAAAACCTGATAAATGGTGGAAGTGGATTCAAAAGCCTGCCTGTCTAATAAAATTTACATGAATATTGCAGTAATACTATCTGGCTTTCTCTGACTATCTTTCCAGCTCCAGTTCAGTTCAGATGCAGGGTTAGCTGATGGTCTCCTCTTCCTCCATCATTAAACACACTGCTCCTCAGTCATCAGCACTAGCTCATCCATTATTCATGCAGTATCCTTAGCCTAGCGTGAACAGTTCTCTGTCAAACAGCCCATTCATCCGGTCTGACAACGTCCCGATTGCACTAATGCAATGTTGAGTGAACATAAACAAACAAGGATCTTGGAGCTTGGCCATTTTGCAGTTGAGCTGGCAGCAAAGTAGCCGGTGTCAGCCAAAGAAATCCATTGTCGGATAGCTGGTTGGTGAGATGATAGACTGAATGCACTGCTGGAGATTGGAGGAATCATTGTGCAACACTAGGGAGGTCGCAGTGGGGAGAATTTCGTGATGGATAATGGCAACATAACTGTGTTTGGCTTAGTCAGTTTATCATAGAGGTTATGAGCTGTACTGGGAATATCACTCAAGTTTAACTGTTTAAGTATGGTGAGGCGGCTCAGAATTTGCTGGAGAACTTGTAAACTGTAAAGGTGACTTATTGCTGAAGGATTTTTTGCTGCATTGAGTGGAAATAAGTGCTCAAGTCCCAAATATATTGTCCAAATCCGGGGTGCATAATACATCAATCAGTACATGCTGATACAGTGTGTCTCATTCACACAGGTCAACATGATTAACATAAAATATGGCCACTGTTTATTTAACTTGCTGTTTGTCATCGTTGCTACACCTTAGTCCACCTAAAGCACTGATTAATCTAAAATGTTTCAATTCATCACTGGCTACAAGACCACTGGGAAAATGACTTAATTCTTACCTGACCAAGAATATTTAGATCTCATGTTACATTCAGCATTTAAATTTAAATTTAAATTTAATTCATTTAACCACACAATCTGACATTATTACACATATTGCAACTTGCAACACATATTACAACTTTTTAATACAATTAAATATTTTTTAATCAACACAATTAGCCCCACATGAAAATAATGAAGTCTAAATATTGGCCATGCACTGATGAACAATGAGGAAAATGGTTTGAAAATTGAAATCATAAGTTATTGTAGTGACTACATAAAAATGACTAACTCCATTCAGTCCAAATCATCAGAACAAGGTTAGTATGAGTTTTCAGTTGCTTGCCCTTTAATGCTGAATATCAATTTAGGAACTGAAGCATTTAACAAAGTTTTTAATCTTTTTTTTTTTGTTATTATGAGGCCAACCTTTTTAAACAGTAGTTTGTGATGACTTCTCGTTTGAAAGTAATAATAATTTATAACAATGAAAATGTGGGCACCCCATTTAAAAGGTCAGGCTTATAAGTGAGATGGGCAGCTTTCTACCGAACTCTAGCAATCCAACAATGTAAACACTGTAATTTTCAATTTTATTTAGTTATTTGTTTCTTCCTTCTTTCTGTAGAGAGAAATTAGTGCCAAATTGAAAAGCAACCACTGCATTGGAACAATGTGAAATACAGTGCACATATGTTGTTGCTTTTCTAAATGAACATGCAGATTATGTGCCAAAATGAAAAGCAAAATAATTTGCTTTCACATCGTTTGACCTCTTTACTTACAAACAATACATGAGGAGTTACATTTTAAAAATTAAGTGCTGATTAAATTTGTATCAGAATTGAATACAATCCACCTCAATATGTAACCAAGGCAAGTCTGTATTGCTTTGTATTGTGAGGTACTTTGTATTGTGAGGTAACCTAAACATCTCACTTAAATGCAATACATTTGAGATTACGTTTAAACACAGACAAGAAGAAAACATGCCCAAATGAAATGCAATAGATCCATTACATTGACTTAACGTTGCTCTATCTCTTAACAGAAAAACATTGGGTGTCGATTTCCATTTAAATAATAAAATGCTGAATTTGTGTCAGAATTTAACACAAACTACCCAAAAATACAATCAGATCAACTGTATTGTATCCCATGGTGTGACACCGTGAACATGCCAAAAAAAAACTGTAAAGCACGCAATTGCATTTAGCCAAGAGCAGCGCTGAATTCATGCCACAGTGAAAAGTAATCACTGTCCAATCACAGTCCTCTACTGAAATTGAGGCCTATCTGAGAAACCAGATAGAAGTAATCGCTTGTAGCTGTAACAATCCAGACAAAATGTCATTTTGGGAGAGAATGAAAGAAGAAATAAACATGTTGATTCAACAGGTTGAAAATGGCATAGTGGCAGATGACTACATGCTTTTCAGAATTGAGTGGCTTTTGGACAGCATAGTAGAAGTCCTCGCAGTCACAGACGAGGACTCACCGAGCCTTTTGCAACAAGAGTTGGAGAATCTTTATTGTCATTTCAGCATCATACAAGTACACATTGAAACTAAACATCATCCCTCTGGGACCACAGTGCAACATATAACAAAAAGTGCAAGACAATACAATTCAATCTAAACAAGTAATTCAACGAGACAAGACGAGATGAGTGTCGGTCAGTTCATGGTACTGAGTAAATAGTACATGAGGTAGAAATATATTCTGATGTATGGCAAGCAGCATATTGTTTTAACTATGTAAAGCACTACAGCTGTCCCTTTCAAGGTGGATTGTATTCAATTCTGACACAAATTCAGCATTTCATGTGTTTTGTTCTTCAGTAATGAGGTCAAGTTACATGAAAGCAATGTAATAACAGTTTTGCTTTTCATTTTGGCACATATTCTGCATGACCTTCTGGAAGAGCAATGGCATATGTGCAATGCATTTCACATTGTTCCAGTGCTGTGATTGCTTTTCAATTTGGCAGTAATTCCTTCCCATATATTTCCCTCTCCCATCCTTTCTGTTCTTTTCCTTTCCTTTATTCATTAGTAACAGTTTCTGCCAATTTAATTATTTTCAATCCCCTTCTACAATTTCTTTAGAGCTTATATTATTTCTACACTGGCCAATGAAAGCTTCAGCCTAACACCTACCCCCTCTGGCACATATAAAGTCATTAGCTGGTTCTCTACACCAGCCATTAGTACATTCTTATAGTCATGCAGTATACATCTACAACACGTGCAAACACCTCAAATATAGAGTGGCAATGCCGAGAAAACCTGCCTGTCGGTTGAGCAACATTTTTAAAAATTAAAATAGACTTAGTTGACGGTCAAGCATTTGAGTCAGAATAAATTGTTTTCTGTTGGAATCAGCTAAAAATGCTGGAATTAGTAGCATAATCTGCCCAAACTCATGGGTCGAATGGCTGTATAGATGTACCCACAATTACATGCAGTACCTGCTGCCAAATAAAGAAAAAGAATGATTTAAATTTTAGATTTTTAATAATAGTAAAGTTGGCTTAACATACCTGCTATGTTTGTGAAAAGAGGATCACCTTTTGTAAAGACAATTTAGGGGAAATATTACTAATGTTGCAACATTTTAAAAACAACAATTAGTGATTATATGTTTATTCTGTGTTTTGTGTGAGAAGGCACAATCCAAAAATAGTTGGATTCCTTATCAGCATTACAACATTGAGCAGAAAGGGTTTTTAATTGTTTTTGGAATTGCTTTCCCAATAGGGAAAAGAAAGGAAAAACAAAAGAAAGGATGGATTTACTGTCCTCACTGCTTTTAATTTAAAGAAGTCCCGATGGGAAATCATTTATTACAAAGCATCCCTGGCCAAGACTACCTACTGGTACCAACAAACAAAAATAAATCAAATTTCAAGTCTAGAATAAAAAAAAACATGTTTTAAATTTAAAAAATATTTAAAAAATAAATAAAGATGATCTATGACCACAACACAGGTTTCCAGGTTTATTCCAGAAAAAAAAGTTGTCACGGTTTTTAAATGTTGCTAATCTATGGCTTCCACTTTGCATTGTAAAACTGTAAAAGGGCTTTTATTTGGTTTGTTGTGTAGAATTGGGTATTTTTTGTTGTTACATTTTAGATTTTCTATTTCAATATGGCAATATTTCAATATTGAGTATGGAATATAAAATATTTTAAATTGGTCATTAGGAAATTAGCTGCTTTTGAACTTTAGGCTATTTGTGTTCTGGGACAAGGAGGATGAACTCAATATTTTGTATGCTTAAGCTAGATCAAACAACAACATGGCTAAAAAGCCATACACCTTTTTCTTCCAGCTGCTCCTGTCAGTGGATTGTGTTCATCATTATTGATTTTGCCTGCCTATTTATTCAGGCTTGGGACCTGCACCCAATGCTCTAAAATTCTGCTACAATACTACAATGCAAACTCCACACAGAAAGCACCCGGGTCAGAAAGCATTCAAGATCGAACCCAGTACCTCCTTCTAAACCTTATTCTAAACAATAAATAAACAACTAAAATAACAATAGAAACAATAAAACCAAATAAAACCCATAACCCAATACAAAGAATGAAGAGAACATATTAGAAAAGCCCACTAGTAAAGTAGAGGACATCAGGCTCTGCACTCACCCAGGATAAAAGAGCTGTTTACCCCACAGGGATATAAGTTTATGTTGTCTCCAGCATAAAACCGAAAACTCATTGGTGACATGCTCCCAGTGAAACCCATGACCACAAGAGAAAGTAGGAAACATGAGATAAAAGGATGAAGAAGAGTCCTGGGTTACTTTTTTGGAAATGGGCAGCTAAATGTATTTATTTATTTATTTATTTTTATTTTTAGTGTTTTAGAGTGTGGGTTACATCTGCATGTTCCTGTTCATTATACTTGTGTTAGTTAATTGATCTTCAAAAATATTGAATTTTAAAGGTATTATTAAAATATTAATATTACTATGAGAAACTCATTGTACTATTTGGAGAAATAAGAATGGATGAAAGTGTAAGTGTAGTTAAACTTAGTGTAGTGTAACCTAAATAACTATCTATGAGTTCAATAGCTGTACTTTAAAATTATCAGGAAATGGAGGTGTTGTTAAAATTCCTTAAAACTGTTGATATGAATCGGGGTGTTTAATTTGAATAGGCATGTTGTTGTTAAAGTATGTAACTGTGATGAATGCCAATCATCTCATACATTTGCATTCCTCAATCTGTCATTGCTCTAACTCGAATTATGATCTGTACAGAGATCTGAAACCTCAGCTAATCATCTAGCAGTTTTCTTTTTATATTAAATTGAAATGAGTGACTCCAATTACCTCCCTTTAATTTATTTTCAAGGTTAGAATTAATGTAATAGTTGGTGTTGGTTTGTGGCTGAACATTTATAGATTGTTTAATTATTATCTGTCAATGGCATGTACAGTACATTCAAACGGAACGAGCTTCATTTCACATGATGTGCAAAAAGATTAATGATAAGGTACTAAAATGGGAAAGACAAAATATTAGTATTTATCATGTCCATGTTTGCTCTTATAGACCATGGTTTTTCAGCTTCTGAAATATAATTTTTACTTTAATATAATTTTTAAAACAAATGACCCCACATATCTAAATAGCCATTTTCATTGTGATGCACAATTCCAGCATCATAACATTAAAAAGGTCATCATCAAACAAGGTTTTGGGTTGAGTGTGTACCCAGTGATGCTTCATTGCTTTCACATCAACATATGAAAATATTATTCCCCTTAAAGCTTCTATGACCAGTCCAAAAAGGTTGATCTTGATGTCCTCTACTTCAGATGTGTGCTTATCCAATCTGTCCTCTTGTTTCTTTGATTCCTTCTGATGGTAGATGGTGTAGTGAAACCCCCTAACCCCCCACACTCGCTGATCAGTCATGTAGAGTGAAAACCACAGTGACAAAAGACTCCTCAGTGCAAGATGCAATCTGAATCTTGGAAGTAGCAGTGCATTGCTATAGAATTAAAAAAAAACGATTGATGAAAGAATGGACAACTACTAACGATTGATGAATGAATGGACAACTACTAACGATTGATGAATGAATGGACAACTACTAACCAAGTGACTGAACTCTATAACATAATAAATTAGAGACCCTGTTAGATATTCTGTAGATGTTTGGGAAACTTAATTGAATAAGTGAATAATAACCACAACTGTAGTGCGTTTTTGTGGTGCATGGTATTGAAGCAGATAAAAATGAAATTCTGGTTTAACAATATCTGATCTACAAGACATTTAGGAAGCAGTTATATGAATAATCTCATGCTTCAAACCAAACCTCATGAGCAGGCACATGGGCTGCACAGTGGCTAAGTAGGTAGCACTGTCGTCTCACAGCAAGAAGGTCCTGGGTTCAGTCCCAAGATGGGG
>JAYDZG010000001.1:29133883-29144888 GCA_034509265.1 Microcambeva bendego | reverse complement strand
ACCTGTCACTCTGGTTGGTTTTCTGGATGACTTGGAAAGTGAATGTAGCTGTCTTTTGAGAATGCAGTATGCTAAAATAAATATGAAAACTAAAAATAAATAAATCAGTGTAAGTTGTAACTGTTTACTAAGGAAATCATTATATAACCCTTTGGTATACTCATTTTCATTTCCCATGAAGGACTGAATGAATGAATGAATGAATGAATGAATGATTGAATGAATGAATTGTCATTGTGCTGTGCAACTCCTGGGAAAAAGGAAACAAGAAACATGTAACACACACACACACACACAAACGGGCAGAAATACACAACAATCCCTTAAATATTATGATTGTAACATAGAGAGAAAAAATACAGAAAATACATGAAAATAACAATATTGCATAATCTGTAAACACAACAAACATTTTTTGGTGTAAAAAAAATAATTAAAAATTAATTTTTAATGTATTTTTTGGATTTAATTTAATATTTTTCACCTTTTTAGGTAAAAAATTATAAAATAAATAAATTAAAACTGGATCAGCACAACAATAAACAAAGTCTGTAAACACAGACTTTTCATTTCATATTCTGATTGTTTACTGTTATTTCAAGTATAATAAACCTAGCAGCGCATATGTAGGGGACCAACACTTAGTTGTTGAGAGGAGAAGCAACCTTGGAGCAATATCTCCCATTGATCAGCGTAATTGAGTGAGACCTTCGTCTGTTTGGAGAGGCTGAAAAGGAAAGATAAAAGAACATTATCATTTTCACATTGACATTCTTTTTCTGAGGTTTAGTATAGAGTGGGCTGATGTTATTATTGATTAGTATAAGAAGGACTCATTTCTAAGCTTGACAAGTTGTGGGGGAGCTTGAAACAATTATGGCTATGCATCGTCTCTCACTCTTTGTGTGTAGCCTTAGCATGTGCTCTCCACATCTGTACGGGTTTCTGAGAGGAGCTCCAGCCTCCTCCAACATTCCAAAGACACAGTGAGGTTTGTGGATAAAAAAAAATGTCAATTACATGTTTTGTGCATGAAATTAAAGACTTGTATGGACAACACATGGTTAAAATCCCTATATAGAGCCTTTTGAAAGTGCTGAAAAATGTAGAAAGCCTAATGACTGGTTGGTGTTTTATTGAAGATTTTTGTAGTTAACATGTTTTGCATCCACAATTACCCTATTATGCCCAGGGAGAAAGCAGGACATTGGAAAAGCCAGACATACAAACGAATATTTAGACAAAAATGGCATAAAAAGAGAAGGATGTGCCTCAGGGAGATGAAACAGACTGTTCAGCATTCATGGGCAAGTTAGAGGAATGGATAGAAAGAATTATTGATGGTGTAGAGCTGGGGGTCTCTCTGAAGCTCCACATAACACATTCACAAAGCTTTTTATGAGGTACTCTCATGAGTATTATGCCTTTACCTGCTGCACAGGGCCTAGAGCGAGAACCTGAGATAAATCCCCCACACAGTGGCATCCTGCAGGGCTTCAAGCGTACTCAGAGCTCCAGAGGTGACACTGCCTGCAAAGCATAGACGCATCCTGCCAGTTGACAGAGAGTCACAGAGTAATGCTACTGTTTTAATACACGTTCCTGGATTCAGTCACACATAGTCTCAAAACTGCTCGGTTTGCCTTCAGGTGTGCTGAGGTAAAAAGATGGAAATAAATTATCATCCAGAGTTCTGGAGTTCAGTATTAAATATTAATAAGCACAAATAGGTAATAACAAAAAATAATATTATTGGCGTTTAGTAATTTATGCATAAATGTAACCCATAATAAATGATGCTTTTTTTGAGAATATTATAGAATTGATGTACGGCTTTTTTGCATAAGAGATTCATTCATAAGTATCATTTGCAGAAGCTTTGAATAAAGAGATACTGGATTAGAACTTTAGGAGATTATGAGTGGTAATGAAGAGGTAAAGAAGTGGTCAAATCCTATTAAATGTTTAAAGGAGGAACCTGCATGATTGGTTCTGATTAGCAACATAAATAAAAAGTGATTGGTGGTTACTCAACTGTTTTAAGGTTTGTCCATTCCTTGGTGATATATGATCTGAGTGTTATTCAAGTTGACTACAACATCAAGAAATATATTAAAATTATGTGAGCTTCAGATGTTACGATAATTTTGAGATGTGAAGGATATTACTTCACTAAGCGAGCTCAAGTATACAGAAGAGAGATGGAGCTTGTATGGAACAGATCCCTTCCATAACATCTGGTGGTACCGTCGCCATGCTATGACAGTGATTCCCATCCTTAAAGACCAATGCAGTTGAAGGCAGTAGCCACTGGTATCTTTCATCTTTTCTAGGGTATTTTACATTTAAGTTGGGAAGAACCGACAAGAATGTTAAAAACGCTCTTAGTTTAACAGTTGTATCTGTTTTGTACTGATGTATTTAAAGGCGTTTTAGCTGGTGTGCAGGAGTTATATTTCCACTGGCAATGCTTCTACAACAGTCACAGTAGTTTCAGCTTAAAGATTGAGTAATATTATTGAGTGGTAACAATGTAGTTTAGTGAGACATACATGATTAAAGACCTTTAGGTCTGTTGTAGTGACATTAAAAAGTGGCTTCTCCATATGGACACATTTTACGTCATCTTACATGAGCCCCCAAGAATAAACATTTCATTACTTATTTATTTTTATTTGATTATTTTTTCAATTGATTATATTTATTTTATTGTATGGATTTAATTACTCATTGTATGAGTATTATAGGTATGCCTGTGTATTTTTTATTATTATTAATGTGAGAAAATGGCCTCTGTATAACTATTTGAAATGTATATGGGTTTGTTTTTGTCTCTTGTTGAGTCATCAATAAAAAAATGCTGTCTGCTAAGAGAGAGTATCTAATGCAAGGAAGATTACTAGGTCTTCAAACACACCCAGATGGCATTTTACGTCATCCTCCATGTGTTCCTAAGAAGAAGGCTGATTTTGATAGCTTAAAATGCTGCCTAGTAAGGTAACGTTCAAATTTCAAAGCTATTAACAGACTGCTTGGCGGTGAAGGCAATCCCAGCATTCACTGCTTCACAGCTTTTTTTTAACAAAAAAAAAAGATACAAATATGGAGAGAGTTCTATTCAAATGTATGAGGTGTTGTAGCTCAGTAGGCCAAAAATGTTGTGATGCAATATGCATAATCGTTGTTTAAGTAGTGCATCTAAATAATCCGATTTGCGGTTGGTCAGAGGACTGGATTACTTATTATAAACGTCTTTAATGTTTGCGCATTTAATTATTTATTAGCTGCAATGTTGGACCTTTTCTGGCTGAGATTTCTCAGTGCCTGACAAAATCCACAAACACGCAGACTTGAAATACTGTATACTTCAGTACTTTTATGTTTGCTACATATTCCATGAACATGTGGAGGTAATTAATGCAAGGCACGGTGCTCATGTCTGATATACATGAAGGCACACAAAAAGAACTGACAAAGCTGAACCTTCGAGGAGCGTCTGTTTGCCTACGTGTCCCGGTGAGGGTTAAGTAAACCCTTTTTCAGACTCTACAGCAGAGTGCAGATACAGGAGTTGTTTTAAAGATGGCTCACATCAGCGTCAAAACCTCTGGGGAGAAAGAGTGTAAACACTCGCACAAGGATCAGGCAGAAGACGTGTTGTGCATCAGATTCCCAGTGTGTGCGTATAAGAGCTTGATTTAACTGAACACAGAGGTCAGATGATTGCTGCTGGGGTGCTGGTGATGAGTACTTTGTCTTCTAACAAGCTCTGTGAACACTAAGCTCTTTAAGTACACAGTCTTCACCAGAGAGCACAGGGACTCTTAATCAGGCAAACTGATTTTCTGTTCTGTCATTTCATCTCCTCATCCTTTCATTTTCCTTACGGGCTACAGCATGCACTCCTGCATTTAACTTTGGTAATGGGGCAAGCTCGACACAGCTAGCAATTTTAGATGGTAGAGCGGATTTTTTTTAATGGGGATAAAAAAATTACTCAATCTCTATGGTGATCAGGATTGGAGTGGGTTAAACACAAAACAGAAACACACACTCAACAGGGTGCCTATCCATCAAACACTTATATATTTATGAACTTATATCCAGGGACAAATAAGAATAGCCAATTCTTCTACTGACATGTTTTCAGGAATCTGTGTTTGAAAGAATTTCACTTTACACTTCAGAGTGGCATGGTGGTTCAGCAGGCAACACTCGTGCCACACAGCAAGTAGGTCCTAGGTTTGATTCCTAGATGGAGCAATATGGGTCCATTCTGTGTGAAATATACATGTTCTTATCTTATCTGTGTGGGTTTCCTCATGGTGCTCAAGTTTTCTCACAGGCAGGTAAAGTGGAGGTCCAAAAGTCAAGTCTGTTTGTCCAGTGTTGGACTGCCTTTCACCCAGTGAGACAGACCCACTGGGTCCTAGACCAGGATACAGCAATGGTTAAAAAAGGCAATATCTGTGACAAATTTGAACTTCTCGGTTTGAATCTCGGGTCTGCCTTCTATCGGCTGATTGTTACCTAGTGGGCATGACTGGCAGTGCCTGCAGCAGACAGCACTTGAGGACTGCTGGGTAAGATAAAGGATCGAACTAAGTGGGTAAATAAGGACCCTGGTTAGCAGATCTAGACACCTGTGCAGAAAGCACGGACGAAAAGAAGGTGGCTGCGTATGTTTCGGAAGGAGAGCGAGTAGCAATGTACCGTCCTTGGATGCAGTTAGGGGGTCCTCAGCAGAGGAATATCTAAAATGGGAGAAAAGAGGTAAAAATTCATTAATAATAGAAAAAAATAAAGAAAACAAAATAACAAATGGAAGACAAAAACACTCCAATAATTCAACGGACAACCTGGATAGAAAACTCGTTGTTCTACCACGTTTCTCTGACCAATTGCAAGCTGGGGCTGGAAATGCACAAGCGGCACACCAACTTCACAAATCAGCGCATCTGGCATAATGGGGTTTTCCAGTGGGTCTGTTCTGGAAATGGGATGTAATACCACCTCTGCGTCAATTCGCTCCCCCAGGAACTTTCCATCATGATGTCCTTACATTATGACTCACATTCCCGATTTTGTCTGTGTCGTCAGCATCAGGTTAAATATTTGGTCCTTCCCAAGAGGACTATTGAATGTCCTGAACATCTATCCTGGTATTATTTACAATGACATGAGTCAGTCTGTTTATCCTTTCTTATTTTTATATATAGTTTGTACGTAGGTGTGTTTGAGAGTGAAGCAGTTTTGACATGGACCGGGTGCATTTTGATGACCTGCTTCTGCTGTGGCGTGATTGCTTTATAATTGCATTGTGGCTGTCAAGGTGCTCTCAGCATGTTTCACCTCTGTAACGTCCTTTGTAATGTCCTAAATTTGGGTGTATGTTGTGTGTGTGTGTGTTCATGTGGCTAGTCTTTAAAGCTATTTCAAGGTCTGGTGATTACGTACAGTCCCCACCAGCATTCTTTGGCAGGCACCAACATTTTGTCATAGTTCGTCAGTGTGTGTGTGTGCGTGTGTGTGTGTGTGATCATGTTCTGTGTGGTCAGTGAGGGTAATAAGAAGGCTGTCACGATTAATAGTATAGGACAGAGTGCAGGTAAGAAATGACAAACATAGAACGCAACCCCAAGCAATGCAACCCTAAGCTACCCTCAACTGTGCATTTATAAAGTGTTCCTCAGAGCCACCACCATCTTGCACTGGTGCATACAGTGAATCCAATTAAGAACATTATGTATGAATGCATTTGATGCCACCAAGTGGCGCCACAGACCCAGAGATCATGGGCCGGGAGGAGATCCTTCAGCACACCACCCACAGTCTCATTAGAAGCACGGTTATACTTGCGTATGCAGGATGGTGGGGTCAAAACACTACTGAGTAAGGATGTAACGATGTACAACAAATCGATCCAGGAATTGATTCACTTGAGGAAGATTCAAATTGGTATTCCTGCTTAATTAATAATATAAATAACTTTGAACAGCAGAGGGTGCTACTGCCCAGGGTTGTTTGTACCTACCTCAGAAATAAAAGGGCATTCATTATTTTGACAAATAATCAGACATACAGCATTTTATTTTAAGAGAAATAGATAAATAAAAGGAAATTTGTCATAATACCTGCTATTTCATTTTGTCTTAAAACATTGTGAAAAAAATAATATCGTGAACCCAGTATTGTAAATCATATTGCATCATGGGTAAAGTGTATCGTTACATCCGTACAACTGAGTAACATAATGAATTGTGATGCAGTCATAATCAGAATTGAATCAGTCTGTGATTTTAGTTTTGTACTTTGATTTACAGTGTGACTTTAAATTAACAACTTGATTGGTTGATAATTTTGTCGTACATCATATTGTTCCCAACCTATTACACACATACCAATATCTTTTACTGACATTTACATTTGCCCGGCAAGGAGCAAGTTTCCTTTAATTATTTTTTTGAAATAAAAACTGTGATTATCTTATCATATCATATCTTATCTTATTTATCTAAATAAAGTGGGCCCTTTTATTTCTGGCAAAACAAAGCTGCATATTAAAAAAATCACACATATGTTTAAATACCTTTGAACACCTATAATGATAATCATGTTTGAGTGAAGGCATGACTGGGCAATAGAGAGTAATAATAATAATAGAAGTGAATTTACAAGTGCCTTTGAGGAAGCCAATGGCAATGTACAAAAAGACTTAAAACAACATGAATAACAATAGCAATATTTAAAATACAAGAAAATAACAAGAATAATCTATAAAATAATAAAATGAATTAATAAAACAAACATACAGTAAGTACGAAAATTAGTTGCCCGGAAAAGCAGAGATAAAATGTGCAAATCTTTGATATTTCAAAAAAAGCTAAATACATTTAAGGCACTGTAGAACCAGTGGCCAACATATTCATCATGCACATTCATCTGTGAGCATAATAGCCTACAAGGGACTTTCTTAATCATCATTAATGAAGCTTTTATCTGTGGGTTCATAGAGCCAGACAGTTCTTTCTATGGCTCTGTCCTTTGGACACAGCCAGCGTTCTGTCTCATGGATGTGTTAATGAGGACACATTTGGAAAGCAGCCAAGCATTCGCAGTCATACAGGAAACATTAGAATCACCCGAAAAATGAAGGAAGAAAAGTTGCACTCGTGCGCTTCTAATTTCTTTTCTCCTTCTATCTTTCATGTTCTTTCTCATTCACACATTGTCTCTTTCTCGCCGTCTCACTTCTTGTGTTTCTCAATTTTTTTTTCTCTCACACACTGTCTCCCTCCTTCTTCTGGTTAATTACAGAAGTTTAATTGCTGGAGTTGACTTGGTTCTGTGCGTAATTATTGCTCAGTCTTTGGAGGCTGCGTCTCATTGGACCCCCGAGCGCGGATATTCAATTAGAGAATCTCCACTTAGCGAATGTGAGTGGCCCTCTACTCACTTAAAGAGCCACCCTACATCATTTCTGTCACATACAAAGTTTATATGCTCTTTGAGCAAAACTATTTTGGACATCTGAATGTGGACCATCAGCTTGTATGGCATCCCATTCCACACCTGTGGACATTTAGTTCATCTTGGTTTAAGCTTTAAGTCATGCTGGAGCATATGACTTTTGCAATGTAGTAGAAGATAAATGTTCCAGATATGTATCTGTTTTTTAAAGATTTGGTTTCTGGGCATTAAACTATATATTTCATTTATTTCAAAAATAAAGTTATACAAGTTTTGATTTCCAAAAATACAGTCATACATGTTTCAAGTATAGTCTAAATAGTATGACCATTGTAACCTCCTCATCTTGAAATGAGGTAAGCTTATCATTTGTTATACTTATGATGTTGGTTTAACACAAAATTCAGATCTCCAGGCACATCGGCACAATATTTATCACTGGTGCCATCGCCGTCTACATTTTCGCTAGTACTTCAACATGTAACCACTATCATTAACAATTTAACCACCAACAGGATGTCTTTTTGGCAATTGCTTCTAATGTGTATATTCACATTCAAAATGATTAATTTTAGATTTAAATGAGCCTTATTTTAAAGTGTAAAAAATGTCAACATGTGTTAATGCATTACTAACAATTATAACTGCAAAAAGGAGCCTTAATTTTAAGTGTAAAACGTGAAACCATTTGTTACTGCCTAAGGAGAGACTTGCTGTAAAGTACAAAACACATCACCATTCATTTACAATCATTAGTTACAAACATTAACATGTATCTAATATAAAAAATCAATTCTAAAAATGTGCACAGGAGAGCTTTTTTGCAAGTCCTTCAACAAACATGCAAATGGCCAATCAGGATGACGAGAGCCAAGCCAGGACTCATTCCCAAGTCTCATTCCCATGTATTTCCAAGCTGTTCTGTGCATACTGAAAAAGGATCAATTTATTGCACACAAATTACAGAAAAAATCTTGTTTAAACTGTCTTAATAGTTTAGGTACACTTAATTAGGTACACAGTGTAACTTATTTTATGATGTCAAAGCAAAATAAATATCTAACATGATTTGAGGTCTAACTATACAGATTGGTGTAGGTTCACTGTTTGGCAAATAGCAGTTTGGTTTTCCTGTCTGTTTATGTTTTATAAATGGCTTAATGATGACTTATAAGGCATTTACAATCTAATTAATAAGCCTTTATAAACCCATTTATAAACCCTTTATAACGAGAGCCTTATTATAAAAAAGGAAGAAAAAATCATTTTATTCATAATAGTATGTCTCTTGGTTAGCTTTGAGAAGTGTAAATGACTGCAAATTGGAAACTCACTTGAAAAAAGAATAATCTACCAAACTTTTTACAGACAGTGTCGAGGGAAAAGGACCAAACTTTGTTACTCAGACTACCTGCTGTCCCACTGGGACATTGATCTAGACTTACTTTGTTTAGCAAAGCACGTATCCTCAAGATAAGTGAGAACACTATACTATGGGTCTGTCTGAAAACCTAGTGAATGGCCTAGCTGCTTTCGGTCTACTAAGGCAACACTTTCATGGAGCAAATTTTTAAGCTGCACTACTTTGGATCATGGCAATGTCATCATCACAGTTTTCACTTACTAGGCCACCACAGCTAACATTTAGTTATATATCAAAAATGTTTAAACTGTGACTCTTTTTGATCCGTCGATGTCGGCTCTTCCTATCATTGTGAAGCAGAATTCACCAAGCGTTGGATTGTTCACCCACTAACAGGGAACGTGAGCTGGGTTTAGACCGTCGTGAGACAGGTTAGTTTTACCCTACTGATGAAGTGTTGTTGCAATAGTAATCCTGCTCAGTACGTGAGGAACTGCAGGTTCAGACATTTGGTGTGTGTGCTTGGCTGAGGAGCCACTGGTGGGAAGCTACCATCTGTGGTAAGTCAGAATCCCGCCTAAAAGTAACAATACCACAGTGCCGCAGATCGACATAGCCTGGGATCCTGGAATCCCCCACCGGATGAGTGCCGCTCCCTCTCCGATGGCGCTCCTTAAATTTGTGTTGAACCTGGTGCTAAATGATTCATAAATGACCTGCCAAAGCCGGATTTGCAAATAAATGACACCTGCATACCTTTATACAAATTTAAAATTTATTGAGTATTTATTTTCATGTTAAAAGAAATTTAGTTTTGCTCTACATTCCTCGTGCATACCACATCAGTAGACAATAAGGATGTAATGATATACTCTACCCCCGATGTGATATGTTTCACGGTATGAAATTGAAGAAGGTATATGTGATTACTGTTGATTCATCTTAATAATGAATGCCCTTGTATTTGTTAGGTAGGTGCAAACTATGCCTAAAAACATATATATTCAGTTTGCACCATATTCAGTTTAAAGTAAATATCGATTTTTAAATGGTTGACTGATTCAAAGTACAACCCACGTGAATTGATTCCTAACTATTCTTGGTGAATCGTTATATCATTAGTAGGCAGTTTTTTTAAGGCATAGAATTGTGCTTTTACTTTCATTGAATTAAGACTTATGACATCTTTGATTAGTTTTAAAACCAAGCTCAAAACAAGGAACTGTAGACTGAAGACAGTACATTGTTGTGTTTGTGCTATACAGTGCCCTGCAAAAGTATTCACAAATCTCCTTGAAAATTTTATGTGTTGATACCTCACAACCCGTAATTAAAATGGATTGTTTGAGGGTTTGCATCATTTCATTTACAGAACATACCTACAACTTTTTGTACATTTTTTTTTTATTGTGAAGCAGACAACAAATTGGACAAAATAACAGAAAACTTCAGTGTTCATAACTGTTCACCCCCCTAAAGTCAATACTTTGGAGAGCCACCTTTTACGGCAATTACAGCTGAAATTCACTTTGGATAAGTCTCACATTCTCAATTGGATTAAGGTCTGGGCTTTGACTAGGCCATTCCAATACATTTACACATTTCCCCTTAAACCACACGAGTGTAGCTTTAGTAGAATGATTTGGGTCATTGTCCTGTTGGAAGGTGAACCTCCGCCCCAGTCTCAAATCACTGACAAACGGAAACAGGTTTTGCTCATGAATATCCCTGTATTTAGCACCGTCCAGCTTCCCCTTGACTCGGACCAGTTTCCCAGTCCCTGCTGCTGAAAAACATTCCCACTTCATGATGCTGCCACCATTCTGTTTCACTGTGGGATGGTGTTTTTGGGGTGGTGAGATGTGTTGGTTTTGCGCCAGACATAGTGTTTTCCTTGGTGGCCGACAAGTTCAATTTTGGTCTCATCTGACCAGAGCACCTTCCTCCATCCATTTGGGGAGTCTCCCAAATGCCTTTTGACAAACTCAAAACAAGCCTTCCTATTTTTGTCTGTAAGTTTTTTTCTTTTTTCTAGCCTCGGTTTTATAAAGTCCAGCTCTACGGATTTTTGTGGTCGTATAGACAGGTACTCCAGTCTCTGCTTGGGAACTCTGCAGCTCCTTAAGGGTTACCTTTGGTCTCTGTGCTGCCTCTCTGATTAATGCCCTCCTT
>JAYDZG010000001.1:29119493-29130560 GCA_034509265.1 Microcambeva bendego | reverse complement strand
GTTTCGTCCTTCTTGGTGGTATGCTGACATTACCCTGGATACCGTGGCTCTTGATACATCACAAATACTTGCTTTCTCTGTCACAGATGGTTGCCAGCAAGACGTGCACCAACAATTTATCCTCTTTTGAACACTGGTATGTCAGAGTCAATGTTGTGAGCATTGGAATATTTTGAGCAGCACTGTGCTCTTACCCTGCTAATTGAACCTTCACACTCTGCTCTTACTGGTCCAATGTGCAATTAATGAAGATTGGCCACCAGGCTGGTCCAATTTAGCAATGAAACCTCCCACACTAAAATGACAGGTGTTTCAGTTTCATTGTCCAACCCCTGTATAAACACATTCTCTGAAACAACAGTCGGTTTCTCCTGTTAACCAGAGAAACTAAACAAGGTGGAGGAAGTGGGGAGAGATTAATGGGGTATATTGCCCATGCATTAAGCATTCGCTTGTTTCTAAGACCCCAAATCAGAAAAAGTTTGGACAGCATGGAAAATCAAAAATAATATAATTTAAAAAATCTATTTAAAACTTCTTACTGGATTTTTATTTGATTGTAGAATTTCATTTGTTAATGTAAATCCATTCCTGCATTTCAGGCATGCAACCCATTCCAGAAAAAGTTGGGATGGGTGCAATTGTTTTTTCATGCCCCCAATTTCTCTCTTTGTCTGACTATTGAGACTTCCTTTTTGATAGAACTGTTTATGAGTTTATGAAGCAGTTATTTTTGTCCAGAAGGAGCAAAAACATTCTAATTAGCTATTAAAAGGAAAACAAAGGATGATACAAACAGTGCTGTGCAAACATTTTAGACGTGTGGGAAAATGCTGCAAAGTAAGAATGGGTTTGAAAATAGAAGTGTTAAAAATTTATTTTCTACATCAGATGCATCAGTGTTCCCTTTCTTAGAAACCATTAATCCTAACTATTTCAAACTACATATGATCAAACTACATGATAATAAGTATTACCTGTTTGTTGTATTGGCAAATCCCCTAGTGTACCTAGAATTTGCACTTTGCAGCACACCTGCTTAAAACTTCTGCATGTATACAGCTAGAAGTAAATTATCATCAATATTATTATAATTATTGTACATTTACAAAACAACTATCATTCCAATTACTATGTACATATACAATCAGTGATGGATAAACATGCCCATACAAAGTACACAGATTATTTCTCTATTGAAATTGTGTAAAAGCACTTTGTTTTTCATAGTAGCACTTACTTCCTCTTATTGGACAGGTTCAGTTCTCTCGAATTTTACACACATGTACCAGCAGAATACAAGTTATGCATTACAGACCAAATTAGAATTACATATACGTACACTACAGGGTGAAATTAATGTAAATTCATGATATGGCTTCAAAGCACAAAGCACAAGATGAAGAATCAGAGTTCTTTTGGTGGAAAAGCTCCAACACGGTATTTCTTGAGGCAAACAGTCAAGGTCATTACACATGCAGGGGGGGCTTGTTATTGATGCTTTTGCTTTTGGAATGGTGGAATGGTCCAACAACGCATGGTCATGCGCTCACATACTTTTAGCCATGCTCTACATATACAAACAAACACACACCGGTGATGTGGGAAAACTGAGTACTGGGCTAAAACGTCGCCTGTGTGTGTTTGTCTAAACAGAAAACCAGACTTGCTAGAATTCGTGCAACGAAGAGCTGGGGAACTAATGCTTATTTGCAGTACAAACGCAATGGGCTACTGGCTGACAACGAAGAGGAGGTAACCGTTAAGTCTGCAGGCTCTCTGGAGCCATGCCGTGCCATGACAGGCTGGTGCTGGTGCTGGTGCATGCGCACCCTCTAACCCATAAATTTTCATCTCTTTGCCAGAGGTCGGGGTCTGGCAGGACTGCCTTCTTTTGTTGTGTCACTTTAACCTGTCTCTCACTTGCTGTTTTTTGCTTGCTTACACTCTCACATTGCATTGTTTCCATTGCTTCCCTTGCTTTGTTTGTCTTTTGCTTTAATTAGAGTATGTTCTCATTTTTTGTTGGTGACTTTTACTAGCACACCAAGACACCTTGTCTGGTAATTGTTCATGTGACTTTAGTGATGTGATTTCCAGCACATCACTGCAGTTAATCTGTTTAGGCACTCATGCCTTAACTATAACCTTATTTTAAAGCTTGACTTTCTTTTTTCCATACTCGACCTGTCCTTCATCTCAATTTAACCTGCTTTATTTACTACTCACTTGCAAATGCATTTTTGTATAAAATGCCCTGTCTGCTTCCTCGTGACATCATCAGATTACATCATGGAAATCATGTCATGGAGGAATGAGAATGTCAACGCTGCATGTCAGTGATCGGATGTGAGATGGCACAGTGTTTCGCAGTTGCCATGAGGGGTGTAAACTGGGTGTCTTTGTGGATGTTTGGACAGACAGTTAACTCTAACTCATCTGTGTCATTTGATATAGCTGTATTGGTAAAGGTTCAAATGAAGCAGACACTTAAGATAACATATCAAGTAGTTTCTCCATCCATACAGCATAATGCATTGTAAGAAACATTGTAGCTCCTTCCATTAACTCTTTCACATTTTTTCTTCCTTCCCAAATAGTCACATCCACTTTCCTCTACCGCATCAGGTCCCCCTGCCCTTCAGAGAATTATGCAACCCTGCCCATGAATGATTCATTTTGCATGCATATGCCTAGACCAGCCAGCAGTGGCTGCAATTGCAGCAGCAATTATGGACTCTGTGGACCTCCCTCCCTCTCAAAGACACAGCCAATTATTTTTTCCTATTTGATATGCAAGATTTCAGCACTGGAAATTCATTTTAACATGAATAGAAAAAAAATTATGGGGCAGAAGAAATGTAGCACTGGGGTACCCACACTTTCTTGGTTCAAGATCTACTATTTCACTCAACAGGTCATGGCAATCTATTTTTCAAGGTTGGCCTCATTGATTTCCGTAAAAGCTTTGTAGCTTGTTTATTCATGTGTGCTTATGTTTTTTATATTGGTATTCATCATTACAAGGCAAGCGACTACAAAATCACACTCATCTCAATTTAATATTTTGTACTGGATTGTATCAGCCAGGTTAATGTAGTCTGGACAATACCTGCTGATGCCAATTCTAAAGCAGGCTTCCAAGTGTTTCATTGTTCATCAGGAAAGGTGAACCAATATTTAAGCTTCTGTTTTTTCAAGTGGTAAAAGACTCATTTACAGGAATAGGTTAATCTAAAAAGGTTTGGATATTTTCCTTCAATAAACAAGTTTCAAAACTGTCTAGGAGAGGCCTTTAACTTCAAATGAAATCCTAATTGTATGGTTTACTTTTTTCAACAAGCTTCATAAATTAATTATTATTATTGGTGATGATGAATCTCACCTGAATCAAATTGTTTTTTGGTTTCTTTGTGCTTGGCTGTACAGTCATATTCTCAAACAGTTAAAAAATAAATAAAATGCAAAAATTGGTACTAATCAATAAAAAGATTCTAGATTAGCAGGGGTGGATAGAGGCATAGTTATTGTAAAAAAATACAGGACCAGGTGGTCATATTTCCTGTCAATCATGTTTACCTGTTTGAATGAGGCACGAGCTATTAACATTAATCACTTGACTGGTAAATCCACATATTGGCACATAAGCCCCTGCTTTAAACTACGAGAGCAACAATAAAAATCTGGTCAGTTAAGCTTTGTTTATTTTGATTTTTTTCTTTTGTCAAAGGTAAAATTATTACTTTGTCATAAATAAATGATAAAACAGAGATTTAGATTAATATTAGATTAATAGTGGATTGATGTTTGCTATTTATTGCTGATGTTTGTAATGCTTTATGGGCTGAATGGAACAAGAGGGGTGGATACACACACACAGATTATAAAACGGTTATTAATAAGAGACATGACATAGTTACACATTACAGGTTCAGACAAAACAAATGATAGGCTAAACACACAAACATTGCTAAAGCTAAGCTAGAATATATGTGACCCTAAGCTAAGACTGCTAAAGCTAAACACACAGGAAGTAAACAAATTAATAAGGCTACACAGGAACTAGACTGACAAGACATGACAGGGTCTAACCGGAGCAAACATGAACATGGACAAGGGCAAGGGCAAACAGTAACAAACAGAAACTAAAAGGAATTAACAATTAAACCAAATGAACAAACAGACTAAATTAAGGTAAAACTAATCAAAGTCAAATTCAAAAGAGATCAAAGTGTATTAAGGGTACAAATAAATTCATACTTTTGGGACTAGACCAAAATAGTCCCTGCTTAGCATTCCCCTGCTCCCTCTTTTTATTCTTGAGGGTAATTAGCTGGGGACCAATCCAAAAGGGGTTGCAGAGTGGTGGGCACCTCAGGTGTGCATTCATGACAATTTTGAATGTTCTGACTCTCCGGATGTGTTTGAAAATGTAGGAAGCTACCTCGGGCCATTACTTTTTAACTAGGCAGCTGTCTAACTAGTGAGAGTTTAATTAAGTTATCGCCTTATAAGTCATATTATTCAAACAGTCTGTCAGGTAGCGATTTGATCATGTTCCGTTAGCATTAGCATTGTGTCATTCAAAACAATAAGCTGGCACAAGCGTTAACAGCTCAAAAAATGGTTACCAAAAGCACTTCAACTTAACTGTTGAGCCCAAAATTACAAATAAATACACTCACACACCTTTATACACATTAACATTAACGCATTGTCTGGCAAATAATAGACAGCTGCCTAGGTTTTCAAACACACCCAACATTTCTGTTATATTTAAAATCCTGATCTTTCCCCCAAAAAAAATCTCTTGACACTTAGAGCCTACGCTATTATTGTTTTACCATTAAAAGTTTAAAAACATATTAAAGTTGAGTTAGACATATCAAGTGTTACCTATCTTACATACATGAAACCACTGAAATTTGCTAGGGTTACGTTCCAAAGCAGCAAATAATGGACATGGTCCACATATTTGCCTATAAATCCCCATTTGTATCCTTGACACCACAAATATGTCACCAAAAACACATTTCAGTCGCTATTGCAGTGTTTTGTGCCCGCCCCCAAACACTGTGTCCAGTAGAATTGATTATAGAGTGGCAGCTATCTTACTAACCAATCAATGTAACTAATCCTAAAACAGAGGCGGGAGTTAGAGTTTTTAAAACTGCAGTTCAATTAGTATGAAGCACACTTCCTTTGGTATGTGGGTAGGTTACCTTTCTAGTCGCACTTGAAAATGGTTTAGTATTGTAAGTCATTCATTGTAAATCATGCTTAGATTTGTAAATGGTGTAATAACATAATGGTGTTAACTAACTAAGGTGTTTTAGCTAAAAAGAAAACCAACTTGTCGACTGCTGTTGTTTCAGAGAAGACTCGGTTTTATCTTTAACAAAACTGCTTTATTAACCAAAGTATCAGCGTGGTCAGGACACTTTAAATAGCACAGCTCTGTTAGTTTCTTTTTACACCTGTATGCTGTACAGTATTTATTTTATTACATTATGAACTTAACTAGTAAACACAAGACTCGCCTTGTTCTGTTATGTAGAGCAACTGCATATTTTAATGTATTTACATTAGCAAAGTGAACTGAAGAATGTAGCCTTCTTTTATAGCCTTCTTTTATTAATCTTTGTGCAAATCTCATTTAAGCCCCCTGATCATGCTGATGCTTTGAATAAAGCACTTTTGTTTAAAAAAGTCTTCTCTGAAATAAGAGCACTCAACGTGTTCTTTTCTGATAAAAACGTCTTTACTGACATTTCTGCAAACGTGTTTTATTTCTGATATAATTAGGATAAATACACTGTAATTAGTAAATTAAATTGTTCTCAACAATTTACAGTAGTAGCAAAATGCATTACAAATATATGAAAAATACACACAAAAATGTGAAGGATATTAGTGTATTCAGCAAATGTGTGAGAGTTTCCGCAAATTAATGTAGTTAGGTTCAAAGGAATAAATCCATTAATGACAGAGTACACAAACCTCGAATTGTCATAGCCTGAGCTGTTCAAATCCATCAAGTTTTTTGGCTGTAAACATAGCCTTTATTGTTATGTCTTCAGAAATCAATTTCTCACCCTTCTGCCTAGCATTTACACGTCTGGTCGGGCTGTCTGCTGCATTTGAACTAAGCCATCACAGTGCTTACCTGGAGAGAATGATACAGGCAAGGTAGCACTCAGCCTAATGTTGTCACAACGTTTCAGAAAATTGTTGAAGGGTTGTGAGAGCTCAGGCTTTACTGTTTCCATGTTCTTGTCCTCTCTGAGTGTTTTCTTTTGTCATTCTGTTCTGGGTAGCTGATAAAATGTCACATTGTTGTGTTTCTTCTAAAAGGCATCAAAAGAGGCAGGGAAGGCATTGGTTTGCAAGACTAACCCCACATTTGAGACTCAGCATCACCATCTCTTACACTGCCTGGAAAAAACAACGGTAAGTGTCTGCATGTTTGCTTTACCCTTTATTGTGTTGAGCATTTAAGTTCAAGGATCATCCTTATCTTGGGAAATGTATCTGTATCCAACATAGCTTTTAGGATCATATTAGTTCTTGGTCCATTTTTGAGAAAATTCCTGTACTGTTAAATATGAGAATGCACACTTTATTCAGCTGTGGGTTATATTTAACAGTTTGGTTTGCATTACAATAAACAAAATGCAATTAAAACCATTGAATTGTGTTATATTTAATGACTTTTACCGGAGAAAATGCATTACTTGGAATGTGAAATAAAGCATTGTCATTAAAGTAAGGCTTAGTTATATTGTAGTCCTGGGAATATTTAAAACCTTAGATACTGTTTAAAATTATCACCATGGTTTATTCCTTTCTCCAATAAAAAACAGTTCTTTGCTATTTTAAGCCACTGGAAGCCTTGACAGCAGCTAGACATGTTGGGGAGTGACCGGTAAGGTCCTGGAAGGTTTTCACAGGTATCTGGAGACATCTGGAGACAGACTTTAGTGTATCCCACAGCTGCTGGAGGGGAAGTACAGGAAGATCCATAGAGTGAATATAATAATCAAGGTGGTTTCACAGATGCTCGTTTGGGTTCAAATCTAGGATTCCGGAAATAGTGTACCGGGGTAGGTCTGGCCATAGTCTTCCAACTAGTGTTGCACATTTGTAGCCATGTGACATTGTATTGTCTTGCTGGAAGAGCCCATCCACCTTAGAAAAGACAATCAGAATGAATGGGTGTAAATGTTTCTTCAAGGATAAATTTACACCCAAACTGGATGAAAGTATCTTTTACATGTATGCATGGGCACAGAGAATGTAATGAAAATATTCCCTCAGACCAACAGCCTTCAAAACAAGAAAGTGGTCATAATAATGTGACTATACAGTGGATATCCATACAAGAGAAATGAGAAAACATTGTGCCAACTAATAAGACTATATCTATATCTAGCAAGCAATTATTTGTCAGCCAGTGTTATAGATCCGTGATACATGCAATTAGTGACTTAAACTATCTGGGGTGTGCTGAAAGAAAAGGCTTTATATTGTCTGCATGACAGTGAAACTTAAGTTCCATATTATGAATAATATGGCCTTGTGAAGAGATATTAAAATTGGATGGGCCAGAGGACAGAACTTTGCTGAATACCTATAAATCTTGCCTGTTTGTGAGACAGGACCAGAACCAATCAAATGGTAAATATCAAATACCAAAAGATTTATAGTGTGAAAAGTTGTGTGTGAGGATTATCCAAAAGAAGAAGAGGGGAAGCTGGAAGTAAACACCTTAAAAAGTTGTTAATTTATAGTGCTAAACAGAGTTATTGTTCAGTATATGTAACTATGACCTTGAGGTACAGACACGTTTAAGAGGAGAAAATCCCCAGCCTTTTACCAGGTTTCATTTGAAACACTTGCCTTCTTAAAAGCATGTCCAGATAATTGTGAACATTTAACAAAGATCCATATTAGTAATATAGTAAGTGTACAGAAGTCATGTTTTAGCATGGTTGTGGTTTTGGAGAAGTGTGGGTCGATTTAGTCGACTAAAATATAATGTAAAATGTAAATGTGTTTTCATTAGTTCATGTAAATTGTCATTATAAACACTTACACAAATTGAAACATTTAATCAGTTATAATAATATTAATGTTTGAATAATATTAATGTTTGAAACAAAACAGATTGTACTTGTTTCAAACATCTTAATTTACCTGACCTTGGTTATTGAGCAGATTAATAACAAAATATCAGTTGGTCTTCTCTGCCTGAAAATATATGCATTGTTCAGAACAATCTATTACATTATTTAACTTGGTACCGTAAAAGCAGCTGTGTCATACAAACATATAAGAACATGTAGTAATTCACAGGTTAATTATTTTAAAAGCTAAAATGCCCCAAAACATTCAAAAAGAATGTACAGATGATGTAATACCATCAGGCTGCTTTCTCTGAGCTATCAGTGTGACCACAAAGTACAAAAGATTTATTTGGTTCTATTCATTTTAACATAAAGCACATGGCGCTAATGTTTCCCTTAACACAGCGTCTTATTTTTCACAACGTTAAATGAGAAATGTGTCCATATATCTTTTCATGTAGTTTATTTAGCTATCATCTCGTTTTCGTCATAAAAAAAGGTTCGTTGATGAAAACTATGACGTAAATCATTCGTCAACGAATTTAACACTGCGTCCGAGGCATGGCAAGTCGAGGGAGAACGAGAAGACCCCTAAATATACTCTACCTCAGTCAATGCTAAACTGAACAACATAGTTTACTAGTTTAAGAAACCAGATAATAATGCATATTTAAGCTTTTTCATTTACTTTACTTTAGTATGTTAAAAACACTGCATAAAAACAATACATGAAGGGTCAGTGAGCAAGTAAAGCAGTGGATGCATGGTTCAATTCTATTTATATCAGGGAATTACCACAATGCGATAACACCTCAGCCTTTGTCAATACACCCTTTCAGCCAAAATGGCATAAATGAAACACCAAAAGTAGGACGCTGGAAAGCTAAATAGGTGGCCCAGCATAGCATGCCGGCAACAATTCAGGTAGAATATCAATGCAATTGAAAAGTGCAGGACTGGAGTTAAAGGCTACTATTACTTAATAGTCCAAAGCGAGGTCCAAAGATTGTAAATCAGGAAAAAAATAAAAGTCTAAGAGAGACAGAAACAGGAAAAAGAGCACCAGAGAAAAGCAGCAGCACCCAGCTCATTCTCAAACATTTACATTTTTGCAGCTGCTCCAGAGTGACTTACAGAAGTGCTTCTACAGTAAACATTTCCTCTTTATAGTTAACACCACTCCAAGGACACAAATCAAATATTTTATGATTATTCTTATTTTTTATGAACATAAATGATTTAGAAAGTTTGGGTGTATGTGTTAGTTTTAATCCTAAATACTTAGTAAGGGGTGAGTCTTTACTCATATTTTGAAAATACTGAAAAACTTAGATGATCAAACAAACAGAGGAAGTTTGTTTCACCACTTGAATGTCAGAACAAAAAATATCCTTTAAATGTCTGTAATTTGATTCGGATAAAAAAAACATCTGGTTAGAAATACATGAGGAATGAAAAAATTACGTTTTTACACTTACAATATCAGTATGTATATACATTTCTTAAATAAAAAATAGGTGTGTGTTTTGCCTATTTTTAATATATACCAGATGGTGTGTTTGTACAGGAAGTGAGAGTTCTGCCAAGGCAAAAGGCAATAGTAGCTCAGCAGTTAAGGCACTGGACAAGTAATTGGAAGTCATTGGTAAAGGACTCATGACCACCGATTTGTTTCCACTTCACCCTTGACAAGGCTCTTAATTGCTTGGATTGTATTTACTTTTAATTATAAGTCACTTTGGAGAAAAGCTTCTGGTTAATGGATAATGGGTTTAAATATGTTTTACTAATTCCTTTAGTTGTACAGCGGGCAGCAATGCCACCTCACAGCAAGAAGGTTGTCCTTGTCTCTTCTGTGCATTTCCTCACCATGTCTGGTTTCCTTCCACAGTCCAAAAACGTGCAGTCACCAAATTGCCCTATTGATAAATGGGTGTGTGTATGTTTGCCCTGCAAGGGCCTGGCATTCTGTACAGGGTGTTTCTTTTCCCCTTGTGCCCATTAAAAAGTGCCCATTATGCACCACTTTTTTGTGATTAAAAATGAGTGAGTAATTCCTTTTGTTCTATATTATTTTCAGCTCAAATGGCATTACCTGATTGATTGACTGAACCACTATTAAACTGGCAGCAAATCATGATTTTATTTTTCATTATTAGGTCAATAAGCAAATCATGACTCATTTGCCATCACCCTTATTTATAATTCTTGGGAAGTAGCCTTTTTCAATTCCCCATAGTATATCTTCATTTAAACAGGCAACACTGTTTCTATAAATGACACAAAGCTTTATGCTTCTCATAAACCAACTGCAGTCTCTGTCTGTTTTATTCCAAAGCTCATGTGGCGCCAAGGTTGTAAATAAACGGTCATCTCTGGAGACCTGGTTTTCAGATGTTGCCAAGAAAATGACACTTGTTGTCTACCTCGGCAAGCTGGACCAGAGGCAATACCGTGACTAAATGGGCTGTGACCCACACTTCCCTAGCTAGGGCATTGCTTTAGATATCAGGATGGAAAATTCTTTTGTGGGTCAAAAGCACTGGAGACTCATTTGGGATGCAGCCAAAGTCACAGTACATCAGAGCTCAGGGACTTTCTGTGATTTCCATTTAGGCTGGGTAAGATTACTGACATCACCGCATGATGTTTCTTTTACAGACTGACTTTGTTTATGTGTGGCAGATTTGCACAAGGTTCTCTACTGTTTTGGTAATTTCATTCTGATTTAGAAGTTTATATACTGTATATATTTATATATATCTCCACCTCTCCCCATTAACCCGTTCTTGGGACTGGTGTGCGTGTTTCCAGCTACACGGCTGGGTAAACCTACAGGACGATTCAGTGTCTCTAATTAACCTAGCATGTCTTTGGACTGTGGGCGGAAACCAGAGTACCCAGAGGAAACCCACGTGGACACGGGGAGAACAATTATATA
>JAYDZG010000001.1:28988561-28999213 GCA_034509265.1 Microcambeva bendego | reverse complement strand
CGATCTCAGTCTGAGCAATGAGGGTTAAGGGCCTTGCTCAAGGGCCCAACAGCAGCAACATGGCTGTGGTGAGGTTTGAACCAGTGACCTATTAATTACTAGTCCTGTACCCTAACCACTAGGGGCACTTTTTTATTGTTTTCCTACTTTTATACACCAAAAACATGTTTTAAGTTTTTTCTAGTTTAGGAATCTAATTAAAATGAAAAGTTGAAGTTATTCAGAATAAAATTCAGGTCATGTATTTAATATTTAATATTTCCCCTGGGTAGACACATGTTGCACCATGTTGCTGAAGATGTCAAATAAATTTGAACGTGAGAATATGAATATATAAATGGATTAAATATAGTTTTTGATCTGTATTTACAATTCAAAAAGCTCCTCGTATTTGTATACTATTATGAAAGACATGCATTTGATCTACAGTTCAGTGGTGCAATAAAAATAATCCCTAATGTGGATAATAGGATCAAAGTCCCTTTTATCATCATAAAATTGTCATGTTTTAAAATGTACAGTTGTTTATAGCTTTACTTCCCAATTCTTTTTGCACATCGTTTAATCTCCTGTAATCTTCTGTGTGTTCATTAAAGGACTGTGGTTTAGTGGTCAGGCCTGATCAACCCTGTGACCTTCAACCTGTTTCTGGAATCAAATCTGCACGTGAGCCTTGTTCTGCTGGAGATGAACCTGGTGAGTGAGTTTAACATGGAAAACAGTTCCCACCGGTAACGCAGCCATAATATTTAGTTTTATATCTGCTGTCATCTTGGCTATAGCTCACTTAAGGTTGAGGCAGGTGGTACAGATGCTTTTGTGGTAATATAATCTTGTCTTTTACGTTCCTCTATATTGATATCAGAATCATTTTTAAATTACAGCTCTCTTTTGTGGTTCATATATTTTTCTTCTTATTTTTTAAGTGGCTAAGTTTATTCAGACATTTGGCAACTGTATATGTGGATAGTGTTTCTCCAGTAATAACTTTTACTTCACTGCATTTGCACTATAAATACACAAGAGTCTTAAAGAAAATCTTTTTATGCTGATTCTGGATAAAACACATAATTAAAAACTCCTGATATAAATTAAAGACATCTATGATATAAAATAGTGCTTGCTGGTGGTATTTAGGATTATGATTGTGAGTTGTGAAGTAATATGCAAAACCTGTTTAACCAGTGGGGGTGAGACTCAAATCTGTCGAGGCAAGTGCTAAAGATTGTGTGCGAAAATAGAAAGATTTGTTCTGTGCTTTAGAATTATCATACCAACTAGTTAAACAGCTACACTTAAAATGAATCATAATAGTTTGTTCCTTAAAAAAGACACTGGCATTGTTATTTTATTTATTTATTTATTTATTTTTTTCAAATCAATTAACCCATTTGAAACTCAAGTTCATATGAATGAATAATTAAAATTAGCTGAAATTAAACTGCTGATTTGGATCAGCCTTATGGAAATCTTTCCAACTACATTACTCATTACACTTACTAAAGGATTAATTGATTTATGTTATTGCATGTAAGAAACTCCTGAGTTATTCTATGTGAAATATTGGTAAAATTATCTTGATGTGTATGCAGGACGCTGGTTGGTACCATGCTTAAGCTGTTCAGACAACAGGACGTGTGATTGGCGTGAGGTCGTCTGGCAACCAGACATCTGTTACCACCCTGTTTTGGAGCGAACACAGCTGCAGCAATGCATGATGGACAGAAAGGTATAGGAATATCACTGTTGATCCCACATACAGTGCATGTATATATTTGACATTCAAACTCTTTTGAAATCTTCTTGTTCTCTGGGAGCTGGGTTTAATTTTCTCTATAGCTCTTTTTACTGTCTAGAGGATGTTTTTTCAAGCTATTCGTCATGACATAGAAAGTGGATTGTTTATTAAATTGTGTGAGTGAGTGAATTGTTAAGTTTGATGCTCTGTGGTGGATTGGCCTCCATGTCTGGAATGACAGACCTAGCCATGACCTCATTATGACAACTTCTGTATTACACCCACCCTACTCGCAATCTGGAGCCCTTTCCATTAATACGTGGATGTGGTGCACAATCTATTTTGGTATTCCAAGCACTGGTGTTAAACAAGATGTTCTGTTTTTTATTGACATATCAATTCAGCTTGAAGATGTTCAATGAGGCATGCTTCTCCATAGACCACACTGAACACACTGTTTTGTGAAAAGGAAAACTTTTTTTGTAGGAAGCATTTGTTTTATTAGTAAAAGCTATACAACACATCGAAAGCTTTAGTTTTAATGGTTGTGGAAGTGTTCAACAAATAGTACTTTACGATAAAGACATAATTCTTTCTGTGTTGGTAGGAGCATGTGGCTCACATTACATATTGACGTTTCTCTACAGATTTGCTGGATTTGAACTCGCGTAAAGCTCGCTCTGTATTAATCTTTTATAACAGGCCCTGTAAAAGTGCACATTGAATGCAGCAGGGAAGCAGATATTAAAGCCAAAATCTGCAACCTGCCTCTCTGTCATTCACATTAAAGAGGTCAGCCTCACCCCTCTACTTCCTGATTTAAGAGTCACAAGTTCAACACACAGACACACAGACACCTACATACACAAAAAAATAAGGTTTATTCTAGACTTAAGATTGAGGATGTTGTTGTTGTTATTATTATTATTAGCCTATTTTTATATTACTTATTATATTATATTTCTACTCTTATTTTCTGTTGTTGTAAAGCCACAGTAGTTTTGAGAGTGTCATACCTATCCAATGCCAGCTTTTTCTTTTAGGGTTATTTTGTATTTAATATAAAAAAAAGATTCAAATGCAGATACATATTTCATTTAATTGCTTTAGTTTTTAATGTATTTTTTTAAAGTAAATTTCATACTTCATGGTTTTACTATTACTATAACTAACTAAACAAACCCTGTAGTTGTGTTCAAATTAACTGTATTTATTTAGCCCTCCCAACTGCCCTCCCAATTGCAAGAGATCAGGTTGCGTAGTAACGCTAGAGCTGCAACGATTAGTCGACATGTTAAAAAATATTTTGTAAATATTAGTAGATGGATATCGCTTTTGCAATCTGGCAACCCTGGGACTGACGGACAGGGAGACCGTAACTTATTAATGTACAGGGGTATTTGAGCTAAAGTAAACTAAAGAAGCAAGTAATGCCTTGCTTACTCAACACCAGCTCTGATTTTCGCTCTGTTACTGCTCTGCGCTGAATTTACCGGCTCTGGAGCAACTTTTACTTTTTTAATCGCTTTTACACTATATGTTGTTTCATGGCAGTACTTAAAACACAATCACCATGCAGCTGTGATGAGTGGCGTTACTCTGGTGTTCAGTACATTTATCCGCATGCTTGCGCACATCTGTTTCCACTTCTATAAACGCGTATAATTTTGTGCTATGATATATAGATCCATCTAAATGTGCTAAATATTGTTTATGATGTATCTATCATGTGCTACCTATAGTGTATAAAAAGATTTACATCCATCAACACGTGATACCACTACTTAAAATAGATAAACATCTTTCAGCATGTTCTACCTGTAGTTTTAAATAAGATTTAGGTCCATCAAGAGGTTTTGTAAACGACTGTTATTAGTTTTTTTGTTGTTGTTGTTCAATATTGTTTGAACATTTGGCCTTCCATACTGAAAATAATTCATACAGAATGCACTTTTTAACATTTTCATACTTGAATGTCACCTGTTACTCATTTATTTAGTTTTTGTGCTTGAATGTCACAAACTTAAATAGTTATGTTATATGACTTCTGAAACTTAACAGCTTGCAATGCTGGATCAGATGCTGCTATTTTGAGTTACATATTTAATAATTATCTTATTTGAAAGACTATTTGCACTGTATTTGTATGACTTCATTTAATTTTAATTAAACCTTTTTATTCGTGATTTTGTAATTGTGATTGTGCAACTTTTCTTTATTTTTCGTCCTACATTTAATTATGCTATTAAGTTTCATGTTCATGTTTCATGCCTCATAATTTTAATTTGATATTAGAAATTAAATGACATTATTAGAAAGGTTTGTGATGTTAAGGTAGAGATGAAGGGTGTGACCAAAATAGTCACGACTAGTCGACTAATCGAACCAAAATAATCCAAACATATGCAAATCTAAACGTATAATTACTGTATTACTACACACACATTCACCACAGTATGATTTAAGATGGCATCCCCTGTGCTGACTTTTTCCCCGAAAACCTCAGGCAACCACCTGTTACTTGTCAAGTACGTCTGAAAGGCTCTCATATCAACCGGATCACTTCCACTGTTCCTGTATCACACTTTTGACTTTCATTCTCATACTCCTCACATTGATTTCTGACTTTTTGGAAGCAGATGTCTAAACCAGAGAGGAGGGGTATGAAGAAGGCTCTGTTGTGGCATAAGTGTGTTTGATCTGCACTGTTTGTCTCTGATGCCATGGTGATGTGTGTGTGTGTGTGTGTGTCCATCTCCTCCTTATCACCATGATGGACCAGATTTAGAATGGCTGTAATGCACAAAGAAACAAGTCCATTGCAGGGCAGACACACATTGGACTGTTGTTGGTCTGTGAGAGGAAACCAGAGCTTCTGGGGGAAACCCAAATGAACACAGCATATGCATACATACATAACACCATACATAAATGACCTTAAGCACTAGGCTACTGGGGTATCTGAATGAATCACTTAATAATATGTAGAAATTATATTGTTACTTTGCCGTAAATAACAATGATACTAATACGCAGGAGATTGCAGTCTACCAACAGAAAATGATTTGTCTCAAAAAGTGAAGGCCAACTGCCAAACTGTTTCCCTGTTTTCTCACAGGTCCTGTTCATAGGTGACTCCACTAACCGGGGGATGATGTATTACCTGATGGAGCAAGTAAATACGACTTTGGAATATTGGAACAAAGCTCATGATGTCATCCAGTATGATAGCCTGAATCATGGCCGAACACTCATTAGCTACTCATACTATCCACAGTTCTGGCTCCACAAGAGCCAGAGACCCACCTTCCGACAAGCACTGGAGCAGCTCATACAAAGGTCTATACTCAAATATCCACTGTTGAATGTGTCACAGAGGACAGTCTCCTTCAAACATGGGGTTCTGTGGATGTGTTAGAAAGTTGGATTATCTGTATATATCCAATTTAAAGATCTGTAGAGTAAAGATGTGTCTCCATGTGTTTGTGGATTTGGTTTCTGAGCTGATTCATGTGGCAAAACTTTGTTAACAGACCCAGTTACCAAGGCTGGATGTGTGCAAGCATATGTCAGTCATTGTGATGTGGCCTGTGTGAGTAACCTGAATACTGATTTTAGGAGGTCTGTGGGTACGTAATGTGTAAAGAATAACTGCTACTGGCTTGATGCCCTCCTGATCTCACCTACTGATGTGGGTAGCGACAGGAAATACTTGTTTCACAGATGCCGACAGTGCAAGTGTGTCAGTTGCTCTGGTTACATATTCAACAGTGGAAATCCTTTTGCTGATAGAATAAAAATGCAACAATAATTTCTTAATTTCTCTCTTCTTCAATACACTGAAGAATTTGTATACTTTCCAAAAGTTAGATTTTCCAAAATGAGTTGAACTCTCATCTTAAACACAGCAATGCCATATTCCAGTAAGTCAACCTTTCGGCCTTCAAATATTGGATTCTTACAGCCAAAAAGGTCATTACTACAATTTCACCAGGCGCATAGACAGTAAAGGTCCGGGCTGCTCGAAACTAGTGGAGGTAACATTAGGAATATAGTATTGTGGTGTTTTAGATGAGAAGTATTTTTTATTATATGCCAAAATTAATCCTAGGCTACATTAAGTTAATGTCAACTATATATATTTTTTACAGCTGGGAGCACATCAGCCATTGTATGGTGTCCCTAAAAGTGCAACAGTTAAAACCTATTTTAAGCATATACAAATGGAAAACATTTCCACATTTTTCCCTCCCATTGTAATTAATAAAATATTTCTATTATATATACTTAGAAGATAATTATATTAAATGATATCCAAATATACATTTTGATATTTAACTTTCAATTCAACTGTCTCTCACCCATGACAGGTCACGACCTCTGGAAAACTCCCCTCAGACAGTGCTGGTTGCTGGAGGGGTTCAGTGGCTCAGCCTGGAGCACCTTAGAACCATGCAGCAGGTACTGAAGAGGTAAACACATGTATTACTTATAGTTTTAATAATGTGTCTGCTAAGCCTTGTTGATAGTCAGACATGTATACTAAACTTTTAAAAAAAGGCAAGCATGGGTCATGGGTTGTGTCCTTCCCATGTCAATGTTGGTCACCTTTGTTGTTCGCCCATCTTCAAAAACATTCAGTTGAGTGAACTGGCTACTGTAAACTGACCCTAATTGTGAATGTGTTAAAGTGTGCCACACCCTATTCAGGGTGAGTACCCTGCCAGTGGACTGCATTTTAAGCAATTCTTGTAGCAGTTCTTGGGATTGATAAAAATGATGAGATTTAGGATAAATATGATAAATATATATACATAGGTTTATTTTTTGTCTAAACATATTTCATGGGATAGCGGCAAATGACAGGATGGAACGATTCTGGCTAGGGTCTCCTTAACAGTTTGAAACTATTCTACAGAGAGAAGCTTGAAAATATTGTGGTGGTGGTGAAATCGTTGGGAATGGGCTTTCATCTTCCAGTGGATGGCATTCATTCTCTGTCTTTGGTGAGTACTGCAGAAGCTCAAGATAGATTTTAAGTAGACAAAATTTAAAATACTGATATGGTAACTTGTGTGGATCAACTTGTAGGGATTTTAAATATTCCTTATAGTGTGTTCTTTAATATGTAGTAACTTTGCATACAGGAGCTGTGGTGTCAAATTTATGTCCTTTAGTTGGACCTAAAGACTGTAGAAATGTCTACTGTGGTCAGATTAGTTAACATTTCAGCTTCTTCATTGAAAAATATGAAAGTCTAATTCTCTGTGCCAAAGTGTACCATCAAGGCATCTTGTAGGAAATCTAGCACAAAAATGCCAGGCCGCATTTTGCAGCTCTAAAACGGCATTGCTTCATTGCCAAATAGTGCAAGTTCAAATATATATCCTGTTAAAATGTGTGGCACTTCATGAACTTTAAATATAAAAAATATATGAAGTGAAAACCAAACAGTGAGACTCTTGAGCAGCAGAAGTCATTTATCAAACAAGAACAATTCGTATTCTAACCTCCCAAAAGACTGAAAAGTGGGATTTACGAGAGTTGTGACGTGACACAGTGGTAAACAGAAACCTGTCTGGTGAAATCTAAGAAACTTAATGTGCCAAACCTATTCTGTTTTAAAAACATTGTGGTCTTTGGAACATCGATTGAACATTGATATTGCACGACCCATTAGATCCAGGGTTTGAATCCTCATTGGAAAGATTGGGTCTGTCTGAGAGGATGGAGGCCCCACAGTGAATTGGCTTCATGTCAGGGGTTTGCAACATCATCAAATCAGTAACAATTATATTGAATATAGGAACCTAACAAAATATTTTTGGTAAAGCAAAAAGCTTAATTAAATAAGTATTTAAGTATTTTACTTCCCCATACTGGAACACTTTTTTCTATATTTCAGGAAGGCACACATATTATGTTAAATTTCTTATAATACACAAGATTTTACTGAACAATTTTATTTGACAGGCTTTTTTGATCCTGGACTACAGGCTACTACATAAACCTTGTACAAAAAGTGCAAAGTGTCTTAAGTATTAGCACATAAAGGGCATGTCAGTATTAATATTGTTTTTCTTGGATCTGTTGGTACAAACTTTGTTCACTCTTGTCATTAGAAAGGAATCCAGGAGCTTTATGGAGTGAATAAAAACATTCTGGAAAATGCAAAGCGAATGGGGTTCGAGGTAATCGACACTTTTAGCATCACCATGGGTCGCTATAAGGAGTTCCTGCAAGGACGCTGCGCCTGCCATTTCCATGAGGTAAGCAACCAAGCAAGCTGCGACCCCTGCTACAGTAGTACTCCTAAAAAGGTCAGTACTTAGGCTCAGACAAAAACACAGTGAAATGTAGACTTAGAGACAAAATACAACTCTTTAATTTAACAATTCAAAACAAACTGTAATATAACATTAATTATATAAAACATTTATTGGAACCACTGAGTTAAGTCATCGACATTGGCAGTAATTTTTCTGTCCACACTTACTCTTGGGTGGGTCATCTTTGTACATTCCTGACCTTAAATTTACTTTTGGTCATTTGGCTTTACAAGCATCTTTTCAGATTTTGATCAGTAAAGAAGTTGTGTCATTATAGTAGTCAATTAGGCTTCAAAAAACAGATGTGTGTTCAAGTTATGTTGTACCATTTGCATTTTTAGCATTTAGCAGACATCTTTATTAAAAAAAACTTACAGTACGGTTAAAGTATACAGTCTGAACAATTAGGGTTAGGACCTCGCTCAAGGGCCCAACAGCAGCAACCTGGCAGTAGTGAGGTTTGAAGTGGTGACCTTTGGATTACTAGTCCAGTACCTTAACCACTAGGCTATGGCTAGCCCCATTCAGCTGTGTTTAGCAGACAGTTTTAGCCAAACAAGTTTAAGCAATTGATGCTGAAAGGCTTTGCTTATATTATGTATAATAGTTTAGCATACCGGACCATTCTTCTTATTACTAGTCCAGTATCTTAACGGCTAATCCATTACTGCTCCTAAATGGGACAAATGTGTCAGTACCATAAGATTTTTCAAGAATTCATACCATTCTTCACAGGAATGATTGACTCAAATATGCCAGAAGGAATTTGGATAAGCCTGCATAGTTCTGGAACACAGTTACATTAAATCTGGAATGGTTTAGCCCAACGATTTCACTGGCAGAAAAAGGTGAGGGTTTTAACCAGAAGAATACTGTCCCCATGGTAAAACATGGAAGTGGGCCAGTGATGTTGGAATGTTTTCTGCTGCAGGAGTTGGCATTGTTGATGACGTTCCTGTGAATCCATGATGCCAGTTAAACAAAGACATTCGATATACGTTATACCTGTTAAGGTTAAATTTAACCTTGGTGGCCTTACAAGTTTTGTTTGGGAAGAACTGGTAAAGATTTCACAAGAGTGGTGTCAAAACTAAAAGACATTTTTACAGGCAAAAGAATGTTGAGGTTGGATATTGAATAATAGTACACAAGGATTTTTGTCAGGAGAACTAGATGGCTTTCATTCAAACTTAATATTATTTTGACTCATTGAGCAGCCTGTAGAGCAGGAGGATTTTCTTCTAGCACACCAGCACTCCCTAGTTTGAAACTCTGCTAGGCGCCACCCTAGCCACTAGGATTCACAAACCAGTGCAGTGTAGGGCCGGTTCCAAGCCATATAAATAGGATGAACAGGGTTGCATCAGGAAGGGCATTAGCGTAAAAACTGTCAAATCAATAATGTGGACCACAATCTGCTGTGGCAACCCCAAATGGGATCAGCCAAATGATTCACATTATGTTGACTTATAAAATTATATATTTGTGCTAGTGGTGGAATGCCCCACTTCTTTCAAATATTCACTTTACTCCCCTCTGAAATCAAGGGTTACTCTCATATTAGTGGGTGAGTACCTAGTGCTTATTTTTAATCTTTTCTATGTATTTTTACTATTCAATGTTGTCAAGCATTTCACAGGGAAAGTTTGACTGGTTTCCCTTTGGGGTAATGGAAAATAATTTGTTTTCTTTTCTGGGGGAGTGTAAAGTCTGATACTACTTTAAAGTCAATGTTAATCTGTCTTCCTCCTTTTTTTCTCTTATTTTGGTCACCTTTCATTTCGTTGTTCTTCATTTGTTTGTGACTTTTTTTTTAGCATAGAACATGAACATGACTAAAGACAAAATGTGACCCATTAGAATATTTGCATCCAATACTCAAATGTTCAGATAAATAACATATACACACAATCTTATACACTTCCAGCTTATAGTGGTGCCACTTGCGTTCTAACTTTAGTGCTACTTGTTTTAGTTTGCGTGTGTGCTCATTATACCATGGAGCAAGCTTTTTCTCCCTAATCAGTTTAGTTTTAATGCGTGTGAACTAAGCTCACTGGAGTTTTTTGTCCTGATTAGACCGGTCAGTAACTCTCTTACAGGTTAGATGCCTAAGAAACCGTTTAGGGGAGAAAGAGGACAGATCTTTTGATGGAATACAGGTGCTGGTAATAAAATTAGAATATCATGAAAAAGTTTATTTATTTCAGTAAATTTTATACAATGAAGCATCCAAGATTATTAGTGCGAGCCCAGATCTAGGCACTGTAAATACACATTTCCTTCTAATCAGTCTACATCTCTGTCATGCATATTAACTTTTAAATTATATAAATATAGCCATGGGTCACTCACATTATCATATAAACAAACTTGACTTTCATTTGATGTATTATTATTTTTAATTATAGTATTCAGTTATTATTTTAATCTTTTTATTGATGTTGCTATAAATCTAATATTCCTAAAGCATTTCACCAGCTACCTCGTGTGTGTGTGTGGTATATCTCTGTGTCTGTGTCTGTGTCTGTGTCTGTGTGTGTGTGTGTGTGTGTGTGTGTGTGTGTGTGTGTGTGTGTGTGTGT
>JAYDZG010000001.1:28962959-28975968 GCA_034509265.1 Microcambeva bendego | reverse complement strand
TCCTTTCATTTTTTTAACTTTCAGGTACATTAATGTAAAGCAAGTTTAAAAGTTTAGTACATTACATATTCTTTAGTAAATGATGTTTCACACACTCCCCATGAGCCAAAAGGTCTTAACAACCTGCTTCAGTTATAAAATGCTGTTCAGTATTTCCCAAGTCATATAGGGAGATTATAAAATTGTGAATACAAAAACAAAGCTGTAATGAAATATTTTCATACTTTTTTTTCTTTATGTATAACAGGTATGTAATATAGGCATATGTTGCCAAATTAACATTTCCTCAGGAGGAAGTGCATTTAAAGGAGAAAATTATAATCAGGGGTAAATGATGTGTAATTTACAATGTATTGACCTGACAATTGTCTATACAGTATTTCAATTAAACAAGCCTAATTTAAGTTCTAAAGTCTGTGGTTTTATTTGTATTTATTCAAATTTGGTACTAAAATGTCCATTTAGTAGTAGTAGTGGTAGTAACAATAATAATGTTCATGAACAGATTTTTCATGGAAGATGCTTCATGGAAGGCATTATTACATTTGGTTTTACTTTTCAGCTCGCATAAGCTTACTGAAAACGTTTTTTTATTTTGTAATACAAACTAAAATTAACAGTTACACATTATTAAATATTTCAGAAATAATATTAAGCCTATTTGTCTTTGCAATAGGGTATTTATTGGCGTATTGTTCAGACGCCCTTTTCTAACCCACTGTTCGAAAATAATGTTTACTAGTATAGATAATAATAATAATTAAAAAAAAAACATTTATTTGAATTTGAATTTATCTTTTCCACGGTTAGCGTTTCAGCATCGATGCGCTTTTCTCACTTCTCTTTTAACCATGCATGGTTATTTGTACTAACCAATCAGCGTGCTGAATTAAAGTGGTAATGAATAACCATGAGGTTTTCATCCAATCAGGATTGAGTAGCGCGCAGTATGTAGAGCGCTTTTTCTTCAGTAGTGTATAACAGAGCGGTGCAGTCACTGATGTAATCGCGGCTCTGGTACAGGTTCAGGTACGGGGTGAGACTCTACTGAATGGATTCAGTAATGTAAGAAAAAAAAAAGAGATCGGATTATTACTGAGAAAATGATGGAGCTCATGTGATTCATGGAGCTGTGGAGTACCAAAGACATCCAGCTGTGTGTTTAAATGAGGCGGACATGGAGAGGAGAAGTATCTGGGGGATTCGATCATTTAACCTGTTCCTGCTGTTGTTTCTCTCGAGTTATCCGTCATGTCAGGGGAGCTGGATGTGAGTACATAAACATTTTTACCTTTTACTTTCAATTCAAGTTCATATTTTCTGTGTAATTCAGATTATTGGCAATGTTTTCAGAATATACTTGGGAAATGTCAGTTGTCAATATTAATAATAAAAATAATATCAATAGTAATAATAATTTTGAAATAGAGTATGAATACAATTCCTCAAAAGCAAGTTTGATCCCTTTATTGCATTTTTTCGAAAAGTAAATAGTTAATTATAGCCACTGAACACACAGAACATTTGTAAATCTTTTTAAATATTTGGCAACTTTCTCCTGTTTGATCAACGCCATCAGACCAATATACAGTCATGGAAAAAAGAGACCACTTCAAATTATCTGTTCCTCCAGTTTGACAATTTCTGGGAATGTGTTTGACCAAAATGGGCAGTGTAGAATTTTGGTCTCAAACAGCCATAAATTGTAAAACTAGACAAACTGAGGATTTTGAAGTGACTGTATGTCACTTTTAATTTGTTGCACTTTTGCTACACTATGCACTATGACTTTGGTTCAGACATTTCTTTTGAAGGTTTCTTTTGAAGAACATGTTATTAGATCAATAAGTTGTTGTCACATACTGGATGTCACATACATGTAGTTAAAGAGCATGAGCTTTGGCTTTTGTATGGATTTTGTTGCTTTGGTTTGCCACTATGTTCAAAAATTCATAAACTTTGTGTGTTTTTGTCCTTAACAATATTTCCTAATATTCATTCAAATGTGAGTCTCTTTAGTCCATTCAAAGAGGCTGCACCCCGTTTTTAGTGCCACGATAAACTGTTTATACAGTCAATGAACTGTTACTTTATAAGCCGTTCTAAATGACATCTTGCAGAGCTACATCTCTACATGAAAAACAATGAGATTCAAACAAATTCCTTTTATATGAATCAATACATACATAAAATATATGTTATGCAAATTTTATTAAGTTAGTAAAATTTATTTCTGAGCTTTTTAATTTCTTTTTTGTAAAATAATGGAACGTATTTACTTGAAAAACAATGATATTCAAACACATTCCTTTTGTATGAATCAATACATATATACACTATGTGTTACCAACAATAAATAAAATAGTTCAGAAATAAATGTTACTAACTTAATTTATTTCTGAACTATTTTATTTCTTGTTGGTAAAATATTGCCATATATTTTCCAGTTGTATTTTGACATTAAAATGTCGAGAAACAAACAAATAAACATTACCGATTTTATCAACACACACAGGTGGCTGGGCATCACATCAGTGGGAGCGGTGGAGAAGATGGGTTGCACTAATTTGCCTCTGTCTAGCAAGCAGAAGGAGGTGTGCAAGCGCAAACCTTACATGCTGCCCAGTATTAAAGATGGAGCACGTCTGGGCATCACAGAGTGCCAATCCCAGTTCAAACACGAGCGCTGGAACTGCAGCACCAGCAGAGAGACTTCTGTGTTTGGTTACGAACTCACAAGCGGTATGACCACTAACAAACACAACTCTACAACAAATACTCACATAAAAGAAAATATTTTGTGTTATCATTCATATACTCTGGAAATTGCAGAAAAATCTCTCTCTCACACACAAAATAAAAGGAACACTATAATAACATCCTAGATCTCAATGAATTAAAGATTCCAGTTGAAAATATTTATTACATAGTGGAATGTGTTGAGAACAAAATAATATTAAAATGATCAATGAAAATCAAAATTACTATCCCATTGAGGTCTGGAGTTGGGAAGTGTAAAATGAAATTACAGGCTGATCCAACTTCAGTGGAACTTCCTCAAGATAAGTTCAAATGAGATTCAGCAGTGTGTGTGGCCTCCATGTGGCCTGTTTGACCTTCCTACAATGCCTGGCCATGCACCAGGTGGCGGATCTCCTCCCAGACCTGGATTAAAGCACCGGTCAACTCCTGGACAGTCTATGGTGCAATGTGGCCCAGATGTGCTATATATATTTAAACAGAAACCATAACCTAAAACTATACAGCATTTTGTGTGGTTAGTCCGTTGATCCACTGTTGGTAAGCTCCCCATGTTGTTTTTTATGTCATTCAGGTTTATTGCCTACACTTAATATTAGCCAACATTATAATAAATTATCTTAGTTATATAAATCTTAGTTATATAAATAAATCAAGTTAAGTTGTATAATTATTTATTTACTTCCAGGAACCAAAGAGACAGCTTTCATCTATGCCATTATGGCAGCTGGGCTGGTCCATTCTGTCACCCGGTCATGCACTGCAGGCAACATGACTGAATGTTCATGTGACACCACGCTGACAGGTAGCGGATCTCAAACTGAAGGGTGGCACTGGGGTGGCTGCTCAGATGACCTTGCCTATGGCATTTGGTTCAGTCGCCGTTTTATCGACCATGCAGTAAAGAATGCATCAGCCCGAGGAGATGAATCACTGCTCATCATGAACCAGCATAACAGTGAGGCCGGGAGGCAGGTGAGAGCCAGACATCAATTCAAGTTTCCATTATTTAACAGTTGACCAAGTTTTGTGAAATCAGTAATATAATGGTAAATAATGGTAACGAGGTATAATTACCTAACAATTACCTGCAAGATGTTTTCATAATGTGTATTATGAAAATGAGTTTTTACCCCCTAAACAATTAAGAAGTTTTGCTACAATTCTCTGGTATCAGTGCTGTAAAATACCAATTTGCTTGTTTGTCTTTTATTTCTTACCTCTTTATGTATTTTAATGGTCAGACACTGTGTGATGTCACAGGTAGTAATTGCTGTGAAAGTAAATGCTATTAAATAAATGGCAAATTTGCTTCTTTCCATTTCTCACTTATTACATCTCCCATCAGGTCGTACCATCAGTTCGAAATGGTCAAATGCAGTGAAGCAGTTACTATATTACAGCATTACAATCAGTCATAATGGTCTATTCATTTACATCTAGGCAAACCATAAAAACAAATATTGTTACCCAGGAATAGATGAGGAAATACAACAGATTTCTGATCTGTTCAAACCACATAGCATTTTCTACCGACTTTGTCAATCAAAACAGTGAGGGATGTTGTAACAGAGGTCATGATAAACATGACTGTTTTGCTGTAGTGACCCCTGTTTTAAAAATATGTATATCATTCGTAGGTGCCCTGGGATTTATTTATCTTAAGTAGATTTTACAACCTGTAATTTTACATTTACTCAAGTATATTTTGTATTGAGAATTGTAATTCACTACAATACAAAACAAATCTAAAAATCGCATATTGTGATGACAGGGATGGCAGTTTGCTACAGTTGTTTCCAAAATGCGTGAAATCCAAACAACACAGGATAAACAGATGATGTTTAACAACTTAAAAATAATAAACCAGTTAAACCATGTTGATCTACAAATTAATCTGTTAATATATTAATTAAAGTTTCAAGGACAAAAGATATTTTTGCTTGCATGTAAAAGAGTCCAGAAATTCAGCCCATGCCGTTGTCATCTAACATATGAATCACTGTATTAATGGGGTCTTTTAGACTGGAATGAATAACAAGTCAAACAAACTTTTCACAATGGGTTGAATATAATGGGAGAAGGTTTGCCTAATTAATTTCTAGCTGCTTTAGAAAGCAATAGTTTTTTTATTTCCATGTTAAGCCATGAAAATGATAACAAACCAGCATAAATGTTGTCCTCACACCAACCTGTTTTTCCCTGCCAATTTCTAACAAAATTCATTATTTGACCACAGTCTTTTATATTTTAATTGAAAACAACTATTGTGTGATTTATATCCACTTGTCCTGTTTGCATTAACCAGGAGAGACACGTCCTCCATTGCTGTTAAAAAGTAATTAAGTAATGTTTACTCTGGGCATACTTTGAGTACTTTTACCTATGTACAATATTTTAGTACTCTATCCACCTCTGTAAGTAAGGGAAAGAAATGCAGCTTTTATTTGCTTCAGAAGTATTCAGACTGATCATCCTATAGTGTATCTTGGAGCCTTGTCATCCCTGAGTAAACCATACACATGTGCACGGCCATCCACATGATCTTGGAGAAAACAGTATTTGTCAGGACAGTCGACCTTCTTTCATTGCTTTGATGTTTAGTTTTTCATGCTTGCGTGCCAACCGTAGCTGCTGTTGTCGATGGAGAGGAGTTTCCATCAGCTTTTTGGTGCACTGTGTGTTGACACATTCAGCTTATCACCACTCTGCAGTTTAAGCCACATTAGCCTTTACATTAGTCCATACCAGAATCCACCGCTTCCATGTCCTCTGGCATAAACAACAAGCTATTAGAGGTCTCTCGCTGAAACAGTGTGGGTGTGGTGCACACTATGCTGCCTGTGAACAACCAATCATTTGGCCATAATAATTTGTTCTTTATCAAAGTCAGTCAGGTTTTTGTGCCGGATCAGGCCTTCTTGTCGTGATGTGAATCCTAGTGTTACATTTGACATTTTCAACAACTTAAGATATATGATAAATGTTGATGAGGTGTTTGGGTGGTGCAACTGTAAATGACGGTAGCCCACTATCACTGAGATCTTGGGCACATATCTCATCTGGCCAATTGGGCATCTGTACAGACATGATTTACTAATGTCCGAGGGGGGCAGGGTTGGCTGAAAAAGCCTTGCCATTGGAAGATGTACTTGTCAGTGCAAAGCTGGTCCCAAGCCTGAGTAAAAATAGGAGGATTAGGGTGCACAGGTGTCACCGTGATAAAACATGTTAGCACACCAGAGCTGACATCTCAAACATCTAGTAATGACTCTCCTCGGTCAATAGTGGAGGTCATGCATGTATACACAGGCTTAAATTTGCTGTTTTATGTTCTCCAACAAAGGCTCCACCTATCTACGATTCAATTCATGTTTCAGAAAACATAATTTTCACTTGTTTAGGCACTTCACACATGAAATCATAATTTTGGAATTAAATGAAATTGTTTGATGTGTATATATTTATGCAGATTGTAAATAGAAAGCACACATATACCATGTAACTGGCCAGAACTTATAAAACCCAAGTCGTTATATGCAGTTGTTTTTTAACTTTACACTCTGCTTTTGAGTCCGTTCTCTCACAGTGTGTTGAAGTGTTCTTGCCAATTACAAATGGAGGACAGATTTTTAGGAAGTGCACAGGCATGCCAGCAAACAGCTTGTATTTGGATCAACATAGTGTTTTATTACAAATCAATCAATGTTGTGTGATTTGTGGTAGGGTACAGAAATACTCTGCTGGTGGTAAACATTTTATTACTTTTTTTTCTATCTACTAGCGTTTATTGTGTTAAACCTGGCACAATCACGATCCTGAAATAATTCTCACATGTTTTCCATGTACACAAAGGTGTTCTTAGAATAAGTGACTCTGCATGTTCTGGACTGGCATAAGTCCTGTGATGTCCAGTGTACTTTTCAGCATTAGCCTTGTTGCTGAAAATGACTTATAATTTTGCCTATTGAGGTGAATACCAAGAGGGTATTTAATGGGGTAATTGAAGTGCAGAGCCATGAAGTAATGTCAATAGATGGCTTCAGTGACAATTGAATCGTTTTGTGTACACATATGAAGAATGTACCTGGCATGCTACCAAGTTGTGTTGTCTTTTCAGCTGATTATTTTGAATGGCTTATGGCTAACAGCTAAACTTCAGTGCATATAAATACTCTGCCTTATACTGATAATGGTTTAGTGTAGGCTCGGTGGATGAAGTACTGAACAAATGTATCCCAATATATACATAATTCACCACTATTTATCTTCTAGGCTGTGGCCAAGACGATGTGGACAGACTGCCGCTGCCATGGTGTCTCAGGTTCCTGCGCAGTAAAAACATGCTGGAAAACAATGGCATCATTTGAACGTGTGGGCAACTACTTAAAAGAACGCTATGAAAACAGCGCACAGGTGCTGGACCGAACCAAGCGGAAGTTCCGGCGCAAGGAGAAAGAGCAGCGGCAGGTGCCCATCACTCGGGAGGACCTAGTTTTTATCAACAAGTCACCCAATTATTGTGTGGAGGACCGGCGGATGGGTGTGGTTGGGACTCGAGGACGTCGGTGCAACCGCACTTCAGCTGGTCCGGAAGGCTGCAATCTGCTGTGCTGTGGTCGGGGATACAACACACACGTGGTTCGTCACGTGGAGCGCTGCGAATGCAAGTTTGTCTGGTGCTGCTACGTGCGCTGCAGACGCTGCGAGACCATGAATGACATTCACACATGCAAATGAAGTGCCAAACCTGGGGACAGATGACAACAAGCTCATTACTAGTTAAAATTCTACACATCCATCCAAGTTGCATTGTCATTTGTTTGTGCAGTTGGGTTCACAAGACAAAATGAATGAGATTCATGTGCCTTAAAGAACAGTGAGCAGGAACTTCAAGTTCCATACAGCACTCAAGAAGACTGCAGACATATTGCCATGCAGAGTAGGAAGACTAGAAACTAGACTGAAGTGGCATTTCCCCCCTGAGTGAGAAGGATAATATGCTTCCCTTATTAGACAGTCTGCAAATACAAACCAGTTTGTGGACAATGTATCCAAGACAACCAGACAGCTCAGTGTAGCAGACCACTGGCATGCCGTGTTGTTTGGGTTCCAAAGTTAGAAATAAAATCATATGGGTTCAGTTTTACCAACAATTTGTATAATTGTGAAACAATAAAATGTGTGTTAAAAATCAAATAGATACTTGTTCATAATCAACGTGGTATGGTTTATCGAATCTTTTTGCAGTACTTTAGGGTTAGTATTTAATATTCATGTCCAACATCTGCAATGTGTTTGCTGTTACTATGTTTTGTTTTACTTGCTGCAAGGCTAAAAAAGGTATCAGTGAATACGATCCTAGAAGATCCGAGAAGAGGTCCTTTTCCAGACACACAAGATTTATGGCTTTAATGTACGATGGATCCTTCCACTCTTTTTTTATTTTGGTTTGAAACAGCGAGAGTAGCAGGAGGAGGAATAACTGGTTGTGTCTGAGAGAGCTTATAGTCCAGATTTAGTGCCATTCAATTTCAACCTTTTTATTGAGCACTTAAATAAGCTTTAGGGGTAAGATGATTTTAATCTGATGATGTGAGCAGCGGTGCATCAGAGGCTATTCACTCAACTAAAACTTTTTGTTTATGGCATTAAATTGAACAGTGCTGGACAAATGCATCTCAAAGGAAGGTGACTGTAGAAGAAACTTTATATTTTAATTAAAGGCCATCTATAACTCTAGGTTAAAAAAATTATTGGGACACCTGACCATAAGCTTTTCGGACATCCCATTCCAAAAACAAATGGTATTAGAATACATTGATATATATGTGATTTTTTTAAGCTAAAACAGACTTCACCAGTGCTGCCAATTCTTTTGTGGCTTGAGATCTATATTTGACTTTTTTACTTTTTGTTGAGCTTCAGTTCCTATTTTCATATTCAGCATTGCAGTGCAAGTGGGGGTCCAGTGTCTCAAACACTGGCCGCAAGACAAAATTAAACCCTGGGCAGGGCTAGTCAAAACAATGCATAGTATCACACATTCATTTATCCACTCACTAACACATACAGGTGCAAATTAGAGCAGCAACTACATCTACTGGCATGTTTATAAACCTGGAGAAAAGCCACACAGTCATGAACCAGTTAGTTCTAACCTGTAATAAATTGCATTTTTAAAATGTCCAGTATGAAGAGCCACTGTAGAGGTAATAAATTCAAATTAAGGACTCATGCCAGTTACACTGACCTTTTAGAATGAAGCACCATATACCGATGTGTTCTGTGTGATTGACTGCAGAGCAGAATTCATTTATCATGATCTACCAAAAAACTTTGAAGTATGTCTTTGGGAAAGAGACTATGTAAGACTGATGTTGGTCAAGAAAGTCTCAACTGATGTTCCAGTGACTGCTGAATTATTTAAACAAAGCTCTTTATAGACCTTGCCTGAATAAGGTGTTTCCCGCACTCAACATGCAGCCATTATGTATGTAGCAGTAAGTATAAGTAGTTTATGGTTCATTCGGACGAGATTGTAAGTACTTTTAACTGTTACCTATCGTAAATGTCATGTAGGTCAGGTGTAAAACTGAAGCAGAACTGTGATATATTTACTTACATAAATGCCAACTATTACCATAAATGTTACCCACCATGTTTATTGTTGTATTCTAATCCATTCATATTTCAACCAGAGACCAATCTCTGCAATGTTAGCTCATCTCTGTCCTAAATGCTTTGTTACTGTGGATTGAATCAGCTAAATAAAAATGCAGTTACAAATACAGTCATGATACATGGTTTAATTATTGAATGTGGAATTTAATGTGAAACTGAAATGTGAAATATGAAATTTTGTCTAAGCGGTATATTCTCCCATAAACGGGTATGTTGCTATCCGTTCCTTCTGCCAGTCTCTTACTATTTGGAAGTTCTTCATTCTACTTTGCATCTTCCACATGCTCTATTGGAAATGTGATTTGTTAAAACTCACAGACTTGTGTCAAATACCACAAGTATTTAGTCTTAAAACCAGCCCTAAAAAGCTAACACAATTGACACTTTAGCATAGCTTTGTAAACAAGTGGACAGCAGTTATTTAGAAGTGAAGCTAAACTGTCACCCGCGCATCTGTTGTGAATTGCTTACTGGGAGCTTGCATCTGTTCGGCTAGGTTTTAAAAATGGGAGAAAATGGTTGAATATACATTTAAGAACTAGTTTGATGACAGTACTTTTTCATTGTAGTGCTGTATTTGCATTGTGGCTTAGCTGTTGAAGTAGTTTGGCAGTGATGTCACCTATGAGTGTCCGATATACCCAGATCAGGCATTACATTATGACCACCTTCCTCTTATTTTGTTGGTCCCTCCTTTCCTGCCAAAACAGGCCTCCAACTCTGGCATTGGTTTATTTGTTTTCAGCTTGGACCCCTTTTCATTGGTACTGATGCTTGTCAAACTTGCTCAAATCCTTATACTTGCACGTTTTTCCTGCTTTTAACACTTGCTGCCTAACATATCTCACCCATTAACAGGTGCCATGATAAGGAGACAATCGGTGTTATTTACTTCACCTTGATGTGGTTATAATGTTGGGACTGATTGCACAGAAACAGTTATAAATAGTATAAATAATACACCAGTCTTTTTCAGTTTTTCCCTGGCTTGTGATGCCAGAACATTTTTTTCCAGCAACTCAGCTGGTGCTGAGACGTTTTGAGCCTCACAAAGGGCCAATTTCATTCCTGAACCAGGCAGGGTCTCTTTACATTGTCATCTAACTTTTCTTGTAACTCATGCTATATATACAGTATATGAGATGTAATAATAAGGCTATGGCAATCTATTAATACATCTTGCTTAGCATCAGTTTGGTAAGTGAAATAATAAATCCTTCACACATTGTCATTTCTGGTATATGTGCATGTAGTATTGGAACAGTGAGGTCAAACTTTTTATTTCTGCTGTAAACTGAAATCTTTTGGGTCTGACATTAAACTATGCATATGAGATAAAGATCAACATTTCACCTTTTATTTCCAGCTATTTACATCTGGACCCTTTGTCTATATTTGGTTGCACAGGTGTGGGCTTTTACATTCATTTTTCAGACAACAAATAGCACTGACTGTCTACACTCGGTTTCAGATTTGAGTTTTGCCTGTGCAGACTCTGCATTTACAGTTATGAGTAATCAATATTAAAACCAGAGAGCTGTCTATGGGTGAAAAACAAGCTATTGTTAAGCTGAGAGAAGATGAAAAATAGCACAAATACAGGCCATACCAGTAAAACTCAGAAGTCTACGGAAACATTTTGTCTATCAATTTAAAAAAAATATGCAACTAAAGTCACTGGGAGATCCTTTATTAATATCAATGTAATGAACCAAAACTTCAAAAGTGTTTATCGGGGGAGAGAGTAGAATATTTTTCTAGACTATAGACTATAAACCATATAAGACATGCATCTAACTCCCTAAAACAAACAACAACTGAAAGAGGCTGCAGTGTAAGTCTAGAAGAGCATCACAAAAGAAGAATGCAAAGGTTATTAGAGTTATTACAAGAGTTATTACAAGCAAAACTAAATATGATGTCTCATTGAATCTATTTCAAGTTAATCTGTTCCAACTCTTTAGCTCACAAGTAAAATGCTTGGGTTCAGACAAAAGGTGCCATCTTCGGAAGTGTATTAGATCCATGGCTTCATTATTCAAATACTAAGACAAGTGTACCTACAGTCAGCAGATTCACAGAGGTTATAATTTTGTTATTCTTTCGCTGTCCTTTGCATGTCCGCGACGAAATAAAACTAAGAAATTAATGCACCATTTACCCAGAATTGTCTAATTACAAATGTACAAATGCATATACACTTTTAATCAAGCAAATGATGAGGACTTTACTTGTGTTATTTTTTGTTTTGGATTGGAACAACAAAAAAAGCACAGTGGGGGTGAACCTTTTGTCCAGGCAAAAATTAATGTGAAGGCTCGAATTCTGGGGGTGACTGGGTAAAGGAGCATACATGTGCAAGAGACCTTGGAAACAAATCCAAATGGCTGAATCTGTCAGCAAGACTGAATAAGCCTGAAAGCTTGCCAATGTATCTATTTCCCCTGACTATTTTAATTGTTGTTAAACATTTAACTGTTCTAGCATTGATATTTTTACTCAATAACCTGTTAATGACAGGGAACAGTCATATTTTTGTACTGCTTTTTTTTAGTGTTTCTGGCTCCTACTGACAAAAACACTTTGTATTCTTGTCAGTTAAATGCCAGTATTTTATCTTCCAACATAAACTATTTTATTATTTATCTTTCTTATCCCTTAGCATACTTTTCACCCTGTTATTTGAGTTGCAGTCCCATTACATCTCAGTTATATGACAACTATACAACAATTAAATTACACTTACATTTAACATTAAGACAGATAATAACAGAAAGGAATCAATTATCATTGTTTGCTGCATTGCTTCCTTTGGGGGCTGGAATATAGCACCATGGATAACAGAAGGGCATGGGGTCATACACATTCTGTTTTGTTCATCACCTCCATAAGTCACTCATCTTTTTTTCTGAATGGGCATTGAAAAACAGAGAATAAACGACCCAAGCAAACAGCAATGCTTTATTCAGTTTTCCCCTCATTCCTCTGCATTCTGTGAGTGGTGCCAGAGTGTATAAATGTTACCAGAAGTCTGTGGGGGCCTGAGTTGTGCTGCCGAAATGCTGAGGGGGTTTGGAAAAGTCATAGGCTGTCTTTGCCAGGAAGCATTCCTTTGATAGTAGCAACAATCAGCCTTTTTATATTGAGCCTTCATTTTCATAGTGTGATATTCTGAAAACATAATATTTTATATTGCTTGAAATAAAAATAGTGAAAATAAACTACAATTTGAAATTTAATAATTAATGGTAAATTTTCACAGTTGATAAACAACTAAATATCCTTTAAAATCTTATGTTTTAGTAATTTTCATTTTTTAAATATATAATTTTTATAATAGATGGAGAATTAAGCATTCAGACAACATGAATTAATAGGATCAGTACGATATTTCAGTTTTGAAAAGACAACCATAAAAATATGCTTCATGTGCAGTTGCTGACTAACACTTTAATGCTCTGTGGTGCTTATGTTTAGTTCACAATACATTTTAGCCCCGATTCTCAGCATTGGCTCGGTGATCAAAACTCGTTAAGCGATCCCTGTGTGAACTATTTACACACTC
>JAYDZG010000001.1:28947154-28962859 GCA_034509265.1 Microcambeva bendego | reverse complement strand
AGGCTAGATGTAAGATGTTTATCGCATACGGATAAAGGAATAAAAAAATAATAATGATAATAATAATAATAATAATAATAATAATAATAATAATAATAATAATAATAATTTAACAGCAGATGAGCAGTTTGTGGTTGCCATTTGTCTATCGTCTTCATGATTCACATTTTTAATAGGGGAAAGATATGGACTGCAGGCAGGTTTTAAATGCTTTTATATTTACAAAATACAAAGCTGACAAAAGGAAAAGTACGGAAAGGTTATTACCGTTTCATTTATTTATTGCATTTTATAAAAAGTCCAAACCTTTGTGGAAATTAAGTTTGTATTTTGGATGTAGTATGTGTTTGGGACAAAGCCTGAATATAGTCCACCATGTTTATTGTATGCATTTCATTGTGGTGTGTGATAATTCCATTAAATGTTTTTATTTGTTTTTAAATAGCTTCGAGAATGTATTAACATATTGATACCAATAAACATCTACATTTTTGTAGGATATCTTCGGATCTTTATTTTTTCTCACCTGCTTTTTTGCCAGGAAGAAGATGATTGGGTTATAAACAGGGCTGGTCTTGGCCAAGTAAGCAGGCAAGGAGGCAAGAAGTGGAGCTATTGGGAAATCTGGCATAAAGACGACAAGCATGGAAATGACAGCATAAGGCAGCCAGCAAAAGAAGAAAGAGCAGATCATCCCGGCTACCATGCATGTGACCTTTCTGTCGTCTTTCTGCCTGGATTTACCCCCTTGATTCTCCACACTCAGATTCAGCTATACACAGAAATATAAACACATGCATTACACAAAAGGATAGAAAAATTACAAATTAAATATTAAATCCTCACCCTTCTCATGGAGTACAGTATATGGTAGTAGCAGTGGATGATAATCCCGGTCGGTAGCAGAAAGCAGAAAAACCAGTATGGGATTAGATAGCTGTAGCTGATCCAGGTGCGCTCCTCCCAGGCCAGAGAGCATGAAGTCTGAATTCCTTCCGGCCCATAGGAGCCCCAGCCTAAGAGAGGAACCACGCTCCAGAACAGGCAGTAGAGCCAGACCAGTAGCAGACCCTTAGCACTGCGCCTCATGGTTATCTTGAAGACTCCCATGGCATTGCATACTATGTGGTAGCGTTCATAGGCCATATAAGTAAGTGTGCAAAGAGACACCAGGCCTAAAGATAATAGAATACAAAATGAAGCCCAATTCATATTTTAAAAATGGTTTGATACAATGTCACATATAACCCAATGTACAATGGAACTTTTATCGACTCAGATTATTCCTAGTGAGTCTCTGCTGACTAAATAACAAAAATAGACATAATAATTTTAGTTTTTGAAAATACATTCAGCACCACAAATCTCCAACACATTTTATGGTTGCTGCATTTACTTTGGTTAACTGTTCTGACATGTATTGTCAGTACCCATAATACCATATAAAGACAAAGAAAAAAAAGATTTTTCTGGAGCATTTTGTTTCCACTGATCCTTCTTCAGTCGTTGATCGGAGTCCATCTGTGGTAGAGCTGTCCGTCTGTCCAATCTGAGCTATTGGGGTAGAAGTGCATTAGTCAGGGAGGTTACCAAGAAGGGTCACTCTACAGAGCTTCAGCATTGCTCTGTGCAAAGAGGAGAACCTTTCAGAAAGACAAACATTTTTCTGCACTATTCAAGTCAAGGGAAATATGAATGCCGCAACGTGCAGGTACATCCTTGAAGAAAACCTGCTCCAGAGCGTACTGGACTTCAGACTGGGGCAACGGTTTACCTTCCAACAGGACAACAACCTTTAGTACACAACCAAGTTAATGAAGTAGTGGCCCAGCCAGAGCCCAGACTTGAACCCAATTGAACATCTCTGAAACATCTGAAAATGTCTGTGCACAGACACTCGTCATCCAACCTGATGGAGCTTGAGAGGTTCTGCAAAGAATAATTAGAGAAACGGCCCAGAAATAGGTGTCCAAAGCTTGAGGCTTTAATTGCTGCCAAAGGTGCTTCAGCAAAGTATTGAACAAACACTGTGAAAACTTATGTACATGTAATTTCTTTTTTCAAAAAATTATAAATTTGCAAACATTCAGAAAAATATTTTTTCACTCAGTCGTTAAGAGGTATTGTGTGTAAAATTTTGAGAAAATTAATGAAAGTATCCATTTTGGAATAAGGCTGTAACATAACGAAATTGAAAAGTGAAGCACTGTGAATACTTTCTGGATGCACTGTATATCAGGTCATTATACAGGTCATTATGTAGGAATTTGTTTTCGCTTAGAAGAACAGGTTTTGTATCTCTTATGTTAATGCTGGTGGGTTGTGTGTGTGAGTGTGTGTGTGTGTGTGTGTGTGTGTGTGTGTGTGTGTGTGTGTTTATTTTCTTTGTTCTTTGGAACATGAAACTTACAGAATTAATCAATTGCCTACTTTTATTATTGTTAACAATAATGTTACATCAGTATGAAATGAATAAAATAACTTTTAATTTTGACTCACCAAAGTAATTGACCAAAAATCCCTGGAAGACACAGAGTTGTCTTCCCATGAAGAACTGGCCATAGTAGTTGGTTACTGTGCCGATTGCTGATCCACTGAGAGTCATGAGCAGGTCAGAGATAGCTAAGCTCAGGATAAGGATGTTTGCAGGAAAGAAGAGCTTACGGTTCTTTAACATAACAGCAATAACCAGAGAGTTACTGAAGACAGATATTAAAGTAATAATAAACATCCATAATGACAAAAAAGCATATCCTGTTGGGGGCAGTAGGGTAGGAACTGGAGATGCCACTTCCTCTGTGTCATTCTTGGTGCTGCGTTCTATATTTGTGCTCCCCAGGCTCATTACTGAAACAGGAATGATTTCCATGCTTGTGATACCTTTTCAATTAAAATGAACTTTAAATTATTACAAATTTACCTCTACTTCTGTAGAGAAGAACACCAAATGATCAAGAGAAGATGAGTAAGAATGTAATCCCATGCCAAGCCCTGGGCTCCTTTTAAATCCTCACTTCAGGGATTATGGACAATTAGGCATCACTGCTTTTATGAAGCATGGAAATCCATTTGACAGAAGGCTTTGTAATCTGATCAAGCTTCTTAAATCTGGTGCCAAATTAATTTTTAATTTCAGCATCTGTTTAATATTAATTTGAAACATAATGTGTATTATTAATCAATATTAATCCACTATGGAGTGTTAAGGTGCTGCTTAGTAGCTCACATCACACACTTCATTTTACATTACGGTTTTTAATCAAATTTCAGTGTTTTTATATTACATTTGTGTTGGTATCAGTGTATAAACGTTAAAAAAACAACCCCATTATTTTACACTAGCCTAAAATATGCGCAATTCCCCAGAGCCATGGACTGCATTGACAGGCTTTCCAAACATCCTTATGGGAAGAAATCTCTTGAAACTCAATACATCTTCCAGAACTAAGTGATTTCAAATTTCAAGGTACCCCTGGACTATGATTTTGTCATGGGTGTTTATTGTAAGTAAAACCCTACTGAATTCACTGGAGATTGTGCTTAATTTTCAGGACCTGTTTTTCCCAGATTTCCCAGATTTTGAAGGAAATGAGATACATCTCACATAATTGATTGGGAAGTCTTACTTACACCAGTTATGTTGTAGGTGCTTTAGACATCAACCTCTTGAACATTTTGACTAAGTGAGTGCTAACTGAATTGTCGTAGGATTGCTAGGACCGCCTCATGGTGTAAATTAACCAGCAAACGGGAGATACTGGAATGCTATGCTAAACACTTTAAATTTTGAAATTTACTAATTGGAGATTACAAAAAGTGCGTTTTACAGTCCTTGACATGATTTTTTGATTTAGGTAGGTATGTAGGTAAATTGGTGGGTACATTGATAGATACGTAGATAGATAGATCTACCTCTTTTAGTGTTCTGAAATGCTTAACAATAGTACTAACTCAATTGTGCTCTCCACATGCTTACACAGCACAGTGCATCTTAGTTTCTTGCAGAGAAAAAGTCTGACAAAGCAAAACATACAGGAAGTGTGTGTGGGGCAAAACAGCCTGTTACTCTGCTTATTTTTTGACTAAGGACATCCTGTACTTTTGCTCCAGAGAGTTTACACTTACACTAGCTACAATTTACAACCCCACTGAAACATTGAAACCCCCCTTGTGCAGCCCTTTACTCTCTCTCTCTCTCTGTTTCTTTCTCACACAAAATTGTGCAGAAAGTATCTAGCTATTGTACAAATGTGTAATAATTGACAGTATGTCATCATTTATTTCATTTGTTTTCCAATAATGAATTGTAGAGCATACGCTGATCATTATGACAAGCTTTCTGATATTGTGTTGATGCTGACTATATATGATGCTGAAGCTTTGCCTGAAGTTCCAGTTTAGCTAACTGGACCATAAACTCTTGTTTTTTTCTTACTTTCAGAAACATTCGTTTTAAAAATGAAACGTTTGGTAGCCTCCCCTTACAAAAATTCACCTACCTATTCGGGAACCTTTGGAATGTGTTGAAGCTTAAATTTGATAAAAATTTTGTTTTGTCCCAATTCCTGTTTTATTTAAGCTAATTTGTCTTTTTCAAATATAGTAAATACAATAATGTTGGAAATTAAAAGTCATCTGCATTAACTTTTCAGATAAATGAGGGATCTCTGAAAAACGTAACTAAATTACCAATTAGTTAAATTAATCATCAATTTAAAAACAATGTAAAGTTTTCATTGAACTGCATTATATAAAATATCCATATTGTACCTTAAATGCAGTTTTGTAGTTGTAATTTTATTTAAGAATAAAACATTAACACATGCTGTTTTTTCAGGGTAAAGCTATGTCATTTAATGTTGCAACATCCCACTTTATTTTTAATTAGTCAGAAATAATATTGCATTTTTCTGTTCCAGGAAAAGATAAATGACCTTTATTTTGCATGATTATTCAAAGAGGTCTTAGTAAAATTAGTCACTTGAAATTAGCTATGATGTGTTTTATAACAACCACATATATACTCATTTACCTCTGTTTATATAAGTTATTTGGTAGTTGCAGTTTGGATATTTAGCTGGCAAGCTTTATATTTTAACCTGCTGACATACAATGCTACCAAAATGCTATCATATCATAATTTGAAGAGAGAACAAAATCAAATTAAAGAGCCGCAGATGACTTTTGGTCACAGTCTGGTTACCACTGTCATAGAGCTTTTCCTGCTTGCTGGAGGAAGGGTCTGAGAGGAAGGTGCTGGTCCCTGGACTGTCATGGCACAGGAAGGAGAGAAGAAAAAGGAAAGGGAGTTAAAAAGGCAAATGACCATCTAAAGTGGTCACAGTTTGAAGAGAGGTCTGTAGTAGGAGAGGAAGAGTGGGTGTACAGACTTGGAGTTCAAAATGAACACTTGTAGTGAAACTGGACTGTTTCTTTTGCTCATCCTGGTTGTAATGGAAGTGCATCTTGCAGCTTCACAGGTGAGTAAAACACTTTCATTGTAGTATCATTTTGTTCAAAACAAAAACCATGACATTTTCTCTCAAGACAACCAAGCATGTTACAAGACATTGGCAATAGAGTGAATGTTTGATACAAAGTGATGTCTTTCTCTACTGTATGAATAGAACTGTTACTTTATGTCCCATGCTAGTTCAGGGCTTATCAGGTAATATTCTGGCAAACCCAAACATCTATTTCCTGTTTATGCACCGTATTCCCATGTTGTGAAAAAAAGTATACAAGTAAGCTGTTAAAAATAACATGGTGTAATGGTGAGAAGCAGGTAGTGTGGGTGGTGCACAGCTCCAGGCCTAGAATTTCAGTTCACTCTATGTCTATGAAAGACTGCTATGTTCACCTATGTGCTTATGAGATTCTTCTGAGCTGTGCCCTCTATATGCAATCAGTTATGTTTTTGATAGAGAGGAAAAACATTTTGACTACTGTAAGGTGAAGTGAATAACACTGATTATCTCTATCACAGCACCTGTTAGTGGGTGGGATACATTATTGCATGTATAGACACTGCAGTGTGTGAGTCATGATGCAATGTTCTCATATTACTATAATGACCCAGGTTCTATCGTATTATATTTGACCCTGCCTGCATGAGGTTTGGTTTTTTTCTGCCCATGTGGGTTTCTTTGGGTGCCCAGTTTGCCTCAAACCTTCCAAAAGCATGCCTGTGTGTTGACCGGTTCCTCTAAAGGTATTAAATATGTAACTGTATTTTTTTTAAACATGAATAACAATGAATAAATTGCTGAATATGGGTGTGATACCATGCAGTTTACTGGGCTCTGACATAATCTAAATGACATAAAAGTACTTTGGCTACCAATATAATGTATTTTTTGCAATAAAAAAATAAATAAAATATATTTAAACCATTGCAATGAGGTGAATGTCAAACATGCCAATAACTATTACTATATGCACTGGTATATTTCTTCATGCATAAATGTGATAATAATTTCATTAAACTGTATAGTTTTTTCACAGTTTTGTCTCTAGGCAGCTCTGGCGTAATCGGAATCTATACAGTACATCAGTTCATGCTGAATTTAAGCAGATCTTTGATTTTGTCTGTGCCTCTGTTTATTGTGCTATGATTAATAAGACCCTAATCTACTATAATCTGCTTTAAAAATGTGCAGCAGGTGGTGATACTGACAATAATCCATCAAAGTGAATTTAAAAATTGAATGAGAAGATAACAAATGGCTTACACATAGAGTAATTTTTTTTTTTTATCTAAAAGCACCAAAATTTGTTAAACCAGATTTTTTGGTCTTTTAGTTGACATTATATTTTGGTACATGAATCAATGACAAGACAATAATCTGATTTTATCTTCTGTGTTTTATACTGGTTTCAATTTATTTTCAAAATTATTCTTTACCCATAATGGCAGAATAACACCTGTATGAGATTGGTTTTTTTTAAGTTTATTGCTTATTTTCTTAAGAAAGCCAGAGGTAAATGTGTGGGCATGAGATGTTATAGATCGGTAGGTTTTAGGCTTATTTTGACCCTGATTTGGCTGAGCTTTTGTAAAACACAGGGCAACAACTGTATCATATTATTGACTTATATGTGTGTTTATTAGAACCGCTGCAATAAAAACATTCAGGTGATGATGAAGACAGCATGTCATTCCTGCACTATAAGCTTTTTAGTGAACTGCCCAGAGGGCTACAGCAAGAAGAAGACTGGAGGTGGACAACGAGACTGCAGGTATGTGTGTGTGGTTTCTTCTTTTTAAACATCTTTTTAATGAATAGAGCTAACAACGTCTTTGTTACTTATTACTGATAATCTACAGCATTTTCATTAGTTATAGAATTATAAACTTCATATAACATGCTAATACAAACTTTTTTAATCTACCCACATTTTTTCTTAGATTTTTACCATGACCCAGACAGCTCAAACAATGAATCTAAATGAAATATCGTTAATTACTACAAAAAGAGTGATAAGCCTCAACAACCACAATCCTTGACCCAGTGTTATGTGTAGAATTTTCATTTCCTCTGGTAGCTCCAAATTTCTCCCCCACTCCAATAATCCAATAAGTCAGGTGAATCAGAGATACTAAATTGTCTATGCCTGAGTTAGATATTGAAATTGTGAACAAATTGTAAGTAATGAGTAATTTTCATGATCTTGTTATGAATGTAACCAGTGTGTTAAACAAAACATGACATTTAAAACTGAATGAATAAATAAATCAACTTCCAATTTAGAATTTTACCTCTGGTTCAGAGCACTTTTACTTACTTTATTTTGTAAATAATTTATGTATTAGTTAAGGTTTTGAGATGAATTACTTATCTGTGTTTTGTTTTCCATTTGAAGGTATCATTTTGGCATTTCGGGTCTTTCTTCCCAAGGCTGCTCACATGAATGTTACAAAGATGTTCAAGAAAAAAGATGCTGTCCAGGGTACTGGGGATATGACTGTCTCGGTAGGTTTAATTGTCCTGTTTAAATGTCATTTGGTAATAACTAATAAGCTATTAATAAAATGTTTTATAAAAACAATATAAATTACAATAACAACTCTTATTGATGTTTCTCACTTCCCATTAATTCAACATTAGACCCTAAAATGACTTTTTCCTCTGTCTTGTTATCTTTCCTGATATTATCACACACTGCTGCCATTGCTGGAATGGCATTTCCTTTACTTTGTCTGCTTTGGATGGTGGGGGACACTGAGGGAATATTTTTACAGGAAGTGCCGGACAGCTAACAGAATCAATGGTACAAAAAACAAAGGAAAGCGCTGAATCGCTGTGAGCTTAAGGGAAGAAAAGTGTAATGAAGGTAGAAAATTGTTATCTTCAGCATTTAAGGAACTGTAGGTTAGTATGTATTAAAGAAGAGTTTCAGATTGACATGTGTCAGAATGAAATTATCTTGAACATAATTTTTAAAAGTAAGTTTTCAAGGTGTAAGCAAAGGTTTTCTGGACTGGTAATCAAAAGGTCAGATGTTTAGGAAGGCACTGTTGGCAGAAACCTTAATGCTTAGTTGCTTGGACAATATACTGTCACAGTGTTGAAAGTTGTTTTGAATAAAAACATCTGTTAAATGCTGAATATTTAATTAAATGAAAATGAAACAATGCGACCTTAAGTAGAATCATATTAAATCATTTGTAAAGTAAACCCTCACATTTTCTATATATACTGACTAAGTGCCTGCCCATAGAAAAATTGATGAATCAAATTTGGTTTGCTGAACAGGTATGTGTGGACCTCTCAAGTATTTGTGTATCTCTGCCTTGTAATTCCTAGTTGACTCAGCAGAACTTTCTGTAGTGGGGAAATAGCACACTTCCTTTCCTTGAAAGTGTGGCTTCTGTGGCCTCACTGATGAAGAAATGTGCTGACCCCACACACTCTCATTTGCAAAACTTCCTCTAAGTGTCAGCAGTCAAATAGACCTGAGTAAGTAATGACACTGCAGGCAGTGAGGTCACTCCTTGTATGTTGCTTTTTCTCAAATAAACGTATTATTATATATTATTCCACACAGGGCTTCTACCTCTAAAGGCACATAGCCACAGCAAAATAATAAGAGTAAATCCCTCATACTTTGTGAGCCCAGCGCCACAATCGCAGAGTTTGGTCTAAAGGGCCTCCAGCTCCATTGAAAAACTTCAGAATTGAGTGAAACATCAACTGAAGCTTCCTTGACCAACATCTGTGCCCACTTACACAAATGCTTTTTGACTCAATTCCAACAGACATTCTACAAAGTTTTGTGAGAAGATTTCATCCTTCTGTGGCTGCTGTTACAGTGAAAAAAAACATTACATTTTTCTATTTGAACCACTTGTGCTTGAGTTGTCCAACAAACTCATGGTCAGGGGGTCAAACAATTTTTGTCATTGTGTATATTGAATAGAACCTAAAAAGTACATATAAAATGATTTAACACATAATATCCATTTTCTTTGTTTAGAGTGTCCTGGATCATCGGCTACCCCCTGCAATAATAATGGACTGTGCTCTGATGGCATGGGTGGTAACGGCACTTGCACTTGTAAAGTAAGCATTGTTTTGACACCACACACACAAACAAAAATGAGATACTTCAATTAAAAACATAATACTGCTGTTTGAAACTTAACAAAAAGTAATAACAATTTCAAAAGTCATTTCAACTTTATTATCAAAGCAATTTTGACTCAAAGTAATTTAGACTTGATTCTCAAAATCAAAACCATGGCCATAACATGCCATCGTAATGTGATGAGTGTGTATTTAAAAGAGGTGAACATGAGTTTATCTCTCCACTGCTTACCTTACAGGTGGGAGGCTTAATTAATTTACCAAAATATGTAAATCTAAAGATAATCAAATGCACACATTTCTATTTGTCTGCTTGGATTGAGTCATTTAAGAGTAATAGATACTACACTCTACAACAACTTCCTCCATGACACAACAGAGACAATTTTTCTATGGTCGAACAGTACAGTACATCAATTTTAATATTTATTTACAGGTTTTACATATTTATAGATTTTAACTGTTTATTATATGTGCATATTAGAACTTGTGTGGACCACAGAGCAAACCTCCTGGTAAAAACATCTTGCTGTTTCACATTTTACGGACAAGTGCGACCTTTTAGTCTGACAAATTAAGGCTAAATGCTGCTTTAAAAATGACCTAATGACCGAAAAATATTCTGTATAGATATTTAATAATTAAAATTATTAAATGGGCATATTGAATGAACTTACTGTCAACATGGTCACACACAATGTATTCGTAAGTGCTGCTGATCTGTATTGCCTTAATAAAGATTGGTTTTCATTTGCAGGCAGGTTTTGTTGGAACAGCCTGTGAGATGTGTGATGAGAACATGTATGGACCTACATGTAGCAATGGTAACAAAACCCCAACAAATACAGTTCCTAAAACCCTGTTACTCCTTTAATCTCTCAGTAATAAAGGCTGTGATAGCCTAGATGTGTTTGACTGTGTGCTTGCGTGTGTGTGTGTGTTAGTTTGTAGATGTAAGCATGGTCTCTGTAACGGTGGGCTGAAAGGGGATGGCCATTGCACCTGCTTTTCAGGATACACAGGCCAAGACTGTGACCTGGGTAAGATGACCCTACATTCCCTGCACAACAATTATCTAAACATGGAAATTACTTGTCTAATATTACTGTGTATCACTGAAAATAATTGATTATGCTTTAATCAAGGTTACTTACCTCATAGTTGGTTTATCTCACTAACTGATGTGAGTATTTTCTGAACTGTAAGTCTGTGTGTATTTTAGAGCTTCCAGGTTGTGCTGCTCTGAACTGTGGACCCAATGCACTTTGTTTTGAGGACATTTCAGTGGGAAAACTAATATGTAAATGTAAGCCGGGCTACCGTGGTGATGGAACACAGTGTACCTGTAAGTATAATGTAATTAAGTAATAATCATACAATATTATAATTTTACAGTATAGTCTCAAGTACTGCATTTAGGAAAAACATCCAAAATGTTACAGTCATTAAATAGCTGCAAATAAAAAAGGAAATAGAGTTTTCAACTTGGGCTCCCTAGTCATAGTCTATTTGGTTTTAGTTCTTGTTCTTTGTTTTACCCCATGCTGGGTAAATTACCCTGAAGTTGTAAGTTTGTTAAATTGTAAGTGGTCCAATGAAAGATGGATGACATCATTATTACACACCCACAGTTTTCTGGGTGATTCTATAGTCTCCGTAACCAGAATGTTACACTTTTGGAATAAGTTTTTTTTTTTACGTAAATTGAGGTTGCAGGGCAAATACAGGGCAGCAAAGGGGCACAGTCGATTGCTTGGGTGTGTCACAGCAACTTGGCTCCTTGTCGCCTAGGTTTCACCATTTGTAGTTTTGTTACTTATTAGGATTTGGAACTATTCCTAGAAATTGTGAGTTCATAAATTTAGGAAATCAAACAGTAATGATAAAAATAACAAAAACAATAATAATAATAATAATAATAATAATAATAATAATAATGGCAGATTCAGGCTTTTGAAATAAAAAATAGCTTATTGGCAAACTTAATTACGTTAATGTTCATATAATTTTTCATAAAAGAGTTTTTCTCCTGCTGATGAAGCTAAATTTGTGGTTTGTTTTTCTAAATGATGATTTTAGCCCTCTTCATCAAACTGCATTCAACTTTCTTGTTTTAACAGCAATTAACCCCTGTATGAGGAAGGTATGTCATGAGAATGCATTGTGTTTGCACACTGGGCCAAACCAACACACATGCACCTGTACAGAAGGCTATGAAGGAGATGGGCTGGTCTGCATGCCCATTGATCCCTGTCAAAACAATTATGGAGGCTGCAACAGCGATTCCACTCAATGTGTTTATGATGGACCTGGAAAGGTATATAAATACACTTTTTGAGTACTCATTATTACCATATTGGCAAATGGCTATACTTTTTTCTTCAGGTATACTTTCAAATGGGTATTTTCATACTTAAATAAATTGTCAAATAAAAGCTTTTTGTTAAACAAGGTTATTTTATTAAAATGCCCTGATATGAATGGGCAACTGATATTACACAAAATTGCAGAAGCATTCCAAACTACACACACAAAAACTAACTCTTGTAATCCATTCTGAACCATTTGTATTTGTTCACAGTCATGTTAACATGACTAATAAATGTCATATTTAAAGTACTTTCCTTACCACTTTATTGTTAAAATTGTGCCTTTGTAGGTAAAGTTAACAAACTATCTCTTACAGGCACACTGTGAATGCCTACCAGGATTTGACAAGTTGGTCGTGGGTAAAGGCTGTTTTCTGAAAGATGCATGTAAGCCAGACTCTTGCCATAAAAATGCCAACTGCACTACAGTGGCAGCAGGAACAGTGGAGTAAGTTTATTTAAAAAGTTTGCTTCTTTTTCATCTGTGTATGTATATATGGTTTTGTGTATTTGTGTATGAATGATTGTGTTTATGTGTGTATGTAGGTATGAACTAATTACATCACTTTTCTACATAATCACCTTCTGAAGCATTTTCTTAGCATTGTACCAACTTTAAATGCCAATGATGCACTGCGGCTTTCACATCTCCTTCCTCTTAATTTTTTTTCCCTTTAAAACTTTTTGAGCAGTCCAAAAAGGTGCAAATAAAATACCACTAAATCTTGACTATAATATCTCTCATACACAACCAATTATTACTACAAAAAGAAAAAATATACCTGTTATTTACAGTATATTGTTGTTGTTGTTGTTGTTGTTGTTGTTGTTGTTGTTGTCGTAACTGAATTGTTAACCAACAAATTGTACACGTTTCTTACAGGTGTAATTGTTTTGAGGGTTTTCTTGGCAATGGCAAAGTCTGCTTTGGTAATATAATGCATCGTCTACAAGAACTGAACTCAGACCCCGGCAGTCGCTGGACTGGTCAGTTGTCCAAAGCTATCAGTCTGCTTGGTAAGAAGCATGTAATCTTTTGGTTTGGGAGTAGCCTCAACTGATTAGACACCTTTAAAATAACCTGGAATACAAAATTATTATTGCAAATTATTTAGACCCCTTGACCTTTTTTATTTTGTTAGTAAAAGTAAAAACTTTAAATTTCTTATTAACAAAAGAACTCCTGAAGACCCTGAACTGAAAAGAAGACACTGTACACCATGCATTTATTTTCATTACAGTTCACCTGGTCACATGTTGCAATTCGAATAGGCTGAAATGAGTTGAAAGGTTCACATTAGAATGAGACTAGGGGCTAGGGCAGATTGACAGATTGTGCATTACACCAAAGACGAGCTGTAGCGCATCAACGCCTAATTATGTGCAAAGGAATATGAATCAATGGTGCAGTGAGGGCTTAGGTACTGGGCTGATAATCCAAAGGTCACTAGTTCAAGTCTCATCACCAAATTGCCCCTGTTGGGCCCCTGAGCCTAGGCCCTTAACCCTCAATTGCTCAAATTTGTGTTCAGTCAAAAAATGTGAGTCGCTTTGCATAAAAGCTTCTGCTAAATGCTGAAAATGTAAATGTAACTGAATCAAGAAATTTACACTACACTTTATGGCTTTATGGTGCTTGCCAGTCCTAATAGATGGCAGGTAAGCATGGTACTGCAATCAGTGATCCTTACCGATATACACAATGGGTGGATCTTTTCACAGATGTTTCTATAGTTAACATTTAATATTTATCTGGGTCGTTACTCTGATGGGAATGAATTCTTGCTAAGTTGTACGGTAATTTTGTGTTATTTTATGGCCCTAATGTTTTAGAGTCAGTCATGTCATGGCCTTTGATGAAACTTGGACCATTCACTGTGTTTGTGCCAACCAACAAGGCTTTCAAAACAACATCTGTAAGCTAAATACTCAAATACTAAAAAAGTAAACCCTTTTTACAAAAATCAACACCTGGATTTTCCTGTTTTAGGTGGAAAGTCTGGTGGTGGATGAGTCGAAGGCTCGCTATCTTGTAAAAATGCACATGATAGCTGGAGAAGTAAACTTTGAAACTTTAAAGAAGGGGATACTCTATTATACTCTAACAGGAAAAAATGGTGAATCTTTAACTGAGGTAAGGCAGTTTGTGTGAGAGCATGTGCATTTTATGTGTTTGCAAGGAAATAGCACCTGTTCTTTTGTATTTTATGAGTAAAAACATTCATTTGCTCATTTCCTTCCTTTTCAAGTTGGGGCAGGTGAAAGTCCGGATTTATGGAAGTCGTAAAAAGGGGACTATTGTGGATTCAGATGTTATCACTTCAAACGGATTGATTCATATAATTGACAAAGTGTTGGATACAGTTCAGCCTACTGTGATTAGTGACAATCAGGTTTGATACCATTAATTCTTTAAGATTATAGGTTGGAGGTACTGTGGAGTGTTGGCTAAGCTGTGTAAAAGGGGAATAGTTATGTTTGGCATATAACTAATGACACTAGTTTAATCCTATACAAGCTACTTAGCTTTGTGGCTATAGAAACACATTTGCACCACACTGAAACTCATTGCCTTTCTGCTACATATATGCTACATATTTTTTCTAATAGAAATTTGGCATATCATAATACCAAAAAATTTCTGACACGAAATAATGACTTTGTTTACTTCAGGAAAACCTAATGAAGATTCTGTCAGACAACGGAAAGTTTTCACAGCTTAAATCTTTACTTGAGGTAATTAATTATTTATTCCTGTCATTGTCTGTGCTTATAAGTCTTTGTGTAAATCTGTAATTGTCTGTCCTGTTGCTTCAGAAAACCTCTCTGGCAGAGGTCTTGGAACAGCCTGGTCCATACACATTATTTGCTCCAACAAATACAGCATTTTCATTAATGAAAAAAGATGATCTCGACTACCTCACATCTGAGGAGGTAAGTATAAACATTATAACCAATGTTCAAATGTACAATATAGTGCTGTACAATGACAAAATAAAAATGAATTTATTTTAAATTAAGATTTGACTGACGGATATGATTTATGATTTGAACAGATTACCATGTAGATCAGAAATTCACATTATGTAAATTAATCCCAGAAAACTTCACTTAAAAAGTCATATTTCAGTTCAGGTACAATGAGGGTCCCCACACAAACCCATTCATGCAGTCACATGCTAGGCTGATCCTTATTACATAGTTTATTAAGCCCTTGCATTACAATGATAATGACAAATATAATTAATGCATAGGAATAAGAAGAATAATTAAAACAAATAACTATTATAAATAATAGTTATTACATTATAATTATATTTTATAATAATATTTATCTGTGATGGACAGGCACCCCATCCTGGATGCTCCGTGTACCTTGTACCCATTAAAGAGCTGGGATAGCTCCAGCACCCCTACCCGACCCAAATTAAAAAGTTGTTTAAGAAAATGAACTGAACTGAATAATATTTGTTAAATACCTGACATAAAGACTTTTGACTGTTAATTGCAAAATAAATAATTTATTGCACATATTTTATTATTTTTTAAACATAATTACAGTACGCTATGACATAAAAGTTAATAATTAAGTTACAACATAATTGTATTAACAAAATTATTATATAATAATAGTATTATTACAATTTATTCAACCATTAACAATAATATTATTTATTAAACCATATGTTCATTTCCATGAATTGTTTACCATTTAAATACTCAATTAAATATTTGATTATTTGAAATAT
>JAYDZG010000001.1:28934760-28946529 GCA_034509265.1 Microcambeva bendego | reverse complement strand
ATTGTAGCACCATGAGGGACATTATCTTTTTTAAATTGGTGTGAACAATCACCAACAACATTTAATTTTAATTCTTCTATTATTTTATCCATCAATGGTTTAATCATATCAATCGTTTTTAATTTATCACTATCAATTTTTTTGACATCTATTAAAATTTGTTTTCCTACAACATTGTGGTTATATATTTGAACAATAATATATAATAATTTAGAATATTTATTTTTATTCTAAACATTTTCATATGTATTATATAAGTGATTTATTAGGCATTAATATATTTCAATAAAAAACTTTGAAGCATAAATGTTCATTATATTAGTTCTGAAATTGTATCATGTAATTTCCACTATAAATCATATTTTTCTTTATGCCTTTTTTCTTTTTTTCTGTTTCATCTTATATTTAGGGTAAATCTAAACTACTGGAATTACTACGAAATCACATTGTTCCTTCGGCCCAGGTAAGTCTTACTGTCTGTTAACTGTAAATTGTCTATGCTTTTGGAACTTTTTTAAATGTTCATATTTTATGTACAATTTATGTAATTAAATATTCCTTCTGATATTTATGTAATTATGTGCACTTTTGTTTATTATGTCAGCTGAAAGCTAGCTACATTGTATCGAGTCCACAGACCATATCCATGGCAAATCAAGTTTTGTCATTTAATGCAACTGCTACTGTAAGTATTCTACAAGTATGCTACTCAAATCAACAAATAGAAGCACTGAGTATGATAAACTTTAGCATCTCTAATAATGGTATTGTAACAGTAATACCACATTGCTATTATGTTGTTATATCGTTCTGTGTAATTAGGGTCAAATCCTAGTGAGTGGCGTTGGTGTTGCTGAGGCAGATGTGGAGGCAAAAAATGGACGTCTGTATTCGCTGGAGGGTCTTTTAGTCCCAGCATCAATTGAGCCCATTCTTCCTCACCGCTGTGACACTGTAGAAAATAACATTTATCAAGTAGGTGTCAGCCAATGTTCAATTTGATTGATTTGAAGATTTGAAATGATTTTTGATCCACACCCTCCGGCATGTGTGCAGTACTGTCTGCATCTTTTCATCTACAGAAGACAAGTTTAAATGTGGATCAGATTTGTGCACCGAGAGCCACTCCCTGATTAAAGTGTTGTCCCTTATTAATAGCATCATTAATCAGCCAGTATCAGTAATGCTCCCACACTTTTTGAACAACAGCCAATCGTTGTTCATGCAGGCACCCTGACTAGTCAGATGGCAGAGATGAGATTGTGAACACGCTGTAGCCCTGTGTGCTATAAATGACATTCAGTCAACATTAAAGATAATAATGTTTTGTCCTCAGGGTACATGTGTTAGCTGTTCGTCAATATACAAGTCCACCTGTCCAACTGGTGTCTCACTAGTAAGATGAATTTAAATTGCTATATATATAATTGTACATTTCATACCGTATTTTAAGTTTAGCTTCTATTAACTCAATTCAAATAGTTAATGGATGTTAATATTGTACTTTTTTGCTCATTTAAAGGAGTTTGCCAATTTAGGAATTCATTCTATGTTAAACTTGTCTAGTGAGCATTAACTTGTTTATGCTGTATATAGTAAATTTATTATTTTAATTGTTCTAACTGATGTATATGCTTTTTGCTCCCTCTTTGAGAAGAACACAACCTCCAAAGACTGTGTGTACATGTATATATCCATGGGATCTTTGAATAGGAAAATTCCTATTAAAGGCTGCAGTACACTCTGCAATAGGACAAATACTGTGAGTAGGAAAACCAAAATCTTTAATACTACTTATTATAAATAAATAGTTTGACATAATTAATTTACCATCTTTCACTCTAATATGTGAGCAGAAACAAAAACTAAACAGTAACACTTTAGATAACATTCAGACATCCAGACACATTATGACCAGTGGCAGGTGACATGAATAATACTGATGTCTTCATCATGGCATATATTATTGGGTGGGATATATTAGGCAGCAAGTGAACATTTTATACTCAAAATTGAGATGGCTAGACGATTGGGTCAGGGCAGACATATACAGCTATACTGTATTTACTGCATTTTCTTCTTTAATTTCTCCAGTGTTTAAGTGTGATGAATACTTTTTTGCCCCCTGGAACCTTGTTAGGATACATTCAGTGTTGAGGTTCATTTTTTACAGTGGGGCAAAAAAGTATTTAGTCAGCCACCGATTGTAAAAGCTCTCCTACTTGGAAAGATGAGAGAGGTCCGAAATTTTCATTATAGGTACACTTCAACTATGAGAGACAAAATAATAAATTTTTAATCTTAAACTCTATTAAGCCTTGTAGGGTAGCTGCTCAGGTGGCTCAGCAGTAAAACACAAACAACATCAGAGCTGGAATCACAAATACATCGTATTCACTCTCAACTTTGCCTTGCCAGCTAGGCTGAGCGACACATGTACAACAACTGGCAATTGTTCACATAGGGGCAATACTGAGCTGGATAGGGTTTCGCTCTCTCGCAACTAGTGCAATTACACCCTCTGAGGGCTGATTAATTGCGCCTACACAAAGATGAGGAAAAATGGCTTAGGGTGTGTCTTTCCGAACACACTGCTGATTCACAAGATTTAAGAAGTGCTTTTAGACTGCTTGTTTAATTATTTGTTAAATTATATGGTTTCTGTTTTTTTTTACAACATTACAGTCAGTTACTCAGGTGGTAGGTTATTTAAAGTATATACAGTATTTATTTTTTTAGTTTTGGGTTAGTGATCATATTTTAATTTTATTCTTCTTTTGTTTCAATCAAGGGTAATACTCTTTTCAAGTTTACATAAAACTGAACCCTTGAAAATAAAAATCAACATTATAAAATTGTTATATATTCTTAATATAGTTTTTCAATATGTTAATTTAGATTCCTCAATGCTGTAAAGGATTTTTTGGACCAGACTGTTCCCCATGTCCTGGTGGTTTTAGTCAGCCATGCTCCTCTCATGGCAAGGTATGTCTTGAAAATCCTAGATGCTAGTACTAAGATGCAATACTGTTCTAATGTTTACATGCCTCTTTTTTAGTGTTTTGATGGCATAGATGGCAATGGCACTTGCAAATGTGAGCCCAACTTTAAAGGGTCACGTTGCCAATACTGTGCTGACCCCAACATGTATGGCCCATTATGCAACCAAAGTAAGACTTTTTTAACTTCTATAACTAGACACATCAATGGCTCTACTTTATATTACTTAATGCTTTTATTATTTGACATTCTTTAGATTGCAAGTGTGTAAAGGGTACGTGTGACAACAGACCTGAAGCAAATGGAGCATGCAAACCAGGGTCTTGTCTACCGGGCATCAGTGGGCAGTTCTGTGACAAACATGCACAGCCCTGCGGGTCCAACCAGATATGCCATGTACATGCCGACTGCATATTCAGCGTAAATAATAATCAGTGAGTGCTGTATAAGATGTATGATAATAATGTTAAATAAGTAAGGTTAATGTTTAAATCAAAAAGACAAAAGGTTTGACATGTAAATGTAGTTACAAAACATTTCAAAAACCTAAAATTACATCATAGACTTTATAACAACTAGTATTTAATGTGTTTATATAATTGGGGGAAAAGCCCATATTAAAGAAAACTTGAAAAAATCATGTTAACTTCCTAAAGAAGCAATGAGGACACTAGGAATACTTTTTAAAAGGGCAAAAATAAAGATCCTTTTTGAAAACCTCAGAATGACAACAACACAAATGTCTACAGCTGTAGCTGAGAAAAGAAGTGGTTGTAGAAATCTGTTTCTATTACTGAATCTAATTATGTAATTTAGGTGTGCTGTACATAGGTTTACATATATATCTAAAAAAAAGCTTTATGGTACTTAGCAGCAATTGGTTAACTTCCCCAATCAAGTAAATTATGAATCCCAGCTCTGTTATCCAGCAGGCTGGGTGCCTACATGAACAATGACAAAATGTAATGCTACTGGGTAAATGGATACACTTAAATTGGGAGGAAAACAGGAGAAATGCAAAAATAAAATCTCCCAAAATGTACATTGTGAATATCTGTTATATCTAGTTTTGAAATCACAAAATGCTGAATATTCATTAAATCCCCACACACATAATGACCAGTTTCTGGCCCCTTATTTCTATCATGTATTCTGCATTTGTAAAGGTGTGTATGCAAGTCTGGTTACATGGGTGACGGGCTGTCATGCATTCATGATGACCCATGTACTTGGACTACCAATGGAGGCTGTGGTGACAATGTAGGTCTATGCAGCATTTTCTTTCTGTATAAGTGTGAACAAGTGTACAGGTTTTTATGTCTCATTCTTTTTGTCTCAGGCTAAATGTATAAAAACCGGAGAAGGAAAACACAGGTGTGAGTGTTTCAGTGGCTGGAAACAAGATGGAGATGAGTGCCAGCCTATAAATAACTGTCTGGAGCCATCAAGAGGAGGGTGCCATATCAATGGTCTTTGCATGTATGTCGGTCCTGGACAGGTGAGAGGAGCTCCAGACAGTATCATTCCTTACTATTACTAATTAATGGATGTAATAAGACAGATCTATTCTAAGATTGTAACATTTTTTTCTTATTAGATGAATAAAATCTTAGCTACAACAGTCTTACCTAAATTAGGAAGTACGTATCACAATTATTTTAAGATTTAAGCAGCTATAATTTTATATGTATAATTTTTATTTTACTACCCATGAAGTTGTAAAAGACTTATCTTATTTTATCTTGAAAAGTGTTTATCATCTCACATTTTCTGTTCACACTACAAACGGTAAAACTGAAAATCAGAAAGCACAATAATTAATATACACAAGTAGTCATGGCTACACCCTTAAACGGCCCAAACTAAAAGTGTAATTCTACATATTTACTGGTCAGGACTGCAGAGTCCTGATACAATAATGACCTCGGCTGGCTGATTGATTGAGGTTAAGGAATATTGTGAACAGGGTGTGGCTCTTATACATATGCATATGAGGTCACCTCATGCACGTGAAAGATGCAGTCAGAGGGGTCTGTGTGGTAGATTTATCTTCTCAATTGGAGTGCCAGTAGAGAGGAAGCCACCCCACTCAGAGCCCAAATGGGCTGTTTCTGAACCTGCTTGTGAATGTTCTATGTATTTTAATGATTGAAAAAAAAACTGCCAAATGAATCTCTACTCCATGTGGTTACATCAGCTATTGATGAAATATGTTTAGTGATGCGGTGCAGTCTGAGGGATTGGAGATTACAGGTGTTCAATGTAAGCTTGTGCCCTTGATTTTAAGGCAATGGAAATGGATTCTAGAAATGGATTGCTTTTGTCCATGAATTGTTTTTAAAACAAACTGACCAGTGCATATTTACCACAACAATATCCAGTTTTAATTAGCTTCTTTTATGGACTTAGAACGACTGTATCTGTAAGAAACATTTCCGTGGCAACGGAGCAGAATGTGAACCGGTCAATGAGTGTGTGGATCAGACAGGAGGATGCCATCAACAGGTAAGCTGATCATATATACACAAACATTGAAATGTTGAATACATTTAATTCAGTAAAACATCAGAGTAGTACTTTTCTGAGTTAACAAATTTAGATTACAGCTCTAAGGATGCCAGGAAAGATATTTTGTAATTAAACCTTGACTAGCAGTAACTACCCTAATGAAACCTTGTAGAAGTTGATTGTTGGAAAAATAAATGTCTGCTTGTCTCATCAGGCCACATGTGTGTCCTCAAATCAAGGAAGGTTTCAATGTGTGTGTCAACCCGGTTATTCTGGCGATGGAAGAGTTTGCTACGGGACCCTGGCACAGGTACAAAAGCATTATTTGTGCACTGAAATCGTGTTTTCTTTTTTTATAATCTTCTGTAATGTTACTCTAAGAGGTTGGTCCATGCCGCCAGTCACCAGTAAGGGGTCTGGGCACTGCACTAAGAGAGCAACTGATAGCAGCTTTAAGAACTTGATCACAGTTAATTAGTTACAATTGCTGGGCTCTGCATGAGAAGCCCATTTAAACCTTTGTTCAGTGATGCATCTTTGTAGTGAGGTAGGTAAGGTAATAGCTGAAACTAAGTAACAGTTGAAACAAACATGTAAAATAAAAAATATCAGACAGCTTAAGTAAAGAAAGAACAAAAAAAATAATGAATAATAAAGTTTGAAAAGTTTGAAAAGATCGAGCTGAATTTAAGTGATTCAGCTAATTTTAAAGTGTATTAACCTTAAACAAACATTTTAGTAAAAGGAGTGTTTCCAGCCCCAAGGCTGGGAATAGTTTAAGTAGTATATCTTTTTATTTTCTCTCTTTGATTGACGACGCCACTTTTGGCGTTTCCTTTGTTTGCCGTTCCGGCCTTTTTAACCATCTTCCCCCTGTATTTTCACTGCCACTGTAAAGCAGTGGCAAAGCACTGTGCCATGGTGCAGGTCACTGGGCACCTAAGCATTTCAACATCTAATACCATTTTTTCCTGGTATCAAATCAAATCAAATCAAATCACATTTGCTCATAATAAATAAACCAAGAGCTGTGCTCTTGAGTCCACCTCCCCATCCCATAATAGTTTCACATACTGACTTTTATGTTTAGTTTTCTTCATGTTTTTTTGGATTACCCCAAGGTATCCTACATAAATACTATTGATTGACTCTCAAAAATCATATTATGTGTTAGAAATTGAATGGGTTACTGGGTATTGTGTTCCTTTCCTGCCCCTCATGTTTCTGTGTGGCACTGGAACCATTGCACGCTAACAAAAATAAGTCAGCTGGTAACAAAAATTAATAAAGAGAATATTTTGTGTTTGTTTCGATGCGTTTCTGTAGGAATTGGAAAACAATCTAGACTTGAGAGGATTCAACGAATGGATCACTGTAAGTTTAAAATTATTTTTCAATGATTGTTTCAAAATTTGATTTCTTTATTGGGTTTACCTGGTTATGTATGGATTTTTTTATTTGTGTATTTACTATGCCACAATAACAAAATAATAGCACTATAATGACAGTAGTGTTTGAAATGAAAATGTTTAGATATTTTTAAAGCTTGTTTTCTTTTGTCAGTAATGTACATTATTTGTGATGCAATTTACCAAGTGAAAAGTTTTGGTGCTTGGGTGGAGTAGTGTTATATTATGCTGAGATGAGGCAGGTTTAAATCTCAGTAGCATTACAGTAGCAGTCACTACAAGCTAATATATACCTAATGGGTGGTTGCTTCGTATTTATGAATTAAACTGTGAAATTTTATTTTATTTATTATTTCAAAAACAAATGGCATCACTTTTGACAGACTCCTTCTCAGGCACATCAGCCCTAAAATTAAAAAAATATCGATCTTGTGTGTGTGTTAATAAGAGGGTTTTCTTCTGAAATTTTCACAGCAAGCAGATCTCAGTCAGATGCTGTTCGATGCACCGAACATGACTCTGTTTGTGCCTTCAGTAGAAGCTATCAACGATATGAGAAAAGAAGATCAGGATTTCTGGCTCTCCAGTAGCAATCTTCCAAGTCTGGTTATGTAAGATTATTGTATAAGTGTTATGTCGTTATTGGTTTATTTAAGAAGTGGCAAAGTAAAACGTGCTATTTTAAAATTCTATTTATAGGAGTCATACTGTAAATGGGTTATATGGACTAACTGACCTGAGAGGTTTCCCTTCTCCAAAACTGGTTTCCCTTTTAAGAAGAACACTTCCAGTTTCCTGGACCAATGTGGTAAAGGCTTGAGACTACATTAGTATTCTGATACACTTTTGCATTCTTTGCTATTTGATGTCTATTAAGATTTTATAATAGCAACTTACATACATTGGAGTTTAAAGTCTCAGAGTACTAGTGAACATACAAAAAATAAACATTATTTTTTAAAATAAAATTATCATATGATGATTGAAGACATCATTGTTGCAGGTGTAACTGTCAAATCTTTTCACCCTTAATGCTTTTTTTTCTTCATGAATGTTTTTTTCATCATTAACCTAAAACTCTTTTTGTTAGACCACCACAGTTGCTGGAGCTACCATTTTATCAGGAAATATGCTTGCCAAGAATGGACTGATTCATCTGATTGACAAAGCAAGTATTGATGTCATACATCTACTTACTTAGTGCTTTTTGTGGTTTTGTAATTTGATGTTTCTCTTGTCCAGGTCCTGATATCAGATCGGAATTCGAGTGAAGGTTTACTTGAAAAGCTCAACCAGAGACCAGAATTCTCTCTCTTCAGAAGTGCTCTTATAGTAAGCTTACCATTCCAAATAAAAATATACAATTCTTAAAAAATCTTAGTGATGTCCAAATAGACAGTATATTAGTTCAATGTATGACAGAAATAAAACAAAAGGCTAAATGATGTTTCCCTTGAATTTAAGAATCATAAAATGTTCTTAATTTAATGTTTGTTGTAATTTAGGCATACAGCCTGACAGGGGAGATCGATGAAGCTTCAGGTTTTACAGTGTTGGCACCTACAAATGAAGCCATCACGAAATATCTGAACAGTACAGGACAGAATTCACTGGTTCGTGTCACGAATCCACTAACCCACACAAAAGAAAACACACTCATGTGTTTTTATGTAAATACACAATACTTGTTGCTTCTAGGATGTGAATGTGACACGATACCATATAATCCTGGGTGAGACTCTGAAGCAGGCTGACTTGCAGGATGGACTATATAAAGAAACTATGCTTGGATTTGCCTATCAGTTGGGTATATTCCGCAAAGACAATAATGTAAGTAAAACTCTTTTGTAAAGAGCAAAAGTACAATAATGAATCTAAAGTTACTCTAGACACAAGATAACAGAGTTACTAAAGTGTAAGGAGAAGCCCCACACAAGGTGTAATCATTATACCACTGCTTACATTTTGACTAAGTCTTTCTCAATCATAGATCATAAATTAGCTTAAGCCTAGCAAAATGACAGCATGTCTGTTTAACAAATGTTTTAAGAATATTTTTCGTCTTATAGTACTTTCAGTAGCATGACATGTTTATTGCAATGCAATCTAGCTCGGTAATAACCAAGGGCAGATTTTGCAATATTTTGGCTCATTTTTACTTTTATACCAAATAACAACCTGTCCACTACTTATTTATTTTCCTGGGAAAAACATTTTGATCATTCTACAAATTTGTTGCCCCATTCTGTTTTGAAAGCATTAAATTACAAAAGAGGCACAGCTGCATTTGAAGTTGAACATCTGAACTTTTTATACTTAAATAATTAATACTTATAATAATAAATTAACTTAATAAACAAACTTCCTCATGGTTTCTCAAATCTGATGCAATGACGATTTATGGTGCCTCCACAAAGTGTGGCTTTTCATACACAAACTTACAAAAATACAAACATACAAGCACTTGCCTTGTGCAGATGAAAAGATGCAGTCGGTAGTGCACACATGTCAGAGGGGGTGTGTGTCAGGTGTAGCTATCGTCAGTCAGCAGAGAGAAAGCATGATGCAATCAGAGGGAAATTGCAACACAAAAAATTACATTCAGAAAGTCAAAGTTTGTTTGTTTGTTTATTATGATTTTAACATGTTTTACACTTTGGTTACATTCATTAAACCTTGTTACATTCAGTAACAAGATTATATCAAATACAGTCATTGACACTATCATCTTTAGTTCACCTCACTTGACTTGTTTTTGGACTGTGGGAGGAAATCTGAGCACCCAGAGTAAACCCACTCAGACACCGGGAGAACATGCCAACTCCACACAAAAAGGACTCAGACAATAGAGGCAATAGTGCTACCCACTGAGTCACCGTGCTATCTGCACTGTTTTTTAAATAAATAAAATGTGTTCCTTGTTTGTATTGCACTCAGTGATGAGGTTTACATTTTGAAAACACTTGATTTGTCCGTTATCATATAAAATAAGAGTAAATTAGCATCCCAATTCTTATTTTAGTTTGCTTTAATAAAATAAAATACTTGATTATCATTCTTTCTCTCTTTTCAGTGGTTTGTAAATAATGCACAGGTGATTGCTACAGATGTACTGACTGATAAAGGAGTGATCCATGGAGTGTCTACTGTACAAAAGATTGTTAATAACCGCTGTGACACAGCTTTAAGGAACAATATTCGGGTATGATTCGGGATATTGTCCAAATGGTTGTCTTATTATTATTATCAATGGTTAGCTTAATATAATAACCTTTTCATTCTGCCATCATACCACATAATAGTAAATTGACACAGTTTAAAATTTGTGTGTGATATTCGTATTGTGTACAGGGGAAGTGTATGGATTGTTTTCATCCAACTGAGCCACGCTGTCCAGCTGGAACCAAGGAAAATAAACTGGTAAAATTTAAATCATGCCAACTTAGTTGTTGATCTTCATAGTGAGAAATTATATACTGTACTAGAATTTAGGATAAATGGTCTTGTACGATATACAGCATCAGTAGTGAGGAAGAACGAGACATTGCTGCCCTTTTACACGGCAGGAGGTACAACTTTAAGGGTTTAAAATAAAGGGCTACTTGTTTGACACAAATATCCTGAGTAAAAGAGTTTCCTTTAATTATTATTATTATTATTATTATTCACATATATGAATAGTGTCATCTTTAAAAACAAGACAACAGTGTTTGCCATTATCATCATTGCTCCTTTTAGGACCTCCCCAACCAAAAGGCTTTTTATTCTTAATAAAAAGGGCATCTCACTACCCATTGTAGATCTGCTCACTCACTTTTTTTAGTAAAGTGTGTTTTAGTAAAGTGTGAGTAAATGTTTGTCTTGCATACGATATAGACCACAATTCTTACTTCAAAAATACGTAAGATGTTATTTTAAGTCATTTTAAAATCTGCATTATTGCAAGTGTTATTTATTAAAAGAATAGCAACATAAGTTAAAATGATAGCTTATCATTAACAGGCACTTTAAAAATATCAACACAAAACTTTTTTCCTAAAAATGTGAAAAAAGCGGTCTCCACAAGGTTCTCAAAATTTCCTGGACCCAGCCGGTCACCACAACATTAATCAGTAAAATCATCATTCTTGATAATTCATTGAAATTCACATTTCACTGTTAGCTATACATTTTATACTACCCTACATGTCCTTGCTGAATAATATAGTTCAAATATATAATAATAATATAACAATAATATAGTTCATATATAACAGCATTTAGCTGTAATGATGTTGGTTGTAGATTTTTAAGTCTGGTAGTACATTACTAACATGTTTTCTTTTTTATCCAAAGGTATCACCCAAAAAATGTACATACAGTGTGAAGAAATATGGAGGGTTTATCGGCTGTGCAGCTTCATGTGAAAAACTTGTTATTGTATGTATGCTATTTTCAGATAGTAATTATACCTAGAAATTATGAATAATGGCATTATTATATTATATAATAATATTTTGCTACATTTACAAGTGTGATTACTTTCTCATGAATACGGTTTGTGTGTGTTCCTGGGGGTTACGTTCCAAGAGCATCCGTGAATCATGAAAAAACGTGAATTTTGAACATGGAAAAAAATGCCTATAAATGCCCATTTTCATAATTTAACCCCCAAATATGTTGCCAAAAACAAATTTTCATTGTGCCTGCCAACTCTGTCCAGTAGAATTTATTAGGGAGCGGCAGTTGTTTTACTAAACAAGTGGCTGAACCTGGAGCAGAGGAGGAAGTTAGGGCTTAGAAATTGTGGAGGTTTATTCACTATGAAGCAAATTTCTCCTGGTAAGTGGGTAGGTTAGCTTTGTATGGACAC
>JAYDZG010000001.1:28855970-28866448 GCA_034509265.1 Microcambeva bendego | reverse complement strand
TCATAAATTATACACTGCATTCTCTGTTAAAATTGAGGCTCTAAAACTTAGTTGAATTAAATAATTAATAAGTAATAATAATAATTACAGATGGTTTGTGGCATTACTTGGCTGCCTATAATGCACCACAACATCACGTCCCAGTGCTCAATAGGATTCAGTTCTGTAAAAATGTGAGGGTCAGTCATTGGTTTTAATGCCATTGTTGTTGTCTGCCTACACAATTTGGCCACATAAGGCCAGACATTGTCCTAAACCAGAAGGACCCAGGGCTCACAAGGTTTGAGAAGGGCTCTGAAGATTTTATCCTAGAACAGGAACGCAATCAGCGTACATGGAAGTTTGTGCACCCCTCTAAGGATATGCCTTCCCTGACTCTCACTGACCTGCTTTTATCTGTGGAGGGAACGGTACACCCATGGCGAACCTGCCAATTCTGGTGTTTCTGGTGATTGCCAGTCAAGCTGAATGGTCCCATTAGAAGACATTGATGCCTTGTGTCATTCTCATGGAGTATGTTTCTGACAGTTTGGACAGTTACGGCCCCGTCCAGCTCTTCTTTAACAGCTGTGCAGGGAGACACAGCAGAAGACACAGTCAGGAAGTACAAGTAGATAGTCATTTCTTTGGTCACCACTTGCAAATCCCCCTTTTTGGAGTGTGGTGCCTCTCTAATGAATTTGTGTTTAATTTGCACCAAAGCAGAAACTGATTCACAATTGCTTATGGTTCCCAATGTTACCGATTGAACTGATATTATCTGTTTCTGTTTCTTTTCCTTGGTAAGAGACCTTTGACATTCAGCTGATTGACTGTATCACTGAGGGTGCCGTGTTCATGCCAAGCAAAGCAATGAGAAGTGAGATTGGACTGAACTGCCACACCTTCTGGGGAAAATGGGATGTTTATTGACTACCTTCCAATCTATTGTTCTGTGTTCTCAACGCTGGTGTCCTGCCAGGACACTTCAAAAACAAATGTCTTGGTTTAACTGTTGATATGTGCTGTGTGAACCGGCAGATACGACATTCTCAGCGAAAGACATACGCGAATGGCAGTTTCACTATTATAATATGTTTACTTTTTGTTGCAGCACTCTTTAAAAAAGTAGGCTGAATCGTGTATGACATAAACAGAAAAATGTAAAGTATTCAACACAATCTGTAGCATTAGAATCCTATTAATCAGTAGACAGACTGTCCAGAATCTCTTATAGGATCATACTAAATGGTCTCCAACCATCAGGCCACAAAATGGGTCATGTGGGTCATTTATTATTGGCCACATGAAAAGAATAAACAATTAGAAATTGTTATAAAAGCAATTAACTTTCCACACAGGGTGTTATTGTCTTCTATCACCACTAGAAGCACAATTGTATCAAATACATCTTATGATTAATACTGATTGTCCAATGTATATTTATTTATTTTAAATCCTTCCATACTTCCATCAAAAAATCATATCTACTTTGTCAAATTGTAAAAGCTTACGTCTTTTTATATTATCAGGGTGTAGTTATATTATCTGTATAAAGATTTTTTGTTGTTGTTTTGTGTGTGTGTGTGGGGGGGGTTGTTTACCATATTTAGTGGTTGAATGCAACATATAGGGTAGGAAGGGAAGGATAAAAAAGGTGTAAATCTAAAAGTACCAAGGCCAGTTTGGACTAGGTACATCAATAAGCTAATCTGTTATACATTCATTACAGTATGCAAGTGGCTCCCATCTTGACAGTGTTATTAGCAAATTAGTTATGGTGAGGTGGGGGGGGCAAGTCAAACACACCAACACCCAGAGACCCCATGTAGCCTCATCTGAAAAACCTCTTCTTTTCTCCTGCCATGCTATTATACTTTTCAAATGCTTTCACATTTTCTGGCCTCTTCCTCTCCTCTTGAAGCTGTGACTGAGCCCCATAAAGAACCATCCCTTACTCCCAACAGGCCTCTTCAATTATACTTGAATAGAACACCATCTCTGGAACAGAGCTGAGAAAGGGAGTAGCAATGGAAAGGTGGATGGGGGTCTAAACAGTCTAAATTCCTGCAGAGAATCTGACAGCACTCTTGCTACATTGCAAGAAGATGTGATCCATTATAAATGGTGCAAGTTAATGCTTCAATATATTTGGCTGAAAGATTTTAAGCAGTTGTTAAAACTATTATGGACATTCCTATACAATGATGAAAAAACATGTTCCCTACATTCACTTTGATTTTTATGTGATTTCAGAAAATGTACCCAATATTTGAATCAGAGAGTCTGCTTAACTTCATTTCATTTGTTAATATCCCTCTGATATACAGTCACAAAAAACGTAGGGCTAGTAATAAAGGTGTATAAACTGAATAATGATCTGATTCCAAACAGGTGATTATAATCAGGATGATATAATCATGCTTTGGTACAAATGCAATGTCCAGGAAAGGTTGAGTCTTCAAGGAATCGGGATGAATTTCAGTGCGTAAAGGTCAAGGGTGCAAGCTTAAATTGATCATGCCTGTCTATCCATCAGATGGAACTGCATCAAGAACTGCCACTCAACAACAACTAATATAACCACATGGCCTTAGAATTGTTTGGGCAAACCTTTTCAATACTACAATAAAATCCACAAATACCTCTTACTTTACTGTGTAAGAAAAGCCTTATGTTAGTCCTGTCAAGAAGCTGTGTCAACTTTTTCCCACTCAGACACATCTATGATGGACCATCACAAGTTGGAAATTGAAGATTTGAAGAATGGGAGAATGGGACAAAATAAAACCATACACTCTAAATCACTTGGTATCATCTGTGCTCAAACATCTTTAAAGTGTGGTAAAAAGGAATGACATCATTAAAAAGTGATAAATGTCTTACTGTCCCAACTTCTTTTGGAATGTGTTGCCGGTCTGAAATTCAGAATTAATGATTATTAATCAATAAAATGAAGTTGAGCAGCCAAAACAAACAAACAAATAAATAAATACTGTCTGCAACAAATAAAGGCAGATGCTATTTCAGGCAGCAATTTATTGTATTTACACCTAGTGGCGGTGAAATGTTATTTAGTGTGATCTGGTTCACTGGATGTTAAATTTCATCTTAATTCAAATTACACACACCAAAAAACAAACAAACAACAAATCGGGGAAAAATAAGTTATAAGTTAACAAAAAATAAGAATTAATATGTTAAATGTAGAACAACCACCAAATAGAAAAGAAATTTCAAAAGAAAAATGTGCAGAAGATTTAAGTGGCATCTATAAGAAAAAAAATACAAATATATAAACAGCAAAAATGCATTGTGTTAATTAGAACTTATGTAATATTTTAAACAGCTATTTAAAACAAAAACCAAGACGAAAAAAGCAAAACGTGCTAAAAAGAAACTATTTCCTACACACACAAAAACCAAAAATATGAATGCATTTATGCATAAATGATGCAAACGCTAAGCAGTTATTGGTAGACATGCACAGTTGAGTTTGTTTGCTCTTTTTGGGGTACAAATAGATGTACTGTGTGGGGGATTCATTGTGTACCTGGGTGCAAATAGACACTTTATATAATACAAACTCTTTTTTACTGATTTGATGTATTGTACTAGTAGGTTACATAACATATATTTTATATATTTTTTTCATAATTGTAAGAAGTGTAATTCAATTATAATTTGTCCTTTTTGTCCTAACTGGGTGGTGAGCGCCTCACGACAAAGGTGCCAAATTGGAACCCAGCCACAGAAAGCTCAACTAAGGTAGAACAATATAATAATAATAACAATAAAAAAAAAATTTTTAAAAAAAAAATAATAAAAATAATAATAATAATAATAATAATAATAATAATAATAATAATAATAATAATAATGGAAAAAACAATTAATAAAATAAAAAAAATAAAGCTTGAAAAATACACACAAGGAAATCGCAAAGAATCACTGAAAACCAAATACTAGTCTCAAGTACAAACAAAGGTACACTTGAAGAAACCCTGCCAACTAATCCGCCAGTGAGTGGCAAACCTGATGCTCAAAGAAATTACAGAGAGTATGTTGCAGCTGCAGCTGCTAAAAACAAAATAAACACAAACCAGGATGACAGTGATCGCAGTTATAAAAACAAAAAGTTCATCTGAAACTGGAACAAACAGGAACGCTAGAGTCTAATGAAGGGTTATCAGTCAGAAAACCAATTTCAGGTACAGCTTAAAAACCTTTCTTAGGTGTTATAAGTAATGTTTGGTTATGCTTAAGGAATGCTTTTAAAGTGCCATTTAAAAAAAACCTGTGGTTTCCATTAATCTCCACCCCAGCATATGCTCCACTAATTAAATTGTAGTGATCAGCTTTGTTCCCATGACCTTGCATACCATTCAAAATTAAAAAGTTTTGACATTTTTTATCTTCACATAAAATTAGGACTTCAGGTGTGTGTGGGGGTAGATTTAGGAAACGTGATACAGTACTTAAAGGTAAAAATAAAGAACCTGTCAGGGCATCTGTTTCCTGTCTGTCTTATCTGCATGTTTGAGACACTGGGGTGTTTATCTGGTTATCAGTGGGGAAGATGATCCAGGAGTGTCTCTGCTGGAGCCTGTAGCAGTGATAAAGAAAAGCAGCAGGTGCAAATAGATTCTAGTCAGTACTAAGCTCTAAATGACGGGCGGCAGTCCTGGTACTGTTGACACCGTTCAGAATGGGTTCACAAAACTCAAATTCAATTCAAAATGCAATTTTCTTCTCATTATTATTGTACAATACAAAATGTATTACACGTGATAGCAAGGTTAATAGCAAGAGTGAGTTTTATTTAGTTGTTGTTTCACCATTCTGTTATTTGATGATCATGTTTTACCACCACGTTATGCTGTTCAGTGTAGTTGTTGGTCCCACATTATCTGAATCACTGGAGGCAATGCAGTAACACACCCTGGACAGGACACCAATGCCTCATATGTAATCAAGTCTTGACAATAGCACCACTGGGAATTTGATAATTGTGACTGCACTCAATGTTCAGATTGAAACGAAAGATAATGAACTCATTAACCCATACATTCTTTATTCTTATATAGCAGATTGAGGCTTGTTCCTCTCAAGCATTCTTTCTTTTAAGTTTAAGGGAGATTTGTCTGTGACACTTTTGCTCTTCCACTTGCTTAACTTGAGTTTTTGGTCCTAAAATCTACAACTACATTTGAGACCATGCCCATTGTAAAAGGTGTTATACAAATCAATTTCACTGAGCACAATGCAGTAACAAACATCCCACCGGACGGCAGTGAACCTAGTCAGTCATGCCTGTGTGTAGATGCCTGCTGCTGGAGATTTAAACTCAGGTTTCCAGTGCTAGTACTTTAATGTAATATACTGCTGTGTCATTCAAAGATCATGAGTAATTTTGAACCCAGGCTCCTCTCTGCTGTTTAAAACTGAACTGAATTCTGAAATATATCAAAATTATTCATGAGAGCATTATAGTATAGTAATTCTAGTCCTGTAGCACAGTAGTGTAAGATTTACTACTAAGTGTAATGATCCAGAACTGGGCGGCAGATTAAAAGTCGCTCCCCTTTGGATCCTGACCCCTTTGGATCCTGTCGTACTATCTGGGTGTGGGTGGGTTTAATGGCTTTGTTGTTATTTTTAACAACCGTTTCATCAACAGGATCATAAACCATTCAGGGAGTTTACACCCTTACATTCAACTAGCATTCTCTATGGACTGTTTGAACAAAGCCCTGCACATGTAGCATGTCTGGCCGAGGCCATTCAGAACACACACATACCACATGACTCCTCGTTAAGACATTTAATTACACAGGGATTCATCTTTAAGTGACACGTTCACAGCTTACTTGTTGTTGTTCATTCTAAATGTATTTTAAAAATCTGTTATTGCTTTCTCAGTCAAAGCATAAATGATGAGCTTGAATAGAGTTTTGACTAATACATAATTATTTCAAATATGCTATATTATGCTAACTTAAAAGTTACCACAGTTATTGCAAAATGGTGTACATTTTTAATAAAAGCATTTAAGTTCATTCCATGTATATGCAGTTATAGACAGATATAGACACAGACAGACAGACATATAGATAGAAAGACAAATATTACCATGTGATGGCAGATTAATTCATTAGTATTAAGTATCATTAAATCTGTAATACTATAATCGACACAATTATAGAATGAAAGACAAAAAAAAGAAAAAAAAAGAAAATCAACTGCTGCTTAATGTCCCTGTCAGAAAATGTTATCTTTTAATTATAAGTTTTAGGTCAATAAAGTACCTAAAATGAACATGACAGGTTTCTGATGAAGTAATAGCATTTAAAGTCAGTTTTCCTGCACTCCCTATGTGGGAAAAGGTCCAGGAAAAGTAGTCCAGTTCTTAAAGGTAAAAATAAAAAACAGTCAGGGCATCTGTTTCCTGTCTTTTGTATCTACAGGTTTTAGTCACTGGGTGTTTATCTAGTTATCAATGAGTAAGAGTGACCCAGGGGTGTCTCTTTTAGAGCCTGTAGCAGAGATATGGGAGGGCAGCAGGTGTACAATGAGCTCTACAAAGCCCCTTTACTTTTAAGGTCCTGTTGGTTGGTAATAATGGAGAGAGCCAGAGAGTGTCAAAGACAAGAGCTTAAAGGGAGATATGGAATAATGACATTAAGACACTGATAGCTAGGTAGGTAGCTAAGTAGAAAAAACACTTTAGAAATTTTGTTGCCTACTTTTTTAGTACTTTGTGAAGTTTTCATTATTGGCCACACACCATCAAAGGCATTTTACATCTCCGATTGACCTGGCATGTTTTTGGACTTGCAAACTTCCAACGGACCTGGGTATTAAACCCAGATCCATTTGCTAAGTTGACAATGCTAAAGGTCACAATGTGCTACATCTTGCATGGGAAGTTCTGATCTCATTACACCATTTTTTGAGGACTTAGACAACTGTTTAATTTTTTTTCTGTTTGAGGCATTCTTACAGACCACATTACAGACCATTCTGGTATTTCATGAAGTAAATGATTAAATGTACTCAAACAAGCCCTAAACAAGACAAATTCTTTTTTTATGGTAAATAGTGTGTAGTATCTTCCAAGAGGTTGTATTCATGTGTCATCTAACTATAGAAACTTGCTCTTTGTGATAAAATGGAATAAAAAAGGGCTTCCTCTTGGCACACCTTCTAAGTAGTAAGATGGTGTTGGTGATGTAGCCTAATGATAGATACTACGGTCTAATGCAAATCTCTAGCTGTTGTCTTTCAGACCATCTCTCACTATTAAGAAAAACCCTCCTCTAAGCAGATGAACTTGAAATTTGTGACATATTATTTTAAATACACTACAGTACATGACCAAAAGTTTTTCTGACATAGAATGTTAAACAATAAATAAATAAATCCTGGTGCTTCATCTTGGTCATTGTTGCAGCAGTTCCAGTTTCACCAGGAAACACTAAGGGGTCAGGCAGAACCCCCCATCTTCCCCCAAGACTTAGCTAATCATGTAAGTCGGTGCCTGTCCGACTTGTAATGCACAGATTCTAGCGCAGATAATTAGCCCACTGCCCCAACCCAGTGCACTTAAAATCAATTATACAAAGTTTGGGAAATTTTGGAATCTAGTGAATTTCAATAGGAAGGGGGCTGTTCCAATGACAATAGGAAGCCAATAAAAATGTTCAGGTGTAGGATAATTCTCTTAAAATATTTTTACAAATAGGGCTGACTGCAGCAAATATGATGGATAAACTAGTCCTGGCTCACACTTGCCATTTCATTTTTTTTGGAGCTGAGGTCAGGGCCCTCTTCAGGGTACTGAACGTTCTTCTAATGAATATGCTTGTCTGCAGGGGTATGAAGGGGATAAGCGAATGCATGTGTGTTTGAGATAAGGAAACTGTATTCTTTTTCGTCTCTGTCCACCATTGTTAAGTCATCTATAGGAATAGGTGGGTTACTTCCTAGCTTATTGTTCAGTTCTTTCTGACCTATAACTATTAATAGAGAGGACGATGGGCCCCAATCAAACGCAGCTGCTGAATTCAATGAGGAAAGAGCAGGAGGGCAATAAATAGAAATGTACAGTCAAGGACTGATGAAGTCTCAAGATCAACAAACAGCCATTCAAACAATGACAATAGTTCTGTTAAAACATGGAAGAGTGAAGGGCTGGGCTGAGTCCAGTGTGGAGAAACACTTCATTACTGTGAAACTATATTTAGGGTTGTCGGCAGCTTATTTAATTTCACATCAGTTGCTATTTTAGAGGTGCTACATTACATGATCAAATGTGAGAGGACTCACCTGTTAATTATTGCATACAGGTGTTTCAGTCAATGAAACTGCTAACAAGTGTATAAAATAGATTAAATAATTCATGATTGTGTCGTTTTATTTTGGGAAAGGCCCTTTCCTGTTTCAGCACTACTCTACCTATTGGGCATGTTTGAGTTCAAAGGGAAGAATCTCCAGTGGCAGACAAAGCCCTTAGTTCAACCCCACTGAACAAGTTGGAACAAGCTAACTTTGTTTTCAGTATCAGTACCTGGTATTAATGATATTTTTTAAGAATGGACACGTGATCTTTAAAATCACTCCACAATCTTTTCATTTAACTGTAAAAGAAAATGGTAACTTCTATTATAAACCCTTGGTTTCTGAATGGGACATCCAGCAAGGTCAAAGTCAGGTGGTCACTTTGTTATTGCAAATCCTGAGGCAAAAGCCATCCTTTGCTAGGTGTCCAGAGAAGCATTTGTCACTCTGTGTAAGTGGTATACTGTCCCCTCCAAAAGTATTGGAAAAGTAGGGGTTACCTATTTTAGGCAAATTTGCTTTGGATAAAATTTGATTTATACAGTATGCCAAAAAGTATTTAGTCAGCTACTGATTGTGTAAGTTCTCCAACTTATAAAGATGAGAGAGGTCTGTCATTTTCATCATAGGTACACTTCAACTATGAGAGACAAAATGAGGAAAAAAATCCAGGAAATCACATTGTAGGATTTTTAAAGAACGTATTTGTAAATTATGGTGGAAATTAAGTATTTGGTCACCCACAAACAAATAAGATTTCTGCCTCTCACAGACCTGTAACTCCTTCTTTAAGAAGCTCTTCTGTCCTCCACTCATTACCTGTATTAATGGTGCCTGTTATCTGTATAAAAGACACCTGTCCACAGCCTCAAACAGTCAGACTTCCAACTCAACCATGACCAAGACCAAAGAGCTGTCAAAAACACCAGGAAGAAAATTGTAGACCTGCACCAGTGAATCTACAATAGGCAAGGAGGTTGGTGTGAATAAATCAACTGTGGAAGCAATTGTAAGAAAATGGAAGACATTCATGACCATTGATAATCTCCCTCGATCTGAGGCCCCACGCAAGATCTCATCCCATGGGGTCAAAATGTTCATGAGAACGGTGAGCAGAAATCCCAGAACTACACTGAGGGACCTGATGAATGACCTGCAGAGAGCTGGGACTAAAGTAACAAAGGCTACCATCAGTAACACACAACATAGAGAGGGACTCAAATCCTAGAGTGCCAGGCATGTCCCCCTGCCTAAGCCAGTTCATTTCCAGGCCCGTATGAAGTTTGCCAGAGAGGATTTGGATTATCCAGAAGAGGATTGGGAGAATATCATGTGGTCAGATTATAGTTTATAGGAAAAAAAACAACCCTGCTCATCTATCAAACACTCACCCATTACCTGCCAAGCTAAAGAACAAAAAAAAGTGGTCTCTTATTTTTATTTTTATATATATAGTGTGAACATACAACACTAATGGATTCTATTTCCCCCATAGGTCTTGCTCTCCAATGTGTGCATGCTGATCCAGACAGTTCCAATATAACACTCTCTGCTGCTACAATTAAAACCCCTGAGCTTCAGAAAGCCACTACCAGTACAACAACTCTAAAAATGAACCCTGCAACAACAACAGAGAAAAAATCTGCTTCTTATACAGAATTGAAAACTACAGCCACCAGTCTTAAGCCACAAGACATCACAGTAACTTCAACAAAACCTTCTACAGCAAAGGAATCGAGCGTAGCAACATCTAGCAGCACAAAGTTACCCACTCAGAGCCCAGTGACGTCTCAGCCTTCTACTGCAGCTCAAGATGCTGCGTTGACTAAACACATTTTAAAAAGCAGTGAATCTGCTCCCGAAGTAAATCAAAGAATGGAAACTACTGGCAAAGCAGCAAGTACTGAAGCTGCAACAATAACCCCTACACAACCAATGTCCAGTCGAAGCTCTACGCCTACAACAATCATTTCAAACCAAGGTAAATATTTTTTTACAAAAAGTTTTTATACTCTTGTTAGTGGATTGTACAGTACAACATTTTGTTCATTTGATGTCTCATACTTGAGTTCTTTCCTGAGTTTCTTTATACAAATCCCATTTTTTTTAAATAGGACGTCCAACAAGCTCATGATCAGATGGCTATTATATAAATTACA
>JAYDZG010000001.1:28832226-28847689 GCA_034509265.1 Microcambeva bendego | reverse complement strand
CCATATAACTGTCTCACCTTATAACTGTCTCACCTTATACACCATATAACTGTCTCACCTTATAACTGTCTCACCTTATACACCATATAACTGTCTCACCTTATAACTGTCTCACCTTGTACACCCTATAACGGTCTCACCCTTGTAGTCTTTAATGTGAGTTTGGGTGGGTGGACTGAGTAGCTGATGCTGGCTTATTGCTGCTGTTTTCATGGTGGTGTTGTGGTTTTCTCAGGTCAGTACTGGGACTGTTTGAAGGCGATGGTTCCTACTCTTGCTAGATCATATTTTGGTGGCCAGATTGGAGATCATGAGGAAACTGACACGGTGAAAGCTCTCGCCTCGCTTACAGTAGGAGTTCTGAATAACAGCAGGTATTCATTTATATTCTTATATTCTAATATTATTCTGACTGGTTACAATTTAAATATTCAATTATAATATATTAATTACTCATTACACTCTCATTTGAACCTTGGTCAGAGCAGCTGTCCCAGTGTAAGCACCACCCTAACCCTAAGATTAGGAGCTGCTGATGAGGACTTACTGTACATGATTAATACTTTTTTGTACAGATTATTTAGATTTTGCCCTGTAAATGATCTACAGATAATGAAACTTGATTAACAATGACATTAGGCTTAGGAGAAGGTTTGGGGTTTTGAGCTTTACAGTAAGGTCAGGATTAAGTTTAGGGTTAAAAATATCTTCAACATTTAACTTCAAGTTCAGTTGCAGTTCATTTATATTTAGTCGAATAAAGTCTCACCCAGATCTAGTAACTGATGTTAAAGCATTTATTATTATGTTTATGTGGATGATTATTTGGGGCCCCTGTGTGAGGCCCCTGATCATTATGATGGTCTCTTCGGGGTTTGAAAATTGTATCTGTTTTTCTTTGATGTTATTCCAGAGGTGCTGATGAGCCAATGGAGGACCAGGACTCTGTTTAATCCCGCCCAGTTTTCTGTCTGAACAACTGTCCAATCACGAAGCAGTCGTACGTCACATGACTGTGAGCTCCGATTCTTTCACTGCCTCAAGACCAGCAGTGCCTTAGATGACAGGAACTGTGATGATGTCACTTCCGGTTTAACTCTAGATGACTTATGCTGTATGGTTAGTGGCTCCTGACCTTTTTCTTAATGCACTTCCTGTCAGGTCAAGGACCAGGCTGAACATGTCTCACACGTTTATATTTGAACTGAGGGGAGCTGAAGGTTCCTTGAGGAACTGAGGATTCCAGCATCCAGTCTCACTGAAGATCAGATTTGAAGAAAATACAAAAAACCTCATTTACGCAGTTACTGCGAGGTGAGATCATCTCGTCTTGATGATGTCACTTCCTCCAGTGTTAACCACTAAAGAAGCATTGTGGGAGCTGTGGTTTATTGTTTGCTCTCATTGCACCGTGAACCTGATTCCATCCGAACCTAAAGTACGAGCGTCCTGATTTATAAATGAAGTAAAGTCCACACACACACACACACACACACACACACACACACACATTCACATATATGGCAACTGAGTGTCTCCAATTAACCTGACTCAGTTTTATATTCAGATCTGTGTATGATCATGTAGTCTAATATGACCTAAATTATAAACTTTGTTTTCTCTAGACTCAAACTTACACACTGTAGTAGAACCTACCACTCAGAGTCATTCACAATCAGTTCCAACAATTGCAGCAAAGTCAGAAGCACCATCATTTACAACAGCATTATCAAAGACAGTAGAAGCTTTAACAACAACAACTGTATCAGAAACAGCACCAGCATCAGTGACTGTGACAGCAACACATGCAGCAACTGCATTACCGATGGCAACAAAAACAGCATTATCTACAGCATCATCAACAACTTTATCCAACAAGCCAGCACTTGAAGTAGAGGTATTATATAATTTACATTTAGATTTTACAAAGCCACTTGAATTCTGTGCATAGTGAAATTAATTCCTGTTATGTTTTTCCCTCAGGTGATCATTAATGGCAACCCATCTTATGTAAGATTGTTTTTCTTTCGCTTCCTCACTGTGCATTCATACGCAACTTACACTCACTGACTTTCCATGGCCAAGATTCAGAATATCGTAGAGCACACGCACACACACATTCACCTATAGGGCAGTATTGGAACTGTGGGAAGAAACCTGAGCACTCGGAGGAAACCCAAGTGGACACGAGGAGAACATGCAAACTCGGCCCAGAAAGGACCTGAACCACCCCAACTGGAACTGAACAGAGGACCGGCTTGCTATAAGGCTTCAGTGCTACTCACTTGGCCACTCACTTCATCTGTCAGTGGTCATAATGTTAGACATGGTCCGTTTAGATTGATTATTTGGCCTCTGAGGGTCTTAAAAGGATCTCAAAAGTCCAAAGTCCTTAACCAAAAGCCAATACTTTGCACACTTTTTCTGTGTACTCTGTGACATTTGCCAGTGTTTTAATTTATGATTTATTTCTATTTCACAGAATTCACCAGAGTTACCAAAACTGAACAAAGTTTGCTCTGAGCTCTTAAAAAAAATCCAGAGGGTGCCCACTGGTAAATGCAATATGAATGTAAGAGAGGACGCTAATGAACTCAACTTCATCTCCATCGAATTGGCTGGTAAGACAAAGGGCATTTTGTTCACCTGTACTGTCAATTAAAAACAATTAATCACATCACCTGCTTTTATGCTGATTGAATTTGATCCACACTGATCATTTCCTTTTCATTTACAGCCGATCCAGCAATAGCAGATAAAATCTACAATGACATTAAGAAGGTAAGCCTGACCGACTGAATGCTAACCTAAGAGTGTTTAGTAGAAGGTGTTCCTGTCTGATTTTACTGCATTTCTTCTGTAGCAAGAGGATGAAAACAAGTCCGTTGATGATGAAATTCCCAAGACGATGATCGCCATCTTGTCCTCGGTCGGTGCGCTGGTGCTCATACTTCTTTTATTTGCTATTTACTGCTCTTGCCACCGCCAGTCCTACAGGAAAAATCAGGTAAAACATGCTTACCCACATCTAAAACCACTTAAGTTAAAGTTTATACTTTTGTAGCTGGTATAAACATTTTAGCATTTGTTAACAATTCTTTGTATCTGTCCAAGGGACAAAAGTTGGTTAATGGGTAAAGCCTTGAGTTGCAGTGAGGGCAAAAAGTATTTAGTCAGCCAATGATTGTGCTACTTAGAAAGATGAGATAGGTCTATAATTTTCATCATAGTTACACTGCAACTATGAGAAACAAAATGAGGAAGAAATTCAGGAAATCACATTGTGGGATTTTTAATTAATTAATTTGTAAATTATGGTGGAAAAGAAGTATTTGGTCACCCACAAACAAGCAATATTTCTGCCTCTCACAGACCTGTAACTTCTTCTTTAAGAAGCTCTTCTGTCCTCCACTCGTTACCTGTATTAATGGTACCTGGTTTTCAGTGGTTATTAATGGTTATCAGTATAAAAGACACTTGTCCATAGCCTCAAACAATCAGACTCCTAACTCAACCATCGCCAAGACCGAAAAGCTGTCAAACGACACCAAGAAGAAAGTAGTAGACCTGCACCAGGCTGGGAGTGAATCTACAATATGCAAACAAAAAAAGGAAGACATTAAAGACATACATTGATAATCTCCCTCGATCTGGGGCTCCACACAAGATCGCATCTCATGGGGTCAAAATGATCATGAGAACGATGAGCAAAAATCTCAGAACTACACTGAGGGACCTGATGAATGACCTACAGAGAGCTGGGAAAAAAGGCTACCATCAGTAATATGCTACACAGAGAGGGACTCAAATCCTGCAGTGCCAGGTGTGTCCCCCTGCTTAAGCCAGTACATGTCCAGACCCAGCTGAAATTTTCCAGAGAGCATATGGATGATCCAGAAGAGGATTGGGAGGATTTGGAAAATATCCTGTGGTCAGATGAAACCAAAATAGAACTTTTTGGTAAAAAAGTTGCATCCCAAGAAGACCCTACCAACTGTAAAGCATGGGGGTGGAAACATCTTGCTTTGGGGCTGTTTTTCTGCAAAGGGGACAGGACTACTGATCGTGAGATTTTAAGCCAAAACCTCCTCCCATCAGTGAGAGCATTGAAGATGGAACATGGCTGGGTCTTCCAGCATGACAATGATCCCAAACACACCGGGCAACGAAGGAGTGGCAAAATTTTCCTCATTTTGTCTCTCATAGTTGAAGTTTACCTATGATGAAAATTATAGACCTATCTCATCTTTCTAAGTAGGAGAACTTGCCCAATCAGTGACTGATTAAATACTTTTTGGCCCCGTTGTATTAATAGAAACATGGGTTCCTCTGATTGTGTATCTATATATACAGTACTATATATATACACAATATATACACTATATAATATATATATTTTACTTTCTAAAAATTAATTGAAAACAGACATTTCTGGCCAATCAGGTGGCGCAGCATGATAGGTCGCTAGCACATCAGCATACACATTCTGAACTCCCAGGTTGTCTAACTTTATTGGCTCTGCTACCAGCTGCACATCTTCCAGCAGGTGTAATGAGCTAATGCCTGCAGCAGACAACATTTCTAGAGTGAGAAAAGAAACCAACTTTTCTCACCCTAGAAATGAAACTAAGCAGTGGGGCTGTGTAAGGATCCTGATCACCGGCACAGAAATGGACGAGAGCAGGGGTTGATGTTGAAACCTACACTGGTTGATGAGAGGCATGACTAACACGCACATGCAGATCAGCTTTATAAAAGCTACAGAGAGCTACACTCCAATCAACACATCAATGCAAACTCCATCAATCAGACAGCCAAGATCATAATTGTCACAGCTTTTGTTTCTCTCTGAATGAACAACATTGTGCATGTTGGCACCCAGTCTGCCAGATAGTAGAGCTGAGATTTAAAACAACTAGTTTGAAATGTGTAACAAAAAGAATGATTCATTGAAAACACTAAAAAATATTTTCTGTTTTTTGGTATGCTGAATAAAGTTTCACAATAATCATCAAACTGTTATTATTAGTGATCATTCATCTACAGTAAATCACGATACTTATGGTTTATTTGGAAGCACTGAATACTTATCTTACTTTAGCTATATTCCAGCATAATGTGATATTATCCAATCATGAAAAGATGGACGCATTCAGATATGAAAAGAACTCAGCCAGCACGTGTCATTTCTCCACAGCAACACCTGACCGAGGAACTTCAGACGGTGGAGAACGGCTATCACGATAATCCCACGCTCGAGGTGATGGAGGTGCAGCCGGAGATGCAGGAGAAGAAGCTAGCCCTGAACGGAGAATTCAACGACAGCTGGATCGTTCCCTTCGACAACCTCACCAAAGAAGAAATACCAGATGAGGAAGACACTCACCTGTAAAGGATGATTCGCATCTCAACAACGACCTCTAGGTCTGCACGGTGCCCTAGTAAACCCAGTCATTAGCATCGTTCATGTGCCCGACACGCTGATGAAGACCATATGTTGTGCCAAACGGTGAGCAAGTAGTATTGTTCAGATTCATTTCAATTCCAGTGCCAAAAAGGCCAAAGCCATAGTGAAAATATTGTAAGAGACTCCGTTTAAAGGAAACATAAAGACAGACCGGTTCTTCAGGGGCTGTAATGCTTAGTAAGGTGTAGATTTTTGTTTTTATATACCTTTGAAAAATCACAGTTTATATTATTATTTTTTCAGACACGTACTGGTAAACCCAGAGATTTCAATAAATGGGTATTTTCACTTGATGAGTATCGTACACTGCTGCACCTGTATATAAACCTTTGAATATTAGTAGTATACCTGTTCGGATTATAGATCTTAGGTATTAATATTAGACTGTGACCTATGAACGAGTCTTGATCGTTTAGATTGTAACGGCAAACCTATTACACACAATGCTGGACGAAAGTACAGATTCATTTGCTCTTATTTAATGGAGCAGCAGTGTTATTACGCTAGCATACTACCACGGAGATTGGAGTTCTACACAGACGTGATTAACTGACTGAGCACAATGTAAGAACACCAGGCTTCACCCAACCCAGCTCTCAGTGATACTTTGATTGTTGATCACTGATACAGCAAGTACTTATTAAATCAAGTGCCTATGTAGACTTGTGCATAACAAAGTAAATGGCCACATTGGTTGTGAGGTCAACATTTGACAGGTTCAGTATTTAGCAGATGTCTTAATAATTACTGTATACAGTTTGAGCAGTTGAGGGTTAAGGGCCTTGCTCCAGGGCCCAACGGCAACAACTTGGCAATGGTGGGGCTTAAACCAATAGCATTTCGATTAATACTCCAGTACCTTAACCACTACGGTTTGCCCAAAAAATTTTGAGCAGCTTATTGTCCACGTTAGACATACATCAAAATTACTATTCTTTTATTTTTCACGTTAATTTCTTCCACATTTACTTTCCTCTGAACAATGTGATTTCGCTCCAAAGAATAACTTAGCTTTCATTCCATATTTTATTTCAGATGATCTCGTGCTCTCATGTTCATGTATTTTTATGTATTTTACATCGTTTTAAAACTGCGTTTGCCATTTAAGGTAAACAACAGGGGTCTGATACACTGGAAGCTAATTGCTTGGCAGACTTTGACTATTTTATTTCTTTGAGACAATAAATGTGTCCACACAGAATAAAAGTGATTATACAAAAGTATCTGATTACTTCTGTGTTTATAATGATACATTGATTGAAATTAGTTTTCTGAATATGATCTTGGAACTAAACAGCCGGTTGGTCAAACTACTGGCTGTACCAACTCTTAGTCATGTTAAATAGGTGACATACTTCAGAATTAATAGCAGGCTACTTCAGAACAGTCTCTGTTGCTTCTTTTAATTCCATAATAGAAGCGTCTAACATCATAAATAGGTTTAAATAAACCAGTTAGTTGATCATGTGACTACAAAAATTAGTTTATACAGTTTGACCTTCTTCAATGAGTAAAATGGAGTCATATTCACAGAGCTAGAATATTGAGAAACACTTCCATGGAGACATGGTGACCGCATGAAGACATTCTCTGGTCCCTTGCATCCATGAGGAGGGAACTCTCCAACGATGTGGGTATAAATACATCTTTGTCTTCTGTGGAGCGGATGGGATCTTCCAGCAAGACAAATGCATCACATGGGTTATCCAACATTGGCTGGAAGAACATGACCAAGACTCCCAAATACTCTTCTGGCCCCCTAATTCACCAGACTTGAACCCAACGGTGAATCTGTGGGAGCACGTCGATCCTCCTGTTGGCACCCTCCAGCAGCTGTGGGATGCACTGCAGTGTAAGGCTCCAGATACCCATGACAACCTACAAGGACCTTTATGGGTCACTCCCAGTCAGCCTTGCTGCTGTCTATGCTGCACACAACTCTGGAAATTAGCTAATGGTCATCATAATGTGACCTGACTGTGTGTGATTCTGAGGTAAGGCCTGCAGTTCATTTAAGTTTTTACCAGAACAGTAATGAGCAGACAGACACGGGTTTTACAAAACCTGAACAAAATACAATCTTTATTTATTATGTACATTACATACAATTTAGTATGTTCTACACATTCATGTCTGCCACAGTGTTCACGTAGCCCAGCACCCTCATTGGGGGGTAAAATAGAAGCAGGGTAAAGCCGGATGCGTTTAAAATAAAGAGGGGGGGATGGTTAACACAGAGAATTTACAGCTTCACAGGACTAAACACTAATTATCTTCCTGACCAAAAACACCCCTATACCTAAATAATTACAACTGTACTTAACTGCACCAGAGCTGCTGCAGTAATCCGGTCTGTTTGGCATATTAATAAATAAGAAAACAACATGGCATGTCTGCATAGTGGTGAACACTTAAGAGAGAGACAATGTAGTACCAAAAAAGAAAGTCTGCTTTGTTTACCATGCAGGCTAATGGCCAATAACCTGAATCACAAAAAAATGTTACCTATGTTTCCTTGCCTCCTCAGAAACATAGCTGAATGTATTCAATATAAAAAGACACAGCTGCTCAACACTGACTTGTTCATCAACATATGATGATTTTAACAGAATGGATTAAATGACTGAGCCAAATAAATATGTTGGCAATGAGATTAAGATCAGTAACCACCTCAAGAAACCCTTCCATCGAGGCTAACCGAAAAATTGCACTGGTCCAATTGACAAGAAGCCATAATTGAATGTGGGTGCCTATATGGTCAATAACAGTTGAAAGCCGATCTCAGAGACTGGGGCTAGAGCATTAGTCAATTGTGCCGTGTGAGACACTCATGCTGAAATAGACAGCCATCCATAACTAAATAAAACTCAAGGTGTTATCCATTATTAGTACTGTAGTAAAACCCAGATTGCAACCAAAGGTGCAACAGAAAAATGGTGTTGCTCCATTTATGATGTTGCTCCAGTATAAGGGCTAACCACAAAGTATATGCTCCTGATACTCCCGAGGCTGTTTCATGTTACTAAACTGTATTTCATAAAAAATGAGTAAATCTAGCATTACAATATTTATGGGGATGGGTGATCACATGCTACACACAAAGCACAAGGTCAAAAAAAGAATAGTAACTTTAATACTCTGGTGTATGGTTATAATTGGTACTACTTTGACTCGAATCTGCAATGTTTAGACATGCACAAGGTTTTACAGTCTTATCCATACATACTATTTGTATGTATGCATACTCTTGTGGCAAGAATATCCCAGACTTAATGCACAAAAAAGTCGAAATCTCTATTATAATTCAAACTGGAAAATATTAAAATTTTCAACATTGTAAATGCTTTCATCCAGAGTGACGGTGACAGTATAATGTTTAAGCAACTGACAGTGACAACCTGGCCAAGGTGGGGCTTGAACTAGAGACCTTTTGATTACTAGTCCTGTATTTCAATCACTAGGCTACGACTGCCTCAAAAAAACATAGCAACAAGCATCCACTCTACAAAGAGAAAGCTATCGACAAAAATGGTCTTCATTGTAATTGCATCTTAGTCCTATTCTGGTCATATCCAAATACTTGATTGAATTAGGCTTCCTCTACTGATTACAGCCTCCACTCTAGTCAGAGAAGAGCCAGGACTAACCCATTACCCCACCGATAAGTGCACAGTAGCCGACTGTGCATCTGTTCACCTGTACGAGGCAAGTTCATATGCGGATCAGGTTTGTGTACAGAGAGCCACACCCCGATCCTCAGTATCCCTCTACTCTGTACAGATCCCAGCATTCAGCCAGCAGATGTCATAACACCCACCTTTCCTTAAACAACAGCCAAACAACATCCGTACAACATGACTGATAATGGGTCACTACGAGATTGATGGCTACTGGTTAAAAATCAACACATTACCACGGCAGCGAAAATAAAAAGCAAAACAAATGTTGACATTTGCAAGGCCACAAATCGACAAATGGGTGACGATTGCACAATATTATAAGCTCCAAAACAAATCATGGCAGAAATCAAATCCTGACCAGCTATGCAGACATGCTTGAAGTCAACACTGTTTAGATCTTAAATTTCAGAGTTTTGGTGACTATGATAATCATTCCTCATGTGGAAATGCACAGGTAGAGTTCGCCATGGCAAACCATAATATGATGCGCTTGCTTTCAGCAATAACACACAGTCAGTGTGAAGTCTTAAGCATTAATACTGTATTCCAATGAACTGGTACCAACACAATGTCCCAATGTTCAGCTTCCAGGCGCTTTAGAATCAGGGCATTAGGAATACTTCAATAAGATATTTTATATACATACACACACCTTTACACATTGCTATATACACACACTAGATTACATTTTTAAATAATTAGTGGATGAGTTTGTTCACACGTCGCTATTAACATAAAGTGACATATTGACAAAGATATTTCCATTCATGAGACAGTTCCTGTAGAGAAGTGCAGGAACTTGTAGCCCTTTTGAAACAGTGTGGGTGCCAGTGCCAGTCCTGTGAGGTGCGCCAACACCAACACCTTGTTTATTTGGTTTGTAATTTTCTGGTTGCATTCTATTTTGCGACCCGTGTGCTACATAGTATGTAGCCATACTATTAAGGAAAGAACGAAAAAACACTGGTTTGACAAACTTTGAGTGTTTCAAGTGGAATTATAACATTAAGTATAAAATTAAGCTCTGATTTGGAAGGCATGGATGAACTTCTGATTCGAATGTTTTGTGATTACTGCCAACAAGACTTACAGATTAGTTTAATATAAGACATGACATGCATTTATATAAAACACCAGCACTGGAAACAGCACAGACACCATGTCAGTAAGGGCTGAGAATCACTAATAATAAATTAGTAGGGCATTACACATCCTATTAAGCCCTTGTAAAGCTTTATTTTAGACTATATGCTGTATTTATGGCAATACAACCGAAGCACTGCAGGATTGCAAAAGTTGTAATTAGTTATTGTGTGTAGGGTCAAAGGTTGATAATGGAAAATAATATAACGCCAATTCATTTGGCACCATAAGAACAACGTTCTAAGCTTGATTTGGTTATTATATTGCCAAATTGTAGATTTAAGTCATCTTTAAAAAATAAATAAACCTTTACTTTGGTGGAGGTCAATTTACAAATTACAAATCCATAAGCATAAAATTACTATTTCACAGCAGCCCAGCACAGAGATTCTGAACTTCACGGTTAGAAACTCGGCATCGGCACCAGTTGGCATGGCACTGCTCAGCAGGCTTACCTGACAGTGCCTGCAGGGCAGGATGACCTGCCTGTGTGGGCGGGGTCTTCAAATGCTGTGTATGAACCCTGATTGGCAGATAATGATGCACGTGAGCAGAGTGCATGATTGAAAAGTGGCCCGCACACATGTGGAGGAAGAATGAGCAGCAGTGGAAGACAAATGAACTCAATTTGGAGAAAATGCAATAATAAATTGGGAAGATTGTGAACTAGTACTTTTCCCCCTGTCATTATTAGATTTTAAAGATATGATTCATATTTCCATGCTCAGTATGTGTGACCTCACCCCTTATGATTTGGAGCTGTCGTACAGAAGGGGAGACTAAGCTAGCAGCCTAGAAATGAATATAACTAATTTGTGGAATATTTGGGTACGATTATACATGCACAAACATACACGGATGAGCCAAAACATGTAGACCTGAGAAATGTCCCCAGTTCAGACCAGTTGGGCATGGAATAGTGATATATTACGTTCAGAACTGATAGTCGCTGCTCTAAATACATGTGCTGAATGCAGCAGATACAATCAGGCATTAAGACCTGAGTGACTTTATTAAAAGCTGTATTGTATTAGACAAACCAATGGGTTAAGTGTCTCCAAAAAGCAAGAGGAGCTCACAGGAGTCTGTGGTTGTGTCGTGAGTGCCTACTAAAGGTCCAATGAAGGCCAAGCAAGGAACTGTGTCTAAGTTGTACAGCAACCAGTAATCTGTACAAAAGAAGCTGGAGGGTGCAGACTAGTGGAACGAATTGTGTCTCTCAAAATATATGTTATTATAGAGGTGATGATCTGAATAATTATTATGCATGCTCAACGCATCGGAACGCATCTGTGTATGTGCTGCATGGTAGCAGACCAGCCAAGGTGCTCATGGTAAAGGACCTGCTGCGAATAACAGATAACACAAAACTTATTCGGGTGTCCTGATGGTGATGTTCATAGAATTGCAGGTGGTCCAAATGTTTTGACTCGTGTGTGTGTGTGTGTGTGTGTGTGTGTGTGTGTGTGTGTGTATTGAGATCTGATTTTGAGGCATGGATATATTTTACCAATCTACAATTACTAAAAAAAACTCTGAAAAACTTCAGTTTAGTTCATTTTCTTAGATCTCTTATCCAAATTATGGCCAGGTAGGGGTCTCTTCAATGGGCGCAAGGCACACAGTAACACCCTGGATGGGGCACCGGTCCATCGCAGGTACCTACAGGACAATTCAGTGTCTCAATTCAGTTGTTGGTAATCTGCATCCTGTTTGCTTTTATTATATTTGAGATGTTTTAACAAAATTAGGGTTTCAATGACAACAGTGGTCTTCAAAAATTTAAAACAAATGAAGCCAGGTACTGACTTCAACCTTCCTAAAATTTGCTGTATATCCAGACTGGGCATCTGGATAAGAAACCATAGGAGAAGGAGATGAAAAATGACACATATAGGTTTCTCTAAAGCCCTGTTCAGATCTCCGTTAGACTATCTCTAGGGCTTGGATGAACTATCTCCATGTCTTTATGGACTTTTAAAGTTATGAGGGCTAACTTGAGGTTTGCAAAAAGGCACAAACCCTTCTGACAACACAAGTAAACAGATTATGTAGCAGATAAAAGAATAGGAACAGCAGCACCCCGATAATGTCGTCCACTTCAGATGAAACATGGTGGCGGTAGCATCATGCTATTGGTGTGCTTTCGAGTGGCAGTGACGGCACGATAGAATGAATTGATGAACATATGCAAGAACACATTTGACGAAAGCCTCCTCCCTTGCACCCGATGTGACATTTCACCTTTCAACCAAAGCAACATGAGTGGCTTTGCAGCAAGTCTCTGGATGTCAGACTTAAACCTCATCGGTGAAGAGACCTAAAGAAGTTCAGATACTCTAGACATCCAATCAGATTGATCTTGAAAGGTTCTGCAATGACCGACGGGATAAAGTGCCCAAATCCAGATGTGCAAAGCATGCATGAAGTCTTTGCCACAAAATACGATCTCATAAACTTTTGTGAATGAGATTTCAGGGGGTGGTTTATACATTTTTGAAAGCCATCTTTATTATTTGTCATTATGGATAGTTATATGAAGATTGATAGGTATTATAGCAATCATACCTATTCCAAATCAAACCTACCACACAAAGTGCGCAAAGTAATTTGAAAGAGTCTGGATTCTAAAACCCACTGTATGTGTACTTAACACATGCCTGGACACACACACACACACACACACACACACACACACACACACACAAAGAGAAAGTAAGAGAGAGGACGGGTGTGTGACGGAGGGTGTCAGAGAGACATCGCTGACCTTTTGCCGGTGGAGTGGAGCTCCGACAGTGTCAGGAAGCAGGTCGCTGCCGTCTTCCTCCCGAAGCATGCGAAAGTGAGAGCCAACGTTACTCAGAGAGAGCGATAAGGAGAAGAGCTGCATGCAAGAAGGTGTGTCAGGGAGAGAGAGAGAGAGAGAGAGAGAGAGAAGTGAGGAAATAAACGAGTGCACCCACCTACAGCCCTCCCTTCACACTCAAAGTATTTTGGCAACATCCACCTGAGCCACAGCTAGCCGAGCAGGGAGTGGAACACGCACACACACACACACACACACACGTTCTCCACCTTCACTGACAGTAATAATCTGCAGGCCCAAAATATTAATTGGCCAAAATGTTGACGTTTCAGGACTTTTAACAACTTCAAGTGTCACTTCAACATGTATAATGTCGTTTTACGCAGGATGCCCTTCCTGACACAACCCTGCCATACACTTATTTATTTATCATAATACCATTTAATATAGTTTTAATTCAGTAGCATTAAGCAGCCGCTTTTATCCAAGCCGACTTACTGCTGTGATTGATACGATGCAATCGACAGAGGATCAAGGTCCTTTGGTCGTGGGGCTTGAACCGGCAACCTTCTGTTCACTGGATCAGAAGCTTCACGATTGAGCTATCGCTCCGCAGCACGATCCCCGACGATTAATAATGTGTTATAAACGCACTCCACACCCCTGAAAGGCTTCATAACGTCCACACTGTAGATGAGGAAATGAATCCCGATCTGAGCTGGTGGGTTTGAAACCAGTTGAGTAAAACTAAACCAGCGCAGCAGGATGTACATCCTGTGTTTCACCTTTAACCACAACTGGACTCATTCTTTTTTTTCTTTCGGGGCTTATTTGCATACACACACTAATAATATATCCTATAGGCTCATTTCTGACAGGGCCCAAAACCCAAAACTCCACCAGAGGTCCAGTTAAAGTTCTGAGACTCACAACCTTCAGGAGAATTTAATTTCCTTCATGAGTTTACTGTTTGATTTCATTTTTTTAGATTTAAAATCTTATTTTCAATCCTGATCCGTGCACGTGTAAGCCACGTTACAGGTTAGGTGCCTTGCTCAAGGGCACTTCAGTCATAACCAGCGACCTTCTGATCCCAAGCCCGGTCCCCAAAACACCAGGCCACGGCCGCTTCCTGTTTGAGACACGACCCTCGTCTGATTACGGTTTATGTCCGTCGACTTCTTGGTACTAGCAGGGCTAGTTTAACGTCACGCATTAAACCTTACGTGGAACAGTGGGCCCATTACAAGGTGAAATTCAACCACGACCAAATACTAGCAAAACAAGTGAGTTCATGTGTGTTTAGGTTCGTCCAGCAGAGTCTGATGTGTAATATGTCCAATATTGATTTTATTTTATTTGTTTTTATTTTATTCGCATTAGCAGATCAGCTTATATTTTCACACTCAATCGTCCTAAGCGTTATCGATCCACACTGAGGGCTAACGAGCTCCGTTTTTAAGGTACAGGACCGCTAATCAGGCTCTTATGTTCACATCTGCAGGTCACTTCAGATAATACAGCGACCCTGACCCTGGTTTAGACCTTGATTATTATAACGATGCCACTGATCCAGCTAGATGAACCAATATTAGGTCCAAACTGTAAACCGTACACATGCTTAAGAAGAAAGGATCGACCCAACACATGGATTTGTTAAAGGTGTGGTCGAGACCCTGGCATGCTACGCCTCACTGGCACCGATCTGATGTATGATACGTCCAATATTTATTCTACACTTAATAGTCTTAAGCGTTATTGCGCAACACCGAGGGGTAACGGTGCAGGTAATCAGGCTCTTACGTTCACATCTGCAGGTCACTTATATCTCCCGCAGCGAGGAGACCACAGTGTCGAAGCGTCCTTATGAAGAAATCAATCAATCAATGAAGAAGTAAACTCCATAAGCGTCCCCGTACTTTTGCCTGTGCGGTGCATTTAGAAAACAAAAGCCATCGTGACTTTCCCGTCCGAGTTCATGTGTGCTCAGTAAGGGAGGGGTGCTATCGGCAGGGCCGGGAGATTAAGTGGCTTCTAAAGAGGGTGTGGGGATCTTATTGTACCAGCTCTGCGCACAGGCAGCTTGAGAAAATAGGTGTGAGCCGTAAAGATAATTTCACAATGCAGCAGGTAGCCGCGGCAAACACGTTAGCGTTTCATGGAGCCTAAACAAATGCCATCATTTACACATCTAGATTACTCAGAGTTACGTCAGGCGGGCTGTTCTCACCCGGGGGGCAGAATCTTTACCCCTTCACTCGGTGAGTGGTGTCGATCCGGGCTCGAGTTCTCCCGATTTATGGAATAAGATCGTCGGACACGTTCCTGAAGTTGAATGGGCGGCACGGTGGCTTAGTGTGTAGCGAG
>JAYDZG010000001.1:28815150-28825398 GCA_034509265.1 Microcambeva bendego | reverse complement strand
AGTCTGGTTTCCTTCAAGGTTTCTTCCTGTATTTTCAGGGAGTTTTTCCTTGCCACAGTCGCCCTTGGCTTGCTCAACAGGATGGGGGGTTTGGTCTGGTGGTCCTAAACTCTGAAAAGCTGCTTTGTGACAATATCTATTGTAAAAAGCGCTATACAAATAAAATAGGCTTGACTTGACCCAGATTGTCCCTCCTGGGGATCGAACCCAGGACTTTCTTGCTGTGACGTGACAGTGCTACTCACTTGACCAATGAGTTTCCTGAATTGTAAACATATCAAATTCAAATCTAACTTTTCGATTCCAAGAGGAAAATAGTTCGACCTGACGCCACAGTACAGGAGTCCCATGGTTATGCAGGCTAAGCCTTTTGTCTTAGGGGATTGAAGACTGATATCAAACACTGATGGTCAATTTAACAGCGAGGGTCGCATAGAACAAGCAAACATGAATGAACCTCACACACAAAATGTAGTCCAACCCAGAGGATCATAAGAGAAGGAACCGCTATTAGAGAGCTGGTTGTTTTCACTCTTGTTTCCTGTATGGTTCTGAAGAAGTAAAAACAAAGGGGTTTTCCCCAGTGAAACACACATGAGAACATTTTGTCCTCCTCTATCAGACACGTTTTACTTCCTGAAGCTCATTCAGTTATTAATGTGCTTACTCGCTCAGGTCACTTAAGCAGTGGGGTTTAAATTACAGGCAGAGAAAGTAAAGCTGGCTCCTTTTTTTTTGGTCCAGTAGTTAAACTATGTTTTGGTAAGACACTATTTCATGCCAGTGTAAGCTTGGGTAATGCTCTGTAGAAAGTTAATCATGTGTGCATGGCAGACAGGGGGTTATGGAAAAGCTACTATGGAAAGACGGAGTACTGGAGATGTTTATTATGCACTGAAGCCAAGCCATCCATGCCGATCAGTGCTTTTAATGATATAGGATATAAATCCTACCAACAATTAAAACAGGTTTTATGGCACGGCCCTTCTTAAGGAATCTTGTCCTTTTTTATAGTACCCTACAGTATAATCGGATTCTCATTCAAATCCAGAACTAATTGTGCCGTACCTAATGTGCTAGTGTCGGCACCAGATACAGAGCAAATCCATGACGATCATGGGTTTGTTTATGGTTTATTTATTTTGTCATATTTTAACACCTTGTTTGCACTCATGACAGTATTGTCTTTGGACTGCGTGTCTTTGGACTGTGGGAGGAACCTGGAGCTCCTGGAGGAAACAAGGTGCAGACTACACACAGAAAATACCCGGGCTGCTCCACCAAGAAAATCGAACCCAGTCCAAGGCCCCATCCCATCATTTCTCCTCTTTAACAACTTTGAACTAATGAAACTTGTAATTTATGTTGGCTTGATGATGATAATTTAGCTGAGGCCAATAAAAAATGGTTTAACATGTTCAGAATTGATTGATTAGTGTCCATAAGTGTAAATATCTCAGTAAAGCTTCCACCGGTTTTAAGAACCAGAAGGCGTCATCAGCGGTGGGCGTTACACACCGAATGTGAAAGTAGTAGCTGCTTTCTTTAGATCATTCACATGTGAGAAACATTCTGAAGTTACAGAACACATTCATTCATTCATTCATTCATTGAGAGTCAAAATGCTGAACGTGAAATAAAAGTGCAACATGGATGAATGTAGTCAAAGTAGAAGAATCATGAGATTTCTGTCTGGTATTACTAAATCGGGAAGTGACAGCTTAGTGGTTAAGATACTTGGCTGGTAATCCGAAGGTCGCTAGTGCAAGTCTCAGCACCGCCAAGTTTCCACAGTTGAGCCCCAGAGCAAGGCACGTATCCCTCAACGGCTCAAAATTGTGTTCAGCTATAAATGGGAGTCGCTTTGGATAAAAGCTTCTGCTAAATGCTGAAAATGTAAAATAATCACCATGTTTTACATGACAAGCGTACAATCACCACGCTTTCAGTTTCATGTTAAGCAATGTTCGTCACTTTTACTGCCTCAAATCACATGATGCATCACTCTGAAAATATCAGCACCAACCTGGATCAAAATGAACTTTAAAAAATAAAAGAGAAGCACAAACTGCATAGATAACGGCGTAACTGCGGTCTCGCTGCTTCTTCGTGAAACCTCCACAGTTTAAAATGACGTCACCGAACCGGAATAGAACCAGACCCACGTCGTTGGAAAAGGGGTAAGTGAGGCTGGTTTTGGGGAGCAGTGTTGCCAGATTGGCCGTTCTTTTTTGTTGTAAACTGGCGGGGAAACACATGCTTTGTTTTTGCGATCTGGCAACCCTTTTTAGAAACCGATGGATGAGAGGGATGAGAGAAATAATGAAGAGAAGCGCACAGACGCTTTTCCTAGCGTGAACAGTTTGTTTGATAATTAACAAGTTTGGCTGTCACATGTAATTCACATTAAGAAACAGTATCAGTTATTACATTTAGGTTTTCTCTCTGATATTTGATCCTGTGATTGGGGCCAATATCGCCCTGCCAGACCTAGTAAATACAATAAAATCTTTGACAGGTGGTTTTTAAATAGGTCACCTGTATATTATCTCACACATGCTGATTATAAGTGTCTAATCAATGCAATAGTCCGAGAAGTGTACAGTCAATAATCAATGCAGTGTACAGTCTGAGCAAATGAGGGTTTATGGCGTTACTCAAGGGCCCAACAGCAGCAACCTGTCAGTGATGAGGTTTGAACTGGTATCCTTCGCATGGCCCCTAATCAAAAAGTTGCCGGTTCAAGCCCTACCACTTCAAAGATGAATATGATGTGACAACTTATAATGGTTGTTAGATTTCACATTAAAAAAATGGAATTTATGCAAAGCAACATGACTTTAAATACACGTTTTAGTCACATTATTACCACCACTTCCTACTTATGGTGGCTGCAGTGTGTAGATCACATTTCGTGATCTGCTATATAAGGTGTTTGGGTATGAGTCCTTTTTTTGCAGATCAAGTACAAACATACATCCTGAGCTTCAAGTGTATTATATATTGCTTTGACTATTTATAACTGCGCTGGTAATTATGCACTCATAGATACAGGTATTTTTAAAGGTGATTAATGAGAAAATGGTGTGGGGGTGTGTGTAAAGCAAACAAAAAAAGGCACCAGTTGTTGCGGGCGATGTCGTAGATCCAGAAGGAGTTGCGGACGTTTTCCTCTCGCTTGTCTTTGTCTTTGCTGAGGCCTGACAGCACGTGGATCTCGTTTAGTTCTGGGTCGATGGTGGCCCGCTGGGTGAAGCCAGTCATTGGTACTGAAACACAGAGGCAACAACGCCTAATTAAGCATTTTATCATAGCACAAGTTTGGTACACACACAGAGAGAGACCACGAAAACATGGGCTCCACAAAGCCTGCGCTCAAAGAAGATTTAAGGGGAAGAAGATTTTATGTGGTGATGTGAAAGCAACAGTGAATCAGTGGGTACCTGCTAAACCAAAAACATTTTGGTGATGCCAACAATACAGAACAACACATCACAAATGATTGTTACTGTAAAAAAGTTATTAGGATTTATACATCATGTTTTTCCATTCAGAAACCTTTTCATTATCAGCCAGTGATATCTTTTTTTAATTAATTCCATATCGACAAATGTTTAAAGTCGACGTTATCGATTGAAGCAAACGATCGTTGAAGACCCGGAGGAAACCCTCACAGACACAGGGATTTGTTGTTCGTTGGGTTATTTTTTACACCTATTTGGTTACATAAATGACAGGAAAAGCTTTCATTACACAAAGTTCATCAGTTCACAAGTTCTATCAAACAGATTATTGGACTACTTTCTATTTAAAACTCACCTCACTTGCATGTTTTTAGACTCAGAAAGGACCCAGACCGTCCCACCTGGGGATCGCACCCAGGACCTTCTTGCTGCTAGGCGACAGTGCTTCCCACTGAGCCGCCATGACAAAATAAAATGAGATATGCTAAACACTAAATACACACTTGGACTTATACAAAACAAAGCAATGGCCCATTAAAGTGATGGTAAATGTTTTTGATTTAGAATGAATTGCTTGAATTATTTTTTTTAAACTAGAGACTGATGAATATAGACTGATAGAGCATTACATTACCTGCCTTAAAACGATAATCTCACAATATTTCTTCAGATGTCTACCATAAAAAACGTGGGACTGTAGACTTTTATTTAATCTGTGATCAGCTTAAATCTGTAGTTATTTGCATGCTAATGATGCATAAATAGCCCCTGTGTACATCTGAAACCTTAAGGCTTCACGTCAGCTTTGGTTTTCTGCCGATGATCACACTGAATTTTCAGTTTCTATGAGTGGAGTTTACTCTGCTGAGGTCAACAAACTACAGTGCTACATGTCGGGTCCAGCTGAAGCTGCTCGTGGAAACGCAAAGGAAAAAAACGTCAATTGGACAGTGGCGGCTCCCGTTAAAGCCCGTCAGGAGTCTGGTCTTAAAGTCAGGAAAATATTATTTCCTTCTCAGAGACAGAACAAGATAAACACATGAGACTGATTAGGTGCTCGTTTGGACATGCCGCTTACAAAAATACATTTTGTTCTTTCTGTACCAGATCTTATTCACCTTCCTCCCCACCTCAAAGCACATTTACTTTCAAGCTCAAGCCAACACACAAGCCGACAGGATTCCAGGGAGAACAGAAGGACCTGCTTTTTTATTTTAAACAGTGTACTTGAAACACTCTTAGTAATTAGCAATGTTTGCTTCTATGTTCTTGGTTCAACCCATGCAGAGGTGAATAAATGTTTTGTTTTTTAAATACCATCTAACCTTCATATCGGCAGCATAAGAGATGGAATTCCAGTTATTAATAAGCCGTGCTCATCAGTTTTTAATTATCTGCTTTTCACGCACTTTATTACATTGTGAACCCAAACAGTCTGTGGTTTAGTTTCTTAGCAATGAAATGAATCTGATTGGCATGTTACTACAAGCACTGCCAAGGTTTCTGAGAACTCGGAACCGAATACAATTTCTAAGCAATTTCTAAACAGCACAGAGATTCCGAACGCGCCGGTTTGAGTCTCGGGTCTGCTTAGCACCCTCTACCAAGGGTAGGACATGACCAGATTAAACAGAGGGGTGGGGCTGCACAGAAGTGAAGGAGAACAGAGGCCAAGTGTGGCAAATCCCCAGAAGTATGGGTATGTAAGAATGGATCATTAGACTGCTCACACATCACAGGGGGCGTGTATGTCCGCAAGGTCAGCCCCCTACCACTAATGGGGCCCAATTTAGTGATTAAACTAAATTGTGTTGTAAATGGGAACACACAGTTTACAACACATACATAGTTTCTTATGATATTCGGGGTCCTGATTTTTTTATCCAGTCCTGGGTCTACCATTCTTCATAGCAGACTCTCTCAAGCTTTTCCAGATTGTATGGAAAGTCTTCAAACGGTCATCTACAGATCTGATGTTGAATGAAGGAAAAACTTTGGTTGGGGTGCTTAAGAACATTCAAAGAAAATCACAGTAGTGTCGTTTTGCTGTTGCTGCTGCCACCACCATGTTTTATCTTCTAGCTAAGTACAGACATGGTGCATGCTGAAATCAAATTTCCATCACATCAGTTCAGTTCTTTGTATGCCATGTAGCAAGTTCCAAATTTGACGTCATACACTTTTAACTCCGACTCTGACCGATGTGCCATATTGACCCACATCCTGCCGACATTGCTTTCCTTCCAACTGGTTCTACAATCTCAGCACAGGAACAAAAAATGGGTTCATTCTTACCTCATTGACCATAACCCATCCTGACTGGGTACCTGATTCAGGGTTGGGCCAAACTTCGTCAAATTTCAAAATTACTGAAGTAGCTGCTATCCAGGAAATGTATTTTTCTTTCAAGTCATTGTCAAGCCATTTGCAGCTCCAAAGCTGTAACTTCCACATTGGCTGCACAACCCCGTTCATTGAGTGAGGGTTACACGTGACGGTCTACGGCTTTACCCAGACATACACAGGTCGATAGAACAGCTGCAATTGGAAATCGAGCTCAATTAAATCTCAGCAGTGCTGGGCTGAGCCATTCGGGCACCCCATGGCTTGTTTTTTGTCCTGACAATGCCGTGTAATTTCTGGGACCCTACAGGTGTTTTCCTTACCAAACTCAGTTCAATTACGTTCATTGGAAAAAGAAGACTCAGGTCAGGTCCAATCACAAAAACAAATTAAAGCAAACATGATGCCCTAGACAATAAATTGGACTATCGAGGTAAAGGATTTTTTTTAAAAATCTACGGATCTACACAAAGTATATACACCCCAACAAAAAATGTAAATGTCCTAATAAGTTATCATGTGCCATTGAGCATCAATTACAGCTTGACAATGACGTCTCATGATGTTCACAAAATGAACATCAGGTCCTCAGGTCATTGAGGTTCCGGGTAACAGAAAAAATGGTGGATGAAAAGTACGACAACACTGATAATATTTGCAAAATATGAAGAATTGAAACCAGAAATTAAAACCAGGTGCAGGGACCGATGTTTGTTGAAGGCAAATATTCTACTGGCTGCACAAATACTGTAAACCCCCGATTTCCACAGAGGTTACGTTCCAAAAGCTCTTGCAAATCATGAAAAACATGGACATGGTCAAAAAAAACTCTTTTTTATTTTTATAGTTTAAACACTTGTGTGCATAGACCGTTGTTCAGCTTCTACCTTTGGCTGGAGAGCAGTGAACCAATCACAGCAATTATAGAACGGCAGCTGTTTTAACAACCAATCAGTGTGTCTGATTCAGGGGCGGGAGTTAAGGCTTAGAAAAGCTTGCAAATCATTTACTCACTTTCTAGGGACACTTAAAATTGTTGTGTTTCATACTGAGAGGTATTGGAACTGTGTGTTGGAACACACTCGATCTCCATGTTCATGCAAACTCAATCTTCTGTTAGTGAAGCAGTTAAAGATAAAACCGAGTCTTCTCAGAAATAACAGCACTCGACACGTTGGTTTACATTTCAGCTAAAAACACTTTAGAGATCTCCATTACATTATTACACCACTTACCCCAGACTGGCTCGTATTACTGTACCCATGTTACACCTATATGTACGTACTGTGATTCATGCAAGCACGATTTCTTTGGTGTTTAGCTGACTATGCTAATATTCATGTTCCAAAATTAGTAAATTATATTGTTCTTAATTGAAATGTGTGAAATATTATATATTGCCATAAAAAAAACATAAAAATATGGAGGATATTAGTGGTGAAAAATCTTTTGCAGGGGTTCACTGTGAAACAGGGTACCCACCAGGAAGAAGAAACTGAGAGGGCATTCCCTTTTTCCAGCATTTAACAAAATGCCAGACATTGATCAATGAGATATTCCCACTGGTTTGAAATGGAATTTATTCTTTTTGGCTCATCTAATAAACAGTGCATTGAAAATGACAATGCAGATGATGTTAGTCCATGTCATGGATTACAGTACCCAGTCCTGACATCATGCCTGTTTCTGGGAATGAGATCAGCCAGAGTTTCACCCATTATGGGGTGCCTCCTGCTAAGTATCTTCCCTGAGTCATTATTTGTTGAGATCATGAAAGCTGGCATCACCCAGTCATCCTTGAGAAGTTCTAACAAGCGTCGGCATCATACCTGTACTGATCCGAGCATAAGCAATGACATCACTGCATTCATTCAGCTCCATCTTCCCGAACCCCTAAAGAAACTGAGCCCTGATCAATTATGATTATTGAGTCATGTGTTTAACTGGATCAGAACCAAGTAACAGAGAGAAAGAATTCGCTCATGTCTTGTGTCCAGCGATACATCAAGTTTCTGCAGCACTGTTATTTAGCCCTATTATCCCGATCAGGCAAAACATTATGACCACTGACAGGTAAAGTGAAAAACACTGATTATCTTTTCATCACTGTCCCTGGTAGTGGGTGGGGTATATTTAAGCACATGTGAACATTTTATCCTCAAAGGTGATGATGGAAGCAGGAAAAATGAGCGAGCGTTAGAATTGGAGTGAGTTTGACAAGGGCCAAATTGTGATGCATAGAGTTTCCGTGTGAAGTATTGTCTAAGTCTTGTCCAAGTTTCTTGGCAGCCAAGGCTCAGTGATGAACATAGGGAGCGAAGGCTTGTCCGTGTGGTCTGATCCAGACAAGAAGATATTATTTGTTATTGCTGGTTCTGATAGAAAGGTGTCAGAACACACAGTGCAGCCCAATTTGTTGTGTATGGAGAAGCTAACGGGAAACCAAGACAATATTAAGAATGTAGTTACCCATGCCGGAGTCTTTCTTGGTGCCATCTGAGATGATCTCAACATGGTCAGCGTCCACATCATAACTGAAGAAATCGTTTAGGTACGTTTTTGATCTCTGGCCTCCGAACACGTAAAGGCAACGATTCCTCTGTTAAAATAAAGACATCAAACATTAATATTGACCTGGACTCGTTTTAGGGCACTTGGTTGGTGCAGCAGTACAATTCATTAGCCCACCACAAAAGCCTGCACAAAGAATAAAATTCCACAGACTTCATTGGCTGTGTGATAGTCACTTAATAGATAAAATTAAGAATAGCCGAATAAAAACAAAACAATAAATTTGGGTGGAGAAAGGGTGTGGGAAAGCTTTACGTGAGACCGTATCTAACGTGTTTGGAAAACTTCTCTCTGATATGTACGTAGGCTGTTGATTAAGTTGAAAATTCAGATATCCTGTGTTGACTACTGCTGAGCAATGTGGTACTGCATTACTGCCAGGTGCTCTTTACTGAAGGCCAGCAAACATGAAACGATGTCTTTCTTAAAAAAGGATGCTTGGTTTAAAGTAAACGCGTTTGGCAACATCAGCCCGACAGTCGTTCTAATGAGCAGAGTGAGAAGGAGAACTGACCGTATGGAACAGCATGCAGTGGCCGATGCGTGACTGTACATCCTCCGGGCCGGCGTTGCACGAGTCGTCCCTCAGCAGGCTCCACGTGCCCGTCTGGCACTGGTAGGCGTATAGGCCGCTGAACTGCGGTTCCGATGTGCGTCCGTCATCCACGCTGCCATTGCATGTCAGAATGCGACCACCAAACGTGTAGATCATGTGTTTTTCCGAATCCATGCACATCTAAGCAAGGAACATGAAGTTTCTCTAAGTGATGCTTGGAACTTGAAGTGTTTTTTAATCGGTAGGTATCGTGGACCTTCTGGGTTTGAAGAGAAACTACACGGTAAACGATATGATCGACTTCATCTACTGTGTGATACTGTTGCATTGACTTCCCCAATACACAATACCTCTACAGTACAGATAATACACTTCTATTTAACGAGTTCTCATGTGTACTTCTATTTAGACACAGCTGGTTTTACTTCTGAAAAACCTTGTGAGCTCTCAACATCGATGGCACGAAGGCTGTGTGATGTCTTAAGATCCTGTCTACTAAGGTGTCTCATTCCAAAGCCGTAAGCTGACTAAATAACCAGGGAGAATCAGATGCTTTCTTAGTGGTGAAGGAATACCAGAGTGCAGAGTTTATAGATTTTTAATTTGTACAATGGTGAGCAAGTGTCATCTTTTTGCGAATTCTGGATTATAAGAGACAATTTGACCGTCTTCAGTACACAGAGAGTTATATTTTCATATTAAATGTATATTTATATTATATACGTTATGATTTTTACTCATCGTTTATACGTATACAACTTTTTACTTCTAATTTTACTTATTATGTGCAATCATCATTGGATTGCTGCTCGATTTTGTTGTAAACTGTGCAATACCAATAAAAGCATCTTATCTTAAGTTATCACACTAGCAGGCTGTCATCTTAGCTCATCGGTTTGAAAGGCCTGAAGCTAATAAGAGAAAGTGATGACGTAATCATGGTCTAAATGGAGTCGGAATAATCCGCCTTACGAATTCGATATCTTTGAATCCTCTTTACGAAGGCAGCTCACTGGGTTTTTGGTAAGACCCGTAGTGTTTGGGAAACTAAATGAGACTTCCAGTCAATGTATTTATTTATTTGTATAATGCCATGTTTACACAGTAGTCATTCTCATGGCAAGACAGGTACTTTTCTGTAAGGTTTATTATTTTTTCAGTACACAGAAAGTTATATTTTTATACTAAATGTATATTTATATTATATACGTTATGATTTTTACTCATCGTTTATATGTACAACTTTTTACTTCTAATTTTACTTATTTATTGTGGAGTCACTGTTGGATTGCTGCTCGATATATTTACTGCAGT
>JAYDZG010000001.1:28716684-28729252 GCA_034509265.1 Microcambeva bendego | reverse complement strand
TGTACACCTTTCTTTAGTAAATATTACTAAAATAATTTTGTGTCTAGTTGTTTTTTTTTAATTAAATGTAAGCCCAGTTTGAATAAATGTCACATTCATTTGTGTTGTTAAAATTATGTCTACATAGAAGGCGAGGTAGCAAAATGCGCATGATTGTGATATTAATATAATAATTATATATATTTATGAACGCATCATTTAAAGAAACGGAGCCAAAAGATCCGACTCACTTCAAAGAGTCATAATTCCCATCACTTCTGATCACATGATCTCTGGTTCGATCTGAGATCCCGGATGTTTAATCAGACTTGTTGACGTCGTATTTTAGACAGACACAATCTACAGGACCACAGTAATAATAATAACAACATAAACTCTTCCAAACACGTTCTAAATAAGGTCTTGCATCATGCATTTGTGCCATTAAACAATATTATTGAATATTCTAATCCATGACAGTAATTGCCATGTGTATTTAATCACTGGTATGTGCCTGGCGAGGGACAAAGTGGCTGATGGAACGATATGAAGCATTTTATACTTTTTATACGCATTTTAAAGGGCGTGAGGGTGCATGTCTTTCTTTTTTCTTTTTTTTGTACTTGGTGCTCACTACTCAAGCTGCGTCTCATAAAACGGATGGATTTGAGTAATGCATAATGAATAAGTTGCACTCAGTTGCTAAAATACACTCTGGGTTAAAGTTACAAGCCGTAATATGTATTTGTTTAAATTAAAAGCAGTATAACTCCTGACTGCGGAGGAAACGTCATTTTCTAATTAATGGTGAAATTGTGCTGCAATTTTTCGGGGCACGTCATACGTCTTTATGTACTGACGTCACACGCACGGCCTCTGAAAGAAGACACGGTTTAAGTTTTATTAGACAAAATATTTAATAAAAATAAAGGCACACGTACTGCACTGAAATGTGATATTTATTATAGTTTATTCAGTTATATAATTTAAGGATAACTATATTTATGAAAAAGACCATACAAGGTTAGGTAAGGCGAGGTCCATTGATGAATCTTTTTGGACAAATATAAACATTTGGCTTTAGAACAAACCTTTGGACACTTAAATTCGTAACTCACAGGTCCACTGTATTTACAGCATACTTCAAAATGTCATTTAATGTGACTTAAAGTTTGATGGTGTACAGTTGTCTTAAAATGCGAAAAGAATTTCCTTGTACTGTATACCTGTATGTGTAATGAGAAATAAAGTCATTATATCTACCAGTGACGTGACTGTATATCTACACTAGATGGCAGTGTTCCTTCATCACTGGTGAACTAGCGCAATATACATAATATATTTTAGGCTTTTTAACACCAAACACGAAGCTGAATATGCTCAATGTATCCTCTTAGAACACCACACTGCCCTAGAATACAAAGTGTCTGTGAGGGCAGCCATAATTTCGATGTTAGCGCCCAGTGAAAAGGATTTTGACAGGGAAAAAAAGTTTGTTCGGTGACCACCAGATGGCACTAAATCCATACGCATACGTTTCATTAAGCAAGCATTCAGTTCAGTACGTTTTAATACTATAGAGCAGATCAGCACATATGATCTAATACACTCCAAAACAACATTCAGTTATCAACCTAAATCCTTTCTATGTGGAGTTTGCATGTTCTCCCTGTGTCTCCATGGGTTTCCTCCGGGAGCTCCAGTTTCCTCCCACAGTCCACAAACATGCAAGTGAGGTGAACTGGAGAAACGAAACGTGTATCCTGATGAAACTTAAACCTAACTGTAATAAAGAACTATACTCTGTTTGTCCTGAATGCAACAAAAAGCCTAAAACATGTTAAATCCTAATAAACATACATTTTGCTTTTCAGGGTTTGTATTTTGTTCCTCAAAAATGTATTTTAATAAGTCTTGTTACACTTAAACCATTGGTTCAGTGGTCATGTTGGAACTTTTGTACTGCCTTCGCAACATGGTCTGTTAATTCATTTGAAGAAATCATGATCATAAATATACTGAATATTTATTGCAAGTATAGCTAAATGCTTCAACAGCTCAGCAGTAAACAGAAGCTCATTTCATCACGCTTGAGAATCGTCCATCCTCAAACGTGTCTACATGATCCTCTTGACAGCTGTTGCGTTAAGCGATCTGGTGTTAGGGGTATTTGAGTTCTCTGATGTCTCGTTACAAGGTCGACAGGATGCGGCAACATAGAAATAAGAAGGCGGTAAAGGGGTATAAATAACAGGGTGTGATCTAAATCAGCAGCACTATGTGTATATTTAAAACAAGCTCTAAGCTCCATTAAAGGTGTTGGCAGATAAATGTATGCATGATTGATTATATGCGTCTTTTTTTGTATATTCCAAATGTAATCCTTGTATTTTTACATGGAACTGCGCTAGCTTATGGGATCCCTTCACCTGCACAGGATGGGTTCCAATCTCTGAGATTCAGAGTTTTTCTGCAGGTACCATCTACCACCTGATGGCAGAGTTGCATCAGTCATGAGGACTCTCCTCCAGCATTGAACTTGACAGACAAGCCAATCATCGTCTGTGTAGGTGCCCGGCCTGCAGGTAGCAGAGCTGAGATTCTAAAATATTTTTATTTTAATCAAACAACACAACGCATATTATTAAAAAGCTTCCAATCCGCTCAGTCTTGTAAAATAACTAAACTCTAAATTATCTTTTTATTATACACTGGGATTAAAATGGTTGTTTTACTCACATAGACTATATATGAAGGTATACAGCGTACCCTTACCTTCTACTGGGGATTCTCTTCAAGTGTCTGTGCGTCATATAATAATTATAATGAAGATTAAAAGTGACTTTATTTATTTTTATTTATTTTTCATTCTTTTAACAAGGTTTTGCATTACAGGTGACAAAGCGATACAAGGCAAAATGGGATTACGTGATCGATTCGCTGACCACAGTTACGCTGTGTTTTATACTTTTTAATGAATTCTACATATTCAGACTCTCTCATGCTGCTTCATGTACTGCTCAGTATGAAAGGATGCAATTTTGGACACATTCTTGTTCAGGGGCGGCACAGTGGCTAAGTGGGAAGCACTGTCGCCTCACAGATTCGATCTCCAACTTTACATGTTCTCCCAGTGTCTGCGTGGGTTTCCTGCGGGAGCTCCGGTTTACTCCGGAGAACATGCAAGTGAGGTGCCCTGGAGACACTGAACTGTCCATAACTGTGTTTGATAGAAACTCATGTACTGATAAAACTTAATGGGAAAAATCTAATCAACAATTCATTTTGGTTTAGGCATAAGCAAGGCAACTGAAAAGGGCAAACAGAGCTACTGTTTAGTGTCACGTTTCACTGTAGTGTGAAGTTAGGTGATCAGTTGAAGCTTTCTTTTATGATCAGCGGGCCGTACCAAGGTTTTGCTTGCTTGGCATTTTCTTTTTGGGATCGGAAGGCGGCATCAAACGATCATGTTCGAATTCCTCACAGCCTTAAGGCAATTACCGTTCGTCTTTAGTTTTTCTCACCCCTATCATGTTCTACATCACAGATTTACCATTCTGCTTCGGTGACGTGATCTTCTTCACCTCACACCTGCATCTATCAACCACACATGGTCTAGATTTTCAACTAAACCAGGATGGACGATGTCTATCGAATCAACGTTGTTCTGCAGTTTAGGTCGAGGCTACAGTGGATCAGCTTGGACACTGGAGACCACCCACAGTCTCAGGAATGTCCGACATTCCTCTACTCCGAAGACTCAATATTTTCCTCAGTCTTCAGTCTCCTTTGACATGTTCTTGTGTACAGGTGGGATTGATTGTGCGTGCGATCCTTGTATGATGACAGGTAAAACACCCTACCAGAAAACAATGATGCAATCTCTTACTGTCAGGAGAGACCTTCAGGGCATCCTGTGTAATCCAACTCGTATTAGTAATGTGTAATTAAATCCGATTTTCTTATTTGGTGCTTGTTTGCATCGTGGGAATTACAGTAACACATCTTGTTAATCACAGGCAGGAAGTTTGCGATAGAGTTCACACGCTGATTGAGGCACATTTTCAGCCTTTAGCAGACGCCTTTATCCAAAGTGACTTACAGTACAGTCTGAGCAATGAGGGTTAAGGGCCTTGCTCAACAGCAGCAACCTGGCAGTGATGAGGTTTGAACTGGCGATCTCAATATTACTAGTCCAGTACCTTAACCACTAGGCTATGGCTTCCGAAGTCTGTTCCATCAATGGGCAGCGGTCACCTCGCAGCAAGAGGTTCCTGGGTTTCAACAGACTTTGGCTATTAAAATTAATCATTCACATTTTTATAAAGCAGATGCTTTTTTTTCCAAGTGACGGTGCTGTGACATCAAGCAATTAAGTGTTCAACACCTTCATCAAGGGCCCAACAGTGGTGATGGGCAGTCATCAGGTTGAACCAGCGACCTTTCGATGACTAGTCCTGTACCTTAACAACTAGGCTACAACAGCTATGTTATTAAATACAGTACTAACCTGCCATTAGGGGTCACCACAGCAGAGCGTGGTCCGCATTATCGATTTGGCATAGTGTTTATGCCTGATTCCCTTGCTGACTTAACCCTTCCTATTTATCCTGCACTACAATGCACCACTTTATGCATCTTAGTGGCTAGACACCTACAGGACAATTCAGCCAATTCACTTTCCTGCCAGAGAACATGCAAACTCTACACAGAAAGGACCTGGACCAGTAAGCCACCATGCCACCCACATAAAATACAGTACTTACATTTTCCTTTTTCTCACTTTGGAGCCGAACCGATCGGAGAACAATTCTCAAGCTCTAGCAGTCGGATGATCCGTGATAAAAATCACCTCTTGCATTGTGTGTTTTAATGATCCACTCGTGGTGAGCTAATCCCCGGCACCGCATTATCTGATGAGTGTGAGAATGTTTACCGTGTTGGGAAGTTGGTTCCCACCTGTGCCCCTGTAAAATGCTTTTTGTTGGCTGAGCAAACATGACCCTGCAGCCCAGTTGTTCCGACTCCCCCAAATAAAGACAGAAGTGGAAGGGTTTATTGCGAGGCCATGAAAGAGGAATTCAGGAGGAGCGAGAGGTGCTGAAGCAAAAGAGAGGATCGAGGATTGAAATGGCTTCGGGTTTTACCCTCATAGTGAGATGCAGCATCACAGAAAGCAGTTCTTAAATTATTAGTTATCAGAGACTGGACTGAATAATGAAGAGCTTCTGATACATTTTTTCTGACATAAAGTTCTTTGTTTAAAGCACAATTCTATATGTTCTATTCTATATTCACAATTTTGACATTAAACAATTGAGTCTCTGCGTCAATCCATAGAACATTGATAACAGGGGTAACTGACACCTTTCCAACAGATGATAGTGCGTCAAATGAAAGCAAAAAGGAGTCAATCACCTTTTTGCCAGCATTCACCAAAGGGAATCTTAAGGACAGTTTTAACTTTAAACACATTTACATTTTCCCCTAATCATGAAATCTGCTTTTTATAACATGTGTGGACTGTGCTTTAAGAATACAGAACACTTTAGAGCATGGCGCTCCGGTCCTTGTGGGTTTAATGGCGCAGCAATGATAAACTCCCCCTTTGAAACATGCTGGAAGTAGCCAGTTAATGGTGCTAAATAGTGAAGCTATGTCATTCAAATGATCCTTTGTATTTTGGCTTGCATACCCAAGTTTCTCACCTTTTCTATTTGCATATCTGAGTTTCTCACCTCAGTGGGGATTTGTTTGAATTTATGTGACTTGATGCCGCTCGTGGTCTCACATTTTGTCTTTTTATAGGCCTACTTTGAGGAGAGGAAGTTCTTTCACCTTCCGTACACCTGGTTCCCAGTGGGACTTCACTTTGGTGAGTACACAAGTCGACACAAGAACAGTTTTAACCTAAATCAAAGCATGGATCCAAAAATATAAACACAAGGTGCAATAAGCAGACTTGAACATAATAATAATCAGGGCACACATGTTAAATATGGCATTCAAATCCAAACAAAAACAAAGCTATGCACCTTCACTTTTAGTTTTGTTCTTGTCATTGGAACATTTACATCCAAAGTCATTTACAGTACCGTGATAGGATATTGTTTAAGCAATTTAGAACTAGGGGCCTTCTTTGGGGGTCCAACATTGCTGTGGCAGAGCTTTAACTGGTGACTTTTTTATTTTTTTATTTAAAGTCCAGTACCTAACCCACATTTGGACAGTAGATTGTGAGTGTACATTTACATTTGAAGAATGTTCTACCCAAGAATACTTGCAATTATGGTTGAATACAGTTTGAGCAATTGAGCGGCCCAGCAAACTCTTGCTTACTAGTCCACTGAGCTACTGCTGTACCACCCATTTTCATGTTCCTGTCTTATGTAGGACTTAGTTCAGTGGTTTAAAATGTGAGCTAGTTTAACTGACTGGTAAAACCTCAAGTGTTCTGGGGTTTAAATCCTTTTTGGGCAAACAAATACAAGAGGAGCTTTGAGTTATATGAGCCTGGCAATTAGTGGAAACATTTCAGTGCATCATTAATCCCAGTCACAGTCAGAGGAGTCAAATAAATAGGATGGTGGCATCAGGAAGGGTGTCAGGCATAAAAACTGTACCTAATAAAGGATGAACGGTCCGGTGTGGCACGCTAACTGGAGTGACCAAGCTGAATCATTCATTCAGTCATACGTAGTTCATGATAGACCAACAGATGTCATAGATGCTTTTGTGGGTTAAACTAATTACATTATTAATATATATATATATGTGTGTGTGTGATGGTGGTGGGGTTTAATAACAAAATACCTGACCGAGTACGTAGTTATTTTTTTATGTAATGTCAACATCGTCATTGTGTGCATGTAGGTGCACTTGGGAGGGTGTTGTGAGCTCATATTATGAGCTTTTACTGTTCCTAAGATTTCACCTTGAGCACACCCATATCACAAGCCTGTTGTGTTCTCACTGGTACTCCATTAACTCCAGTGCTGATAACGTCATTGTTTTGTTTTGTTTCTAACTCGTTCACATGGTTTTCTTTCCTCCTGTGCCCACTGCTAACTGTAGACTGTATAAGCTGGACAGCAGCGGTGACCAAATGACCCTCAATGTTTAAATCAGCTGATGGGTTTCCTTTAGTCTGCTGTGGTAGTAATTCAATTTGCATTTAGCGATCAATTTTCTGTTTTGTTTTTGTACGCTACTTTTCACCTGCTTGAGACGTATGAAGACACATTTACTGGTTCAGAGTAGGACTGGGCGATATGGGGGATAAAATATCATGATATTTTTTTTCATATCACTTGATATCGATATATATAACACGATATACAGCAAATATTTCAGAAGTCATTGTTACGGCTATACTACGGACTCGGTATTTGGGAAACATGGCTATAAACAAGCAGGAAACCGTGCATCTAGAGGCCGCTTTTATTGTTATAACACCCCTACCGAAACGCCTACAAGCCCTCCCCATGCTCCTCCATTCGGCTTCTGTCCATCTACCGGCAGAAACTAAAACAAGAACCACCTACTATCAGGAGGTTCATCACGGGTCGGACCAATCATCATATTCTGCGCCCCATGATTGTTTTGATGACTTGGACTGGGACATGTTCAAGAAGCATCCAATCACAGCGTTGATGGATACCGAATCATTAACTGGATTTATTTAAAAAATGCTTTGACAATGTTGTTCTTGTGAAAACTGTCTGTGTATTTCTGAACCAAGTGGCTAAACTTTTTGGTTCGTTCTGCTCTGATTGAACGTTCTGTTGCTTTTCGATCAGGAAATACACCGGAGTATAAAAAAAGCCAGCTCTGCCCTCTGTAAAACAATTAAAGCAGCTAAACACCAGTATAGAATTAAAGTGAAGGCTTAGAAGCGTCTGTCAGGGACTAAACACCATAACAGACAATAAAGTAAAAACTCGTGCTGCAGTAAACAACAGCGCTGCACTTCCAGATGAGCTGAACATGTCCCACGCCCATTTTGAGGCAAATCACACTGTGCCTCCTGTAAACCCCACCACTACTGGGCTAAACACACTCTCTGTGGCTGATGTGCGCATGTCCTTTAAGCACGTTAACACCCGTGAGGCTTCTGGACCGGACGGTATTCCCAGAAGTGGAGTGTTTACGGACATCTTTATTCTCTCTCTTACCCTCTCGGTTGTGTCAGCATGCTTCAAACTAGCCACCATCGTCCGCATTCCAAACGCTGCCCATACTACATGTTCAAACAACTGGCACCTGGTTGCGCTGACGTCAACCAGAAGCAAATGCTTTGAGAGGCTGGTCAGAGACTTCATCTGTTCATCCATTCCAGCAACCATGGACCAAACAACCTCTCTCGAAATGTCAATAAGACCAAAGAGCTGTTTGTGGACTTTAGGAAGCAGGAGACACACACACCTTTCACCATCAATGGAGCCACGGTGGAGAGACAGCTGGAAATTCCTCAGGGTTCATCTCTCAGAGGAACTTACATGGACAGAACACACTACATGGGTGGTGTAGAAGGCCTAACGGTACCTCTACTTTCTCAGACGGATCAAGAGGTTCTACATGAATCCCCCGCATCCTCTGGACATTTTACACGTGCGCTGCATCACCGCCTGGTACGGGAGCTGCACCGCAGAAAGCCTTGCAGAGGGTGGTACGAACAGCCCAGCACATCATTGGGGTTCGACTGCCAAACTCCCTAGACTTGTACACCAGATGCTGTCTAAGAAAGACCAGGAGGATCCTAAAAGACTCAGCCCACCCAAGCCACTGTTCTCGAAACTGAGTAGCAGGAGGTAAAGAAGCATCATTTCCAGAACCACCCGGTCCAGAGTTAGCTTCTTTCCCCAGACTTTTAGGCTGCTGAACAGCAATGAACAATGGCAGTGATCAAACAACATCTATAGCATATTTTGCACTCTGCACTTTTCTGGAACTAAATACAGATGTGCTCTGCACAAGATCTATATGTTGGACTTTGGAATTGTTTAGGAATAAAATAGATAATACTTGAAACAGCTCATTAAAGGCTGTATATTATAGCTGTATTATAGCTGTTGGGTATGAATATACCCAACAGATGGTGCTAGTTTATGGAAGAATTGTGTTTTGGTATTTAATGTGTGTCAAAGCTGTGAGGGACTGTGCACCCAAGACGTTCACACCTCTGTTATTGTGACGTGACAATAAAAGTGGTTTGGTTTGATTTTACAAAATTTGTCACACTTGAAGGTTCTTTTTTACTCCTAAGTGACCTAAAAGTTGGGTTTCAATTATATTTATTTTTCATCAGAACTTGATGTAACGAGGTAAGTCTAGAAATAAATGATAACCCTCTGCTTCTTGTCAGAAAATATCTCCATATTGGAGAATTCGTATGTATTCGTCTTGTGTCTGTTTGGGGCGTCTTCTTCTGGTGTGGTGTCACTCATGTTTTCATTAACGGTAACTAGCTCCAGCTGCTTTAGTGCTGGTGTGCACGGCTGCATTAATCCAAACATTAGCATGTGAGGTACTTCTAGCTCTGTGCGTCAAACCAACCTAAAATTCCTTAAAAACAACCTCATGATCGGTTCGGAGTGGCGCTATTCTCATTCTCATTGGCTACTTGTAGTGTTGGTCAAAACTAATCCTACTGAGTGTTTTCGGTACTGTCTTATTCTTCTATCTAAGAAAAGTTCTTTTGCCATAATTATCTTTTTATCACCACGAGACAATTGAAAATGTGTACGTTATTTATTTAAGATGAATCGATACACCCTTTAACGCAGAAGGCTCTGGCTCTTTGCACCTTCCACTGGTTGACATCATTACAGAGTTGCCAGTTACTGGATTTTCCAGCCAGATTTATTTATGTGAGGATACTTACTTTCACATATTTGTATTAGTCATTTATTTACATAAGTTCAGGAGCCTCAACCAGCCATTATTTTAGCAGCTTTCAGGAATTCATGATCAACTATTGTCTATCCCGCTACAGAAGTGTGTCCATCGTGTGCCTGGTGAGTACAGATACAGTTTAGCGCACCAACTAAGGCATTTCCTGCCTTTGCATCCAACGTTCAGTTCATTTTCTTAAAACACTTATCACAATTAGGGTTGGCTAGGGGTTCTGGAGCCTATCCAAGCTCCAACGGGCACAAGGCACACTTGCGTCCAACGTTTCCCTATGAATCCAGACTGGCTGCCACACTGACCAGGATAAAGTTCAAATTTAGAACAATGTAAAATCAGAGCTGATCTGTCTCAGATCTTTTTTAGACAATCGTCCTGGCCTGAGTTGATTATGATGATGATAAATCAAGTTTAATCCTTAAATAGGTTTCCATTTTGCCTTGCGTGACTCGCTCAGCTGGTGCTGATAAACATCTGAATCTCTGATACATCGAGTCGGCCCTCTCTCCCCCAGCAGAGTGCAACCCTGTTCACTTAGATGCCATTTAAAGTCAATCTGAACTGCCGCTTGATTAAGAACAGAGAGACACAGGCTCCATTAAAGAGGGAATAAAAAGGCCTGCAGAGTCCCACGCTGGATGAAGGCCAAATGAAACTCTAGCTATTGTAGCTCAAAGGTGAATGAGACAGGAGGAGAAGAGGCATTCTTTATCCTGTGCCAAATGTTTGCTTTGATATGTGGGGTTTTATCACTGGAACACATGGAACTCATCAAGTGTCCAATACACACTTTATTATTATTCCATCACCATTTCCAAACCAAGTTTAGGTAAATGAAGGATGCATCATATGCCCCCGTCACTGCTTTTTAATGTCCGTGCCAAACTCCTCCAAGGTAAAAGAGTGAAGTCTTTGATGCAGTTGTAGGTTGTTTGAATAAATGACTAAATGTTTGGATCTGGTGAATTGCGGTGGATAGAACCCACCACGCTCCGGATGAAATGGTTAATATGGATGAAAACTCTTGGCATACATCAATAACAATAAAACACATCATCACAGAATGCCCAAAATACAATAGTGAAAGAAAAAAAACTACAAATGCTCATACTAATAAAAAGTTCTATATAATAATAGGTTCTGTGTTGGAACCCATTCTGTGTGGAGTTTTGGAGATGTGTTTCTTCTCACAGTCCAAAAACATGATGGCAAGTTAATTGGAGACATACATTAACAATGAACCACTGGTATCCATGTATAGTGTATTACATTTGCAGCATTTAGCATATGCCTTTATCCAAAGTGACTTACAGTACGGTATACAGCCTGAACAATTAGGGTTAAGGGCCGCGCTCAAGGGCCCAACAGCAGCAATAATGCAGTAGTGAGGTTTGATCCGGCGACCTTTGAATTACTAGACTATGGCTGGCCACCGAAATTAAATTAATTGGGTGTGTTTGTACACCCTTAAAAGTAAACTTGTTTGGCTTGTTTTATTTAATGACAACTTTTGAAATATATATATTTTAAATGTAAACAGTACAGACAGTTAAATAAATAAAACAGTGTTTTTCTCCACTCTGGAAAAAAGTTGTGAAATGGAAATAGTTTGAAACATCCTTTCTGTTCAGAGGTTCCTGTGAAAATGCCTATCAGGCTGGTTGTGTATTCAGGTTCCCAAAGTCCTTTGTGTTACTGTATTTCTTTCCATTTCAGTCTGGCAGCTCCTATCGATGAACTGCCTCTGGTCTCTGTCATGATTAGGTTCTCGGCATTTGTTTCTTTTTTATTAGAAATACCATCTGCGTAGATCTTTATGGCCATTTAAGATGGACAGGCTAGCTTTCTTGATCTTACTATAAACTATATTTGTTCTCAGTTGTATTTAAAATGTTTGTTTGAACATCGCAGAAGCTGATCTGTACCTTTAACTGTAGTGCCATTTGTAACTAGTAAGTTTGCTGATAGGGATATTCATTTTGCATATTTTAACACTGGATGCCCTTTCTGACACAACCCTCCCAATTTATCCAGACTTAGGAACGTCACACCAATGCCCTGGTTTATTTATCCAAGTGGCTATCTACCTATAGGACAATTCACTCTCCAGTTAACCATGTCGTTTATTGTAGGGGTGAAACTGTAGTACCTGGAGGAAAGTGAACTATCAGTGCCAGACTTGTTTTCTGTAAGCCTGGACACACACGTGGCTCGGTGTTAATGTACTACCTACCACGACAAATGTGCACATTAAACACCCCTCCATTTGTGTGCGTCCCAAGTTGAAGATGAGCTCCGGTCTTCTTTGTAGGATTTTAAAGTTTTTATCGGGCCGCCTTAGATACAGGGTGTCAATTAAAATAACATCCCACCTTTAACTTCTCCCTTCCAGTAAATTATATTAAAAATCAGATAGACACGTCAAGGACAATTTTAAAAATATTGGCAACCTTCATGGATTTGTGGGAGTTGAACCATTTAATAAATGCAAATCAACTACCATCAAAATACTACTATTCCTTTTTTATATTTTTTTTTAGGAGATGACTTTGCCCATGATTAAGGGTTTGAATAGTGTCACTCGGAGTATAATCTTCTAATCATTTCTACTGAAAGGGGAGTCAACACAATAAATTAACAAAATAATAAACTTGAAACCATAAATCTCAGTGCAAGCACG
>JAYDZG010000001.1:28704427-28715027 GCA_034509265.1 Microcambeva bendego | reverse complement strand
CATTTAATAAATGCAAATCAACTACCATCAAAATACTACTATATTTTTTTTAGGAGATGACTTTGCCCATGATAAAGGGTTGGAATAGTGTCACCCGGAGTATAATCTTCTAATCATTTCTACTGAAAGGGGAGTCAACACAATAATTTAACAAAATAATAAACTTGAAACCATAAATCTCACTGCAGATTAGTAGTTCTCATTACTTTGTTAACGTTTGAACTCGATTTTTTTGGAAACTACTGGTGAGAAAATAACACATTAGGGTTTCAGGAAAAGTAAATTCAACGAAATTATAACAGTTTAGATTTTAAGGGTAACGTCCACCCCTCCCAGGTGGTTGAACCACAAAAGCTACGAATTTTCTTTAAAAGTGTCCCACTTGAAAATAAAATTGACGTGTCTATCCGATTTTAAATATTATTTACTGGAATGGAGATATTAAAGGATATTAAATGGAGATATACTACATTGGCTGGTCTTTGTATTTGCAGTATCCAGGATTACGTTTACATTTCAGGTTACACATTTTACCTGCTGAGGCTCACTTCACACAACTCCCTCCTTTAAAAATACACACACACACACCATGTTAAAATCTCCTGGGGATAATGATGGCCTTCCTGGATTTGATGGGCCCACCTTGGGATACATTGTAAAACACTAGAATGAGTGCTTTTAACTGCCACCCAACCCTCAGGTCACAGCGTCTGCAGCAGCAGGCAGCAAACGAATGGGGACGTGTTTTACCTCTCAACAATAGTTGTTTATTAGAAGAACATTTGTTGGCTAGTGAGACTCTTATAAGATTGCTTGGATATTTTCACAAAGAATAGTTAATCATTATTTAATAATGTAACTTTAACCTAATTATACTATCTTACTTTATTCTGCCTACCAAGTCCTATAATTGATGTCTTACAATAAATGTGATTTAGAAGAGTTAGCTGTGACGTAATACTTGAACTGGTCAATCCTGTTAATTGAGTCACAATCGGTCATGAAATAAGTCATTGAAATCCTAATAATTAAAAAACTGTAAGATGAAGCTCTCCTTAGTTAGGAATTGCTTAGGAATCCTTATCACTTTCCAGTTTTTTTTTTTTTTTTAGGAAAAGCATGAAAAGATGATATACAGCAGATTTTATCTCTTAGCTTGCCTCGGCACTAGCCACACACACACAAACGGCCACTTAGCACTCACATTTACTCACTTATTTACAGAGCCTCGGCACCAACACCACCTGAACAGCTCTTGATCAAGAATCTTGACAGAAATGAAATGAATGAGAAGAACAGATTGGAAAATTTATCAAGATTTATAAGATTTAATAAAAACATGGCTTACTTCTTGATTACAGATGGGAAAAACACTCTACCCGTAATGTGACATGATTCACTGATTCACATGATTCTGGGTTTTTCAGGTTTTTTTAAACAACATGTAAAGGATTCAGCGATTCAAAAGAATCACCCAAGTGAATTGATTTTTTTCTGAATCGTTACAATACTATTCTGGATGAGATACCTAGCCTAGTAGTTAGGGTAGTTGATCAAGGCCCTTAACTCTCATTGCTCAGACTGTATACTGTACTGTAAGTCACTTTGGATTAAGGTGTCTGCTACATGCTGAAAATGTAATGTTTTAGAAAATGACACTTACAGACCCTCCCCTAATGAATCTTTCTAATGACTCTCTTCTGTCTCTGCAGAAACGGAAGCGCAGAGGCAAGGATGATGATGTGGTCAGTCTGTGCAGCTTTGAATTTAAGGTGAGTGCACATTCGAGGTAAGCACTCGCACAAGCTTGTCCTCTATTTTTACTCATCAAAACCTCCCACGGAGACCAGATTTCCTGATTTGGAGGAATTCTCTCTCCTCTACCCACCATCTTACATGACAATATAAGGTTCTCAGGAAATTGGATAAAGATCTTGTTTGTTTTAAGCAGCCAATCATTGTAAATATTTACACTTTTCATCCCAAGATGATCTAAATTTAGTTCGGATTGTTCTGAAGCAGCCATTCTCCTATTTTTAGAAAGTCGAAGCCAGAGATAACAGTCCTGCACCTTGTTTTCGAATCCAGTCTGTTGTCATCTATTTTCTTGTTCGCCTTATTTCGCTGTGGGAGGGCGGATTCACATGTCTCCACCCGTAGCAACCACAACTGTAGTGGTAGGTTTAGAGGTCACTGCCTGCTATCAGCACACCCAATCATACAGAGAGCAGCAAAACAGGATTATCTCTATCCCATGCTAACACCGCACAATGATGTCCATTTTCAATGGCACACGTTCCTTATTTGATTGGCGTTTTTGTCCTCTAGCATTATGAGCTCTGAAATTCCTTCATGTTTCTAGACGTCTCGCTCATTCCATACCTCCCGCTTGGTTTAATTGCTTATATACACAAGATTGGATTGTTTAATTGCTGTTAATATAGATAAAGTTTCCAGCTATCTGGAATTTGGAACCCGTCAAAAATGTAACTAATGAAAATATTTTAGCTCCAGTGCCAAATTGCTGCCTGTCTCAAACACAGAACCTAGTTTAACAAAGTTCATTCTATGTTAAACTCATTGGTGCTCAGCATGGAATCTGTTCACAGGGGATAAGTCATGATGAGAAAAGTCGTTTTAAACAGTATTTCAATATTCTGGGCTTAAAATGGTTTTTTTCCACTCACAAATCGTCTGATCAGTGTTAGTCCTGTTTGATTGAGAAATGTAGACTGTAGACAAGTGACATGAAGGTACAGGGAAGAGCTGTAAACCCACAAAGTCCAGGTGTACCACAGTTAGTAAAAATACATTATGATGCTAAAATGGAACATTTTACAAACAATTTATTTCAAAGTTTAACAATTTAACAATCATTAAGTCATAGAAATACTTTGTAGTGTGACATGTATGCCTATTTAACCTCTCAACGCATATTGTTGCTAGCAGCCAGGATGGCGTATGTATTCCCCTGATGCCAATTTGTCCTTATGTAAAATGGACCTGAGAACTGGTCCTATGAGAAACCGATGGCCAAAGCAAACACATAAAAATTAATTTTGTATTTAATCGTAAATAAAATCAGCCATTGGGTGTTTAATTACCAAACCTGTAGAGACTTTGGCGCTGTGTGAACAGACGAAATGCTTGTAAATTTTCATTTACATTCACTGTTGTGGAAATTAACACCAGTGGAGACTTACCATCAATGTATCTTTTTTTCAATAACCATAAATATTTATTTTTTATTAATCTTAATGTTTTATTTAGTTTAGCTCACTGTTAGTTATGTAACAGTTACATAAAGACTTTTTAAATATGGAATGTCCAACAAGTACAAAATAATGGGCACTTAATGGGCAGCTATCAAGTATTTCTGTAATCGAGTATTCTATTGATAATTCCAGCGATTGAGAATAAGAAATACTTTTGCTTTAATAAAGTGCAAACAAAATAAACATATCCCTTGCTTACTTTAGTTTAAATAGATCTATAAATCAAACTTAAATTACTTCTAACTTATATACAGGCAACCTAAAACTTTGACATAAATAATAAACAACACATAAACTTTATTTAGTTTGTGCAACTTTAAGAACTAAAAGTTTCAACTAACATTCATGAACATAAACCCTCAATATATTTTTAGAAAAAAAACACCTCCCTATTTAAAAAAAATGGAGATTGTGTACATGTGTGTATCATTTTATCTTAAACTGGAAGATTGTACATGAACATCAGTTGGAAATACAATCAAACTGTGCATGTGCCAGCATGCTCATCCACCCGTCTGTACTATCACCTATATCTTTTAATCCTTTGGAGTATCCAGGGGGTAGGTGTACCCCAGTTTCAGACAATGGGTCAATAAAGTAATCAGCAGCCTGGTAAATCAGATACGTTTACACAGTCACAGAGCAATTCTCTGGTTAATCAAGTGGAGGCAATTGTCCTCTCTGTTTTACTTTGTTACGATGGGTTTGCTTGAAAACCTCGGGAGCTGCGTTGCTCTTATACTGCATACATAGGCAGCTATCTAAGAAGAGAGAGTTCTAATAAGTCATCACCTTGGCCGGTTATTTGAACACTTTTTATACAGTGATTACATAGTTTTTGATTACTAAGCTAACACAGTTGCCATCATGCCATTTAAACCAATGGGAAAAGTGGTCACAGCATGTATATATAACAATAACTTATTAACATATAAAAATAACTTCGTTATTTCAAATCAAACGCCATGTTTATTTTTTGTGAGAGAAGTTGCCGTACTGCATGCTGGGATTGCCTCATCCAATAATGATGCATTTGATGCTCACTCATTACCATTGATATTTTAGAATACGTTAGTAGTGAGGATTTAAAGACCTTGAGAATTTTGAACAGCTCACTTCAGGATGACGTAAAATGCCTGCTATGTAGAGCGCTCCCTAGGTTTTCCAACACTCCCAAAGTATTATGTCACATGGTTGAATAAGCATCATGCTCTCCCATCTTTACATCTTTACATGAAATGTGAAAGTACATAATTTTTATTCATACTTGGCCGTAGCTACCAAAAGTCTCACTTCATTAAACAGGTTATTAAACAAATAAATGCAAGAAATAATTTCCATTGTTATTGTTTTAGCTTTTAATGTGAATTAGCGTTCACAACTAACCGCTAAGATTTCACCAGGCACCTTATTAAACTTATTGGAAGCTTCATAATCTAGAGAGGAAGAGTTTTGGGCCAGGTGTCATTTATCTCTCAAATGTTGACATTAGTGTGAATGTCTGACAGAGAGCATTCTGAAATGTGCTTATGTAGTCATGTATGAGGGTGTTGGTTACCTGGTCTGTTTTGTGGCAACCAGCTCTGTTGGAGGGTGTGCTCTCTTATTCACTGAATGGAAACTATTGAAAATAGATCAAATAACTGTAAAGTGGAGGACAAAAACAAATTACACAAAAGTCACCATTCCCCTGTAGGCACGGGTCTATGGATTACATATAACCCTAATACAAATAGTGATTCAAACTGGTGCCTTTTACTACATCAGAGGTTATTTAGTTGTTTTAACAGTCAGGTTTAAGTGTGTCTAAACCCAGTACACTCCATACGTCACGTTTTGAGAGCCCTGGGCAACTGGTATAATAATTTGCCTTTCTTACACTACAGTTGGAACTCCTTATATGAAGTAATTCAAACGGAAATGATCCAAACGTGGAGCGCCACTCCTTTTTTATGAGTACTGAGTGATGACAAGGTTGTTCACAGTTTGTTTTAGAGGTGTGTGGAAGTGGAGTGATGCAATGATTTTATTATGAACCCCTGCTTATTCACAGTTCAGGATTTGTGGTCATTCACCGATTTTCCTTTGGAACCTAAATAACATTAATTTTACAGATAACCCTGCAAATTCACTGAATTCACTTAAATCATTGGCACTTTTTCATGGCAGTATTTTTTCATGCGTTGTACTGCTAAATGATTAAGAACAATATAATTTAGTAATTACATTGTATGTACCCTACTTATACCAGAAAGAAATCATGCTTGCATGAATGACTACCCATGTTACACCAATATGTACATACAGTGAGGTGTTTTAGGCTGAAAAGAAAACTAACATGTCGAGTGTTATTTCAGAGAAGACAGATCTTTAACAAAAGGCTTATTAAGTGAGGGATCAGCATGATCATGGCACTTGTATGTGATTCAGAGGCAACAACACACTGAGATTAATGAAAGAAAGATACACTCTTCAAAGTGCACTTCACTAATTTAAATCCATAAAATATGCAGTTGCTCTACACAACGGAACAAGGCGAGTCTCATATATACTAGTTAAGTTTATATTAATGTGCAGAAAGAAATAATGTACAGTATACAGGTGTAAAAAGAAACTAATAGAGGGGTGCTATTTCAAGTGTCCTGATCATGCTGATGCTTTGGTTAATAAAGCAGTTTTGTTAAAGATAAAACCGAGTCTTTGAATTAACAGTACTCAACACATTGGATATCTTTTCCGCTATGAACACTAGCGATCTCAGTTACATTATTACACCATTTACAAATCTAAGTTTACAACGGGTTACTCAATGCTATACAGAACCATTTTCGAGTGTCCCTGGAAAGCTAGCCTACGTACTTACCAGGGGAAGTGTGCTTCATAGTAACTCAGCAGTTTATAAACTCTTAACTCACACCCCTGCCCCAGGATCAGCCACTGATTGGTTAGTAAGACATCTTTCACCAAACGCTGCAGTACCTATTGAAAATGTTTTGGTGGCATATTTGGGGTTTAAAAGATAAAAATAGACATTCTTTTGGGCTGCATCCATTATTCACGGCTGCTCTTGAAATGTAACCCCTGTGAATTTTGGCGATTTACAGAACAACAATCTAATTCTAAAGTTTCTAAAAGGACTATGTGGGTAAAGCAAAAGTAAACACTGTGATCACACATACAATTTACACTAATGATAATAATAATGAACAAAAAAATAACGGCAGCGTAGATTGAATTGCTACTCCAAGCCTCCTGAAGAGTGGTGGTGAGTTTGACTCATGGCTCTCATCTCCTTTAAAATCTTGATTAATTAAACAGAATTGATTGGCAGAATTGACTTAACATTATTATTCTTTATCAATGATATTCATTTTGGTGAAGAGGTCTGTGGGAGAGTTTTGTAAGAATCATTTTGTTTCAACAGCTACAAAGTGGGGAATTAATATACTCCATTATCGTATAGTGACAGTCGACGTCCCTACCTTCCTCATTGAACAGCAAACAGCAGGTCCTGTGTATCAAACTCCAGAGCCCACAATCTCAGCAGTGGTTAAATGCTGCACCCCCCAAACGCCCCATACTAAGAAGTTTAAGCCCCCAAAAAATGCTGACATGTACCTACTATGTTTTGCATTTTTTTCCCAAAGAAGCTTAATGTATGGAACCATTACTTTTATAAATGGTAAACTATGAATGTATGGAAAGCTAGTTAATTATTCACTATGCTGAGACAGAGCTTTGGTATGTCATGTTTTACTTTAGAGCGTAGTACCCATTGGCACAGGTCAAAAGCCTTAAAATCATGACTTCATAATAAGAACGATAGGCACAGTTCACGTACGCACACAAAGTTATCAATTAAATACCTGTCTTGGTTCTCTAAGGTCAGACAGTGTGTGTGTGTGTGTGTGTGTGTGTGTGTGTGTGTGTGTGTGTGTGTGTGTGTGTGTTATGTGATTTCAAGACTATACACCCTCTTTTTTTATACGAGCACAATAAACTTCCTTATTGTTTAAGGTGTGTTCTTGTTACTTTCAGTTTGTGACCGGATATTGTAGGTGGAAAGAATTAAATAAAGAAATGGAGCCGATTTCCAGTCTAGATTTTTCTGTAAAACGATTTTTACACTGACAGGACAGCAATGTGACCACTGACAGGGGGGTAGGGATAGCACTGATTATCTTTTCATCATGCCACCTGTTAGTTTATGGATTATATCAGGGAGAAAGTCAACATTTCATCCTCAAAAATTGATGTTAGAACCAGGAGAAATGGTTAGAGTAAGAATTTGATCGCAAATGACTTGGCTCATGTATTATAATTATGGGCTAGACCGGTCCCCAACCTTTTTCTGCACCACGGACCGGTTTCATATATGATATAATTTCACGGACCAGCAGATACAAGAAGATTTAATAAAAATGTATTACAAAGAATGTAAAATAAGCTTTCTATGCTAAAACTAGACACAGGTGCCACCTAGGGGTGAAAACAAGACAATAATTTTCTAGTAATAACTGATTATTCATTATTATGCCCGGTAATACATAGTGGCTGGTTGGGGACCTCTGGGCTAGCCGACTGGGCAAGAGCATCTCCAGAACTGCAGCTCTTGTGAGGTGTTCTGGTTACATGTTCTGCATACTTTTATCCAAAGCGATACTACTCTGACCTATATTGTCTAATTGAGGGTTATTAACTTTGCTTGGCAGTGGTGGGGCTTAAACCAGTAACCTTTTGATTACTAATTCAGTACCTTAATTACTAGACTAAAACTGAAGGTGGGAGGACTGAAATGATTTTTTCAGACATCCAATTAAGTTTTTATAGGTGCTTAGAGATTCTCAGAACCTAACTTTTAACTGTTATACATTTTTGTATTACAGTTCCCTTTCACAGCAAGTTGCAAACTTGGACTACAGCAGCCCATTATCTTCATGTAACACACATATCACCACTTATAACAAAGTCTATATGCATATCTTGGTTGCACACAATTTAGCCTGTTTCGGCCGTTTTAGCGTGATTAGGACGTTTGGAGAGTCTACATGTCTTTCACACCTATTTCTCCAGCTGTTGCAGCTGTCTGGGAGTTACCTCGGTGAAGGCTAAGGAAACTCAGCATGGACATCCTAAATGCCTTTTACAGCCTAATAAAAACAAAGCATGGTAATATTTTTTTTCCATGCGATGAGTAAAGTGGGTGTAGTGTCCACGTGACATTTAGAGTGAAACTGTTTTGGTGTTTTGGTTTCCACTGAGCTTAAAAATCTGTAGTGCAAAAGGCCTCTCAGAGAGGAGTGGTTATGTTTTTTACACTTCTAACGCCACCCGATCTAGCTTATTCATCTTGATTGCTTAAAAAATGGCAGATCTAACTCATGAAGTAATTCTCAAGCAAAGTCAACTTGACCACTAAGCAGTAAGGACTGGATGTGTGATTTAAGCAAACCAGTACATTGGCAGCCAAATATATGTTTAAGGCACTAAAATGTGGGGCAAATTCCCTCACAAACACTTTAGTATTTACTCAGCAGGGTGAGTAGACGGCCACTCTCCATTTGCTTAGCACAAACTCCCAAGCCTTATTCACACCATTTTACACCTTGTATTTATCTACATGGCACATCAGTCCATTTGCACAGCTGAAGTTCTTGTTTTGAGAAAGCAGCAGTAAACACCCCATCTGTACACGTGCTGAACACCCTGGTGGTCATTTTAGTCCTCCATACAGATGCAGATTAACCTCAACAGTTTCGTGTACACCGTTTAGTTTAAAAAGGGAACTTCTTGCTTCTGCAGCGTGAAACTTATTGTTACCTTTGGACCTGAATCCCCCTCCTTTAATCAGTACACAAAGACCAATGAGATGGCACGCTGGAGTCCTGGCCTTTGTTTGGTTTTTCTATTGATCATCTCAGACCAAACTCCCCCCGACACACACACACCGATGATAATGACTCTCGTTCATTAGATTTCACAAGACTTTGCACTTTGCACCTTCCGAACACTCTTCACACTGCCATTGTTGCGATCCACGGTTCTCTGTCAGCCTGGCTTTCACTATAATACAGAAGCCCTAGCACTTCTCGGGTCTCACCACTCTGCTAAAAGCTATAAAAGCTCTACAGCAGCAGCTTTTTACCCTAAACAGTAGTATGTGGTAAACATGTTGGTGTGAAGGTGCAATAAGGATTTTGACAAAATTTCTAACTTATTAATGGTTTTATTGAGAAAGTGATGGGTCTTTATGTACCTGATGGTGCATTAGAGGGTGTGACTATGTTAAACCCTCTGTTTTAGCTGTCATCTTAAAGTTTTGATTGCTCTAATTTAAATTACTTTTAATCTGAAAGCTAAATGACCCTAAAGTGAGAGTGGGTAATGTATGGAATAAAGGCGTGATACCCAGTGATGTGAAATTTTGACATCACAGTGAATATCCTGTATCCTCAAAAATGCTAAACACAACCCAGCCCTGATTCTAAAACAGATAGATAAGTAAACACCTTTTACACGCATTTTAGATAAAATAAAAACCTGTTAATAATTTTAGGGCATGAGGGATTGGTATTGCCTTTATTTAGGTAATGTGTATTTACATTTTTTACAATGCTTTACTTTTACATTTTATATTGTCAAAGCAATTAAGGGTTAATGGCCTTGCTCAAGGGCCCAACAGTGCCAACCTGGCAATGATGAGTCTTAAACCACCACATTCATTTAGTTATTGACATACTTTTAATTGGTACCTAGCTACATGGATGCAAAACCATGTAGTGTGTGTGGAGGGAGTGCGCCAGGAAGGGCATCCTGCGTAATAAAAATCGCAAATCAATAATGCGGATTGCAATCCACTGTGGCGACCCCAAATGGGAGCTGCCAAAGGATTCTGATTAATACAGATTCTGTGTAAGCTGGCAATGGCACAGTATCTTACTTGAACTTTACTGCTACAGTCCATCCAGGGTTTTAAATAGACCTGTGGGAAAATCAACTTACAGATTGATACAATTGAATGTGTCTGAACCGGAACCGGGTTGTCCAAGGTTCGGTTATAAATTGGTGTTCTGTCTGCGCCCAGTGATGGACCCACTGCAATCCTGACCAGGTCAAAGCACCGGCAAAACCTGAAAATGAAAATTGCCCACAGTTAACCGTATGCACCTAATCACATTAAACAAAGAATGCCCTTAGTTGTTTTTTCAAGCATTCGTATAGAAAAGTCATTTACTGTTAAATCTGATGATCTAAAGCCACCTGTAGGATTTGTAGAGTCGGAACACCTAGTGCCTACCAGACCTTAAAATGTCTGTAAAATATCC
>JAYDZG010000001.1:28686649-28698332 GCA_034509265.1 Microcambeva bendego | reverse complement strand
TCCGAAAATATCCAACCAGCTTAACAGGAGTAGGTACCTAGCTACTAGGGTGCACTAGCCAGTGCATTGGAGTGCCAGTTCCAAACCCGGATAAATGAATAGGGATGTGTCAGGAAGGGCATCCGGTATAAAAAACTAGATCAGGTTAATAATGTGGCCCATGATCAGCTGTGATCACACCTAATCGGGAGCAGCCGAAAGAACGTTAGTTATGAACTGAAATTCATTGGTAATCAAGCATATACATTAGTCATGAATGTCACGTTAAGCTGTCAATGTGTTTGCTGTAATATTCTGTGCTACACATCGGTGACATTACTAATGCCTTTTCAGATTGTAACAGAGCCTATGTGAAAGACATCCATAGATCTCGTACGTAAGGGGGTTACTAAGGTGTTACTAGAAAACCTGCCGTCTCTGGCATGTTTCTGTGGGGAGAACAACACAGCTTCCGGGACAGTTAATACAGGTCTCGCACCGTTAGCCCACAAAAGTCAGGTCATGATGCTACATTAATTTGCAATGCAGTTGAAATTGGTCACAGGTCAGTTTTTCCTCAGCAGTCATCAAAATGTATCACACAGGTTGGCTCACTGTGCAAAAGCAATGAACATTACTCATTACTATCTTCCACCAGTCTGTACATTAGTCTTAGCAAGCTTTTATTAACTCACTCTCTCTCTGCTCTCACAGCCAAGAATATCTTCCGTGTGCGCTTCCAAGACCCGTCACAAGGCCAGTCGCACACATTACAAGTGAACGACGTCTTCCACAAGCAGCAGTGGCTCAACTGCCTGCGCAGCGCCATATCCGTCTTTCAGAGCGACCCCTGCCTCACCGTCAGCTCCGGCCGTCGCTCCTCCACAGGCTCAAGCGTCGCCCCCATGGAAGAAGCGGACGAGAACCAGCCGCAGCACAGCGAGCCCCCCAGCCCCACTCCCTCTACCACCTCCACGACGTCGTCGTCCTCCTTGTCCTCGTCCTCGTCCACCTCCTCATCATCCACGTCCCCCAGGAAAAGCAAAAAGGACAAGTGTATGCTGTGTTCATTGGGCAAGCGAAAGGAGACCATGGTGTAGAGAGCCATTCTCACTCCCCCGGACTCTTGTATTTAAGTGTGTTAGAGCCATGCACATCCGCAGTGTTTGTGTTACTGTCCATAATGGCAGCTATTTTACCCCGGACACTCCTTCCCTAAGCCCACAGGGGCAGGTCGGACCAGAGACATGCAGTGCTTACAGGGCAGACTGCTTTGTGTCTCAAGGTTTCGGTCACAAAAAGTGTTTTATTCGCTCTTACACACTTTCAATCAGTGACGGCTTTGTGTGTAAGAATCACATATGTAGCCCCGTTTACGGTTAGTCTTGTGTATTATTGATCATTTGTAACGAAAAAGGTTTTATATATACAAATATATAAATCAAACGTTTACTGTAGCTCTTTGTTTTACGTGGAAACAGCACTGTAGCTTTCAGCTGAAAAATTCAAGAACATGTAATGTAAAATAAAAAAAAAAACAATAAGGGAAGATCCTGAATGAAAACCTTGGAAGTACATTCCTAGCAAATCTGCTGTTTCACCAACCTGTTCTCTGGTTGCACGTGATTTTGTAAGTCAAACACAATTTTAAATTAAAAAAAAAAATAACAAAAGAAATCACAGTCAGATTGTGATGGAAATTACACTGTGCAAAGAGCCGAATGTGCTTTTTTATTTGACTTTATTTTACTCATGTAAAATTGAAACTGAGCCATGTTGGCTTCTTTTTTTTTTAAAGAAAAGAAAGCGAACTCCCAACAGGAAATGGATGAATTTTTCAATGTAGCATCTTGCATAGAGCTTTACTCAGAATTTCCATCTTGCGTAAGCAGGATGTAACCTAGCATGTAAATGCTTGTCTAAGCGGAGGAGCGTACACCGATGTTAGAATGGAACCTGTATGTTGTGTAAAGGATGTCGAGATGATGACGAAGAGGGAAATAAGGATTGTGATGGTTAATGGACTGAGCATTTGGTTCAAATGTTTGTTTAATCGTTGGAGTAAGCGTGCAGGTGAGATTTACTGGTGCAAAGCCAGAAAGCAAGGCCTGAGAAGGTAAAGCAAGTGGAACATGAGATGAGATTACTGAAGGTTAAGGAATGTCAAAGAACGTGAAAGAAACTATACAAGTTTGTAAAAAACAATAGAAAGAAAAAAGGCCAAGAATATGTTGATGTTTGAGGGTTGAAGTGGACGTGTAAATCTGTCTGTAAAAACAGTTATTGGAACAATAAAGGTCTGTGTAAGATATGCATCTGAAAACAGGACTCGTTGCTTTTATTCTGCTTTTAACAAAAACATTACTTTCGTTTCTTTTTCATAGCCAAAGGAAGACTTTAGAACCTACATCTGACAATGAGCTTGTCTGAGACATGCCATTTAAAAACCACATGCTTAAAAGCTGACTTTGGTCAACTTAGGGCGTACTCACACTAGGTACTCTTTCCTGTACCGCTATGAGTATCGATGGTCGCATCACTGCGCTCAGGAACGGACGTGTACCATAAGTCCAGCTGAACCGTGTCCCGGACCACCTCCTCAAGTAGAACCGAGCACGATTCGGAGCGATCACACTTGTACAACGAACCGGACTCTGGCAGGAAACTGTACCCGGGCACAGTAGTGCGAGTCCGCTCTTAGAATAAGAAGTTGAAGTACCTATGGTATTGGATAAAGGCGTCTCCTAAAATGCCAAAAATGTTAAACGTTAAGAAAAGTTTTGGGGAATGTTATTTATCCTCTGCTAGAGGAGAAATGGGATTTCCAAACTGCTTCCATCTATTATATAATGCCTGTACATGAGCGCAATGGCAGCTCAGCATTTATTGCCTGTTCAGGACATACGACTACCAATTTGCCATTGTTGGGCCTTTGAGCAAGTTGAGTCTTTAACTACTCAAACTGTATTCAGCCATAACTGTTGCTTGCTGTAACCATATATGATGGTCCCAAACCTTTTCTGGGTCTAGACTCCCTTTGAGGGATCCCTGCCACATTATTAGGCATTATTGAGAAATCCTGAAAAAATATTAGACTCGTCTTTATCCTTCAGATAGATAGATGACTAATCAGGGTTGAATGTTTGTCAAGCCTAGTGGTTAAGGTACTGGACTAGTAAAATCCAAAGGATGTCTCAATTCTCACCATGGCCAGGTTGCCACTGTTGGGCCCTTGAGGCGAGGCTTTTAACTCACAATTTCTCAGACTGTATACTGTAACTGTACTGTACTTTGGATAAAAGCATCTTCTAAATGCTGAAAATGTAAATCCAATTACCCCACCAAGCTAATTCTATGCCGTCCTCCCAGACGGACCACTACAGCGTTACATAAGAGATACTGCAGAACCCTTACATGCTACATTTAGAACGGTATGTACCAGCATCCACACCTTGTTATGCTACACTTCATACTCATGCATTTGGTTTCATTCAATAGTTCTAAGCAAAAATTCATTGTGTTGACACAGTGGAAGAAAAATGTGTCTGGGAGACACTCCAAACCTTCTGCTATCCACCTTCGTCTATTTCCAGTATATTTCAAGAACACCAGCTGGCAGCTGTTTAAAGAAAGTTTCCATTAAATGCATTCCTCTGCTCACCTCTTACTTCAGGATTTTGTTCCCTGATGCTTTGTGACTCAACAACGGTATTTTTATGTTCTTAAACCTAAACAAACTGATCTGCTCTTGCTCAGGTTCAGCCATCACCCAGTGAGTTCAGGCGTAGTCCTCGGAAAACATTCGCTGTAAACAATGTCCCGTTTATGTCACCGACTTGACTGTAATTGGTCTATGCTCGGCTGGGAGAAGTGGGTTATCTGAGCCTTAGGGTTTTTAGTGAATATTTACATGAATTGTATATTGATGACAGCTTGATTTACATATTGACACAATAAAATGAGTGTATGCTGGCATTACGGAGGTGTCAGGTCAACTAGTCTCAATAACGCCGGTTATAAACAAACACAAGAGCTATTGTGGTGTATTGCATGGAAGAAAACACTGCATATTTGTTCTGGAAATCATCTAGTTGGACGTCAAACCCAAAGGAATTTCAAAGAGTGTCACTTTACAGTTGAGAACAGATTACATGCGCATCTATAAAAAAAGATATAACAAAACTCATCAAGTTCTTTTTTGCCAAGAATGTTAAGTAATAATGGGATATACTGGAGAGTCTGACATGCTTTTATAATAATAAATTATTTGAATGCATGCTCACTCATTTGTTGTTTGCTTCATCCTCTTGGCATCTCTCTTCACCCCACACATCCTGGCTTTAAGGCAGGGAGGGTTAGACGTTGAAGAAGACAAATCAGCTGCCTCATTAACATCTACAATCTCACTGTTTGTGCCCATAATTTAAACCAATTGTCAAATCTCTGTAGCTGTGCCATGCTGTAAAACAGGTGAATGGAGCTGCTGTTTACTTAATAAAAAGGCAAAATTGCTGTTGACGTGGTCAGTAAAGTCCTAAGCGAACCATATTCTTAATGCAATGTTGTTTTTGAATTTCCAAAATGTATGGGCAGTAGAAGCTCAGTGATATTGGGTTTCTCCCTCAGGCACTTAAGCAAGACCCTTAACCTTTAATTGTACATAAGTTACAATAACTATAAGTTGCATGCATACAAGCCTCTGTCTAAGACTGCTTCTAGTCCTCTCCAGATGTCAGTCTAATAATTAGATGACCAGGTGTTGGGCCAAGTGAAAAATTCAACATCAGATGAGTTTACCTTGCTCCAGTGGTCCAGTGCATGACCTGGAAGACCTCTTTCAAACTGTCTCTGTCACGCACTCTACCCCAGCTGCTGTTTCTATTCTTTCCCTTGGTCATTTACTATCCTCCTTGCTGTGTGGCTTAAAAGGAGTTGTCATATCGTTCATTTTAGATTTGTTCATGACTGTAGCTTTGTAGTGTAAGATGAAACAAACAGTGACGTTCACTTAAAGATCTTCCTTTCTTCACTCAAAACATTTCTTTTCCAAATGACTACAGTAGAATGAAAGATTTATGTGTTGACCAACTGACATACAGGTAGAGATGCTGATTTAAAACACCAAATTAAATTGTCTAAACATGACATATAGAAAGCCTAGTTCTAAAAAGTTGGGACATTCTAATAAAAATAAAATGTGAATTACAAAGTAACATATTTGGTCTTTTGCTAGTTCAAGGTTCAAGAGAATGAACAAATCCCAGGCTTGCTCAACAGGGGTTTTTTGGTATATTGGTCTACTTGACTAGATCAGGTGGCAGAAAAGTGCATAATTGCTAAACATAAATTAAAACTGACGAACAAACCGCTGGACCGTGTTGTAGAATGCTTTACTAATGACTCTGAGGTGACACAGGTGATACATGGATCAGCTTTATAAAGGAAGTGGTGTGGATTTCTCTTTTATTCAGTGACTTACACTCATGAAAGGAAGAGTAGATAGTGATGGTGCTCTTTCATTCACTTATTAAATGAGTCAGTGGATAGTTTTACACGTACCTCAAGATTCTAAACACGCAAAGTAAACTGAGTAGAAACAGTATTGGTAAAGCTTTACACGCACTTGTAAGAGACATGTACAGTGAATGTGATTACAGTCTTTTTTAATTCAATGTATATATGGCTTCTGTGAATCACCCCGATAACATGAGGCCGCCACCACTATGTTGATTGCTGTTCTGCCCAGTGTTTCATAAAAAAATCCCCCTGTTGCCAGATAAATTTTACTCAATGGTGGCCATTATCTTTAATATAAGTATGTATACTGTACTACTGTACAGATGGTGGTCATCTAACTGGTTCTTCCATCTAAGCACAAGACTCTTTAAGAGTGACATCTTCCTACTGGCATCCAGAATTATAATTATCTGCTATACCATAGTAACCCCTGTGTTGTTTCATACTAGTCCTGTAATTCATTAATTCCCTGACCGTGACATGCATGACAGTAAAAAATCATTATTGTACACATAAATATTAGGCTTTTTTCCTAATATTTCGAATCAGCAGTGTAAAACTCCTTCCATCTGGTTTTACGTCAGTTGTTGGAAATGTTGAAATGTGTGTGATGTAATAAACTATTTACTGTTAGTTTGGCCAACATGTATGATAAAAAGAATGGCATCTGGATCATTATGTCTTTGCTCTTCTATTTCTGAGAACAATTTGTCAGCAGCACTATAAATGTGAAATGTCCTGGAATCTCCTAACTTTTCTGTCCCTTTGTTACTATTTGTAGTTTACAAAATGTCAGTAAATGATTTTTATGAATTTTCATTTTTTCATTGTTATTGGACAACTCAACACAGTGCAGTTGTTCTCCCAAGGCCTGTTCTTTTTCTTAGCTTAAGAGGACTGAATGATGAGGAATGAGTTATTAGTAGATGTTTGCACAATACTTATCATGTCTTGAACTTTTGAGCATGTTTGTAACTAAACAAAAATACAAAATCTAATATGAAACATATTCATTTCATCAGTACAGTTCATTTTCTTAAACCACTTCTCCTAATCAGGTTTGGGTAGGGGTGCTGGAGCCTATCTCAGTTCTTCAACCAGCGCAAGGTACATGGTAACCGGGGCACCCAGGACGATTCAGTGTCTCTAATCAACCTGGCGGCATGTCTTTTGACTGTGGGAGGAACCTGGAAGAAATACAAGTGGGGATGGGGAGAACATGCAAACTCCACACAGAAAGAACCTAGAACCCGGGGATTAAACATAGGACTTTCTCGCTGTTAGGTGACAGTGCTACCCACTGAGCCACCGTTATTTGCTGGGATGGAAAAAAGGGATTTGACTATGCAAAAGTCGGATTTCCTCAGCTAGACAGACACGGTCCTTCCTGTGTGCAGTTTGCATTACCTTTTGTCCTTTTAATCAGACCCAATGCAACACAATTATGCTAGCCGACTATTGCTATGAATTAAAATCTCAACAGTGCTATCAGCAAGTCAGACAGTAAATAAAAAAAATGTTTTGTCGGGAAGGGCATTTTATATCCATTGAGTATTGAACCTGGAATCATTTGCGCCAACATTGTAACCTGTTGCACTACTTCCTCCTATCAGCCAAATATTTATATATTCCGTTTTATGATTACTTCGATCCCAGTCTGAGGAAATTCAGCACGGCCCATTAACCTTTAACGTGTTTTTAAATTGTGAGAGGTAATTGATGTAAGACACACTTTGTACATATGAGACCATTCACAGTAAATAAAGGTAAGGATCAAACCAAGGTTGCCATGCAGCACCCACAATACAAGTTGTACCTCTGTCCTTCTAAGCAGTTAAATGTGAATCCTTTTGGCTCGTGATCCACATTATTAATTTGACATGTTTTTTTTTACTCCAGATGCCCTTCCTGAGATAACCCTTCTTATTTATTCAGGCTTGGAACTGGCACTACAATGCCCTGGATTTGTGGATCCAAGTGACTAGGGTAGTGCCCAGCCAACTGGTGGCAACAGCAACTTTCAAACCTTCAGACTGGTGCGCTGGTGATCTACGCTGCTCCACATGGGTGTTTGCCCGTCAGTTTAATATCAAGTAAAATTTTAAATTACTTAAAATATACTAAAGCCTGGCCTGTGGCTTACCAATAAAGAACAAATCTTATATCTTGTTTGACTTTCTCTTGTTTTATGATACGCTGTTTCTCCAGCTCTGTACTAAACGTGCTGTTCTGCACGTCTGAAAGCTTCTGTTGGGCACATCATCTTTTTAATAACCCAAAGCATTGCTTTCATTTCCTGTCTGAAAGCTTGAGGGCCTTGAGGTCTAAGAGCCTCTCAGTCTGTGAGTGAGGTTTGGTGATGAAAAGTTTCTGGAACATTCTCATTTAATCGCTCCAGGACAACACATGCACGTCCGCCTGTTTGTCTCTAGGAATAGTTTAGTTCGCTGATTATTAATTAACCTTAAATGTGATATATAGACACATCTGTTATAATGTGGCATTTTACTTCCTTCCTGCTCTGTTGGATTTTCCAGTGTGTTTCAGAATATCTGTCATCTATGAAAGCCGTTTACTCTCCAAATCTTAACAAACACCCATATTCTTCTATTACAGCCATAATTTAATGTGTATTTCATTCACATTCACTTCTCATTCTTCCTAACTCTATACTATTTTATACTATTCAATTTGCCAAACAATTAGTTGACCATTCACCCAGTTAACAGTATGTAGGTATCACAGAAAACAGGCGGACCAAACCACCGTCCTGAAGTAACAGACTTCAGGGTTTTGACCTAGATTAAAAAACACTGCATTTATACTTTAAAAGACAATTTAAGCCTGTAAACAATCACACTGAAAAAAAAACTCATTCACATTAAATTAAAAAAAGATATGATTTAATAGGTAACGAAGAGGGAACTACACTAACAATCAGAAGTATTCAACCTCTTCAGTTTAAAAGGTATTAAGGTACAAATAATACAAATAACGTGCAGCATGGTGGGTATAAATAATATAAATAGTCATGCAGCATGGTGGCTTAGTGGGTAACATTGTCACCTGGGTTTGATCCCTGGGTGGGTCGATCTAGGTCCTTTCTGTGGGAATTTTGCATGTTCTCACCATGCCTTGCGCCTGTTGAAGAACTGGGATAGGCTCCAGAACCCCTACCCGACCCTGATTAGAATAGGTGGTTAAAGAAAATTAACTTAACTGAACAAGCAACTGTGATACTGTACGTTGATATGACTTTGATTTTAAATAAAAAACATCTACTAATAATCAACTCCCAGTCTCAGTAGCTGGTGGAAAATCATTTACCTTAATAAATGCGACCTAGCCTATGTTTAGAAAGCACTAAGCTTCTGACACTGGAATCTTCACCTTTTCACCCATCCAACTGATTTTATCAAATCCCACCATTAAATCCCACAATCAATTTATCATAGCATTTAAATCTGGAGACTAAAAAGGTCAATTCAGGATATTGAAGGATTGATTCCACAAACAAGCTTTGGTGTTCAGTGGGATCACTGTTTTGTCCGAAAGTTCACTTAGCACCACAAAAGGCAGAAAATTCCTCCTCTAAATGCTTTGGCATTTCTGCAAAATCCATGCAGTCAGTCACATGATCAAGATCACAAGTTCCTGCTTGAGAAAAACATCTCCACATCACCAGTGACCTACTGAAAGGTATTTGTCTGGTTATAAACCTCAGTTGGTCCATTTTGATTTGGCACTCCACTTTCTTGCTGTCCCTATGGATACATTTTGGGGCTTTATTTAAATGCAAATTTATGTAAACTTAGAAAAAATGTATGAATCCTTTTTTTAAACAAATATTTTTTTTAATGTTTTTAATAATATGAATGGAAATGTCAAGAAGCTATCCAGCCAAGCTAACTCAACCACTCCCTATGTTGACTCTTAGACTATTTACAGGATGCCTTGAAATGTTTCAAGTTTTTCCTGCTTTGAACACACCTGTTTTAGCCATATTTACTACTCCAAAAGGTGTATTGAGACCGGGGGAACACTTTAGAACAGGGTTTCAAAAGCACAGCGGAGGTGTAAAGCCACTGGTGTAAAGCTGCAAAACTAGTGTTTACAAAAGGGCAAGAGGCTACACTGGAGAAAATATTTCATACATATTTATGTTGTGTGAAACAGGGTGGAGATTGGAGAAGCTCTTGAGTGAGCTTTAATTTGACTTTCAAGAAATGGCAGATGGTCTGAACTACACTTAACAATGTCACACCATGGTTGGTTTGAATAAAAGTAACATGATTAAGCTTTTTTCTCATCTGGAGTGTTCTCGGTTATCTCCTTGAGTCACTTAACAGTGACTTTGTTGTAATGTGTTGTTTACCTGCTGATTAGGATGGAGCCGAATGGTTTTGATAAGGCAGGGACTTAGGTCTGTGTTACTGTAAAATCAATCAGGACTGTGCTGCGGGTGCTGAAGGTAAAGATATGACATTGTTAAACAAATAGGTAGTATTAAATAGGGTGAATGTGTACGTGTATGGTACATTCTGTTGTACTTGATAGAAGATATTTATAAACTGCATATATAAGTCCAGTATAATGTGGGCTTAGTATTGTTCAGATGACAATTCTATATCATGGTTTCTCCCTCTCAGTCTAGTTTGCTCTTGTGTCTGGCAAACCGGCTTTTCTCTGAAACCAATGATTTATAGGTGAGGTCAGCACAGTTAAAGGGACGTCACACAGCCTCTGGGGCAATCTGTTCTCTTAGGGTGGGTCAACTGTGAGGCCCCAACTGTTGGAGTGAGTTTCCAGAAAGAAAGAGATTGTTGCCATTACACAGCAACAGAACACCAGACTAAACCAAGCATCCTGACATCACAATGAGAGAAAAGTCAATCTAGTGCTTCGATATAAAACATACAAACCTGCAGCAAACAGAAAACTGTATGGCATTTGTTCTCTTTTTAACTTCACGATTTCGTGCCTTTTGGTGTCAATGTTAAAAAGCATATAGGCTAGAAACAAACTTCTAGTATTGTTTGGTTGATATCAGCCAAATGGCTTGACAATCAATCAATTACATTTTTATTAATTTTATTTAAGTTTTATTGCAATTAAAATATTAAAAAGTTTTATTTCAATTGATTTTGTTAAATTTTACCCACTTTGTTTCCCACTCCCAGCTGTGTGCTGCTGAATCTTAATAGATTTATGGCTGAGTGTCAACTGAACTGTTGTTTTGTAGGGAGGAACCAGGTTTAGAACAGGGTCTCATAAACAAGACAGGGACGGCACTCTGATGTACAGCTGCAAGCATTTATACCCCAGTCTTTATATACACAGCTCTGTCCTAATGCACTTCTGGCTCATAGATCACACACACTCCCACATACACCCACATACAAACATGGCTATGTGGTCCGAAAAGCCATTTTAACCTCCATGTGGGCTCTGATTCAATCAGGCTGATGGGTTCAGACCACCCAGCCTTGTTCCTGGATGGATTCTTTCTTTGGTCAATTATTCTACGACACCTTTAGCATGTTTTTGTAATTTTCTCTAAAATAAATTTATCTCAGGAAACAGACAAATAAACCCGGTAGGATTTAGAATAAAAACTACTGAAACCTATGATTGCTACCAAGTTATAAAAGAATAGAATTAAGGCCCAATGTTGGGTGTAGTAGCAAATGAGCTGTTGATTGGATGAGGTCCAAGAAATACAATCACACTGGGAGATATTTTCTCTGTGAGGAAGTTTCAGTCCTATGCTTTTCGAGCTAAACCAGATTTAGAGTTTCACATGGCGACAGTGAAGCTTCTAGTCTATTGTTTGACTGTGACCCCAACTGATCTTTGAGTCTTTCGACACCAGTGTGTCTGCTCTCTATGAGGAATCAGCATCTTTATACAATGCAACACATTTCACTATATTTATACCATTACATAGTGATATGAAGTTATTCCTATCCATAATCATCCTATATTGTAGGATTTAAGTGGTCATCAATATAAAATCTCATGCCTGGAAGGTGAAAAATCATTTAAAATTATTAAAAAGGGCCTGCCCTGCTTTAGAAGAAAGCAGTTAAAATTTTATCAAGCATATTTGAGGGCTTAAACTGCTCTACTAGTGAAGATGTGGGTGTACATCTTCAAAAAGAATCTGAACCTTTTCAAGTCAATTGCC
>JAYDZG010000001.1:28676202-28686549 GCA_034509265.1 Microcambeva bendego | reverse complement strand
CATATCTTAATGAAAGTTGCAATAAAAGAGAAATGTATTGTGGAACCCCTCTCTGCCTGTTGTGTTCTCGGATCAGAATACAACATTACATTATTAGCCATCTCAACCAGTGTTTCCTGTGGAGGATTTAATTCCACTCTGCTACAACTACATCTCCCATAATGCATGTCAATTTTGTGTTTGGCATATGTATTTGCCATTTTGACACCAAACACAGAGCTTAGTTATGCTATATTGCGGAATTGCTAAAATGCTACATTAAGCCCCTCTGTCTGTCTGTCTGTCTGTCTGTCTGTCTGTATGGCTGTATGTACAGAAGGTGTTATAGTCTCAACTGATTTAACAACCCCTGGCCACAGACAACTAGGCCTAATTAGGCAAATGAAATTTATTTATACAAATGAAATGTATTTCTGTATTTATTGCTGTATTTTGGAGAAGTAAATGTAGTCAGTTAACAGGTATTCTCTGTTGGTGGTTCTAATTGCATGTGTGCTTGTTTTTATAAGTTAGATGTGATTGTCAGCATTTAGTCAGGCAGGGGTGTGGGGATGTAGGTGGTGTGTGTGTGTGTGTGTGTGTGAGAGAGAGAGAGAGAGAGAGAGGTTGTGGTTAGGTGTAGTCTTTTCCGCTATACTTGGGGTTTAGGATGTTGGGAAACTTTCCTGGATGGATTCCCTTCTATCATGTGCTTCTATAACCCGTTGGTCAGTACTTTTAAAAAGTACATTTGTGTACATTTGGCCCTGTAGCTTACAGTGAATGAGTAATGCAGGGGCGGCTCAAAGTTTTGTGTGGGAGCTTTACAGTGCTGGAACTTAGCCACAGCCTTTAGGCAGTAACTGCCTTCTTCAACTTTCTAAGTCACCTTTATATCTCACCTAAAACCAAAAGCCCAAAGTCAAACATCATTCATACTTAACTAAAGTGTAAGCAAAAGAAGATAAGAAAGAAGGAAAGGAAAGAAAAAAGTAAGAGGATAAAGACATATCATAAATACATAAATACACGTGAACACTGAAACACAGATAAATATATATATATGAAGGAGTGTTGGCCTTTAATAAAACCAGTTTGATCTGGATGGATTATTTTAGGGAGTACAGACTCCAGGCATCTGGCCAGGACCTTAGCCAGTATTTTTACATCTGCATTTAGAAGACAGAGTAGAGTGAGTCCTTGTCCAAAAATATAATGCAAGAATGTACATGGAGTAGATATAATATTTTTTTCCTTAAAAAATAATCAGTATAATCAGGACATGAGAGAAAAATAAGTTTTGACTAGTAGAGGAATGCAGAAACCACTCGACATCTGTTAGATTAGCTGAAATTAAAAGAGAAAAGAAAACATTAAACCAATTAACTATTCAGCTGGAGTATCAACCACAAGTAAATATAAATAAGAACTGTAAAAAAAGGAAAAAATCTTTGCAGGAACAGACATCTCTTTGTCACAGGAGAACCACCACAGTGCAAAGATAAGCCAGTTTTTCGAGGATGGTAGTGTGTGAGATAAGATGATATGGGTGATGACTTATCTTTGTGTTATTTGATCATGCAGGGTGGAGAACAGAAGTCACATGAGCAGTAGAATCAATCTTGTGGACTGGCCCACTGTGAGTCAGAATAAGCTGCTCCAGGTGCTAAATAAGTGGGTACTTCCGTTGTCTACAACTCTCTGTCTCTGTGCCTTCAGAGTTTGGCCAAAAAATGGTGGAAAATGTATACTGTGCTATTCTTATAAAAAAAGGACTGATTATATACCAGAACTTCTAAACAGAAACAAGTATTGCGTAAACCTCTGCATAACTTTTCTGTGTTACTTGGTCTACCTTTGGTAGACACTGTTACCTTACCTTTCAGCACTTTATAAAAACAACTCCCTCCTTCTCAAACTCTGACAGGTTAATGCAACAATTCAGCCTTGCAACTGAAGCCAAAACACTCGCGTGGAAAGGCACAGCATTCATCTAGCTGTCGTTCTGCAAATAAACATGCAGGACAAAGCATTTATCTGTCAGCACACCTGATTCCAGCTCAGCTAAGTTTTAATAGCACTGTTTTTGTTACTAACAAGGCCTCAACACCTGACCTAGAGTGAAGGTGTTCAACAAATGGCACTAGTAGACAGGGGTGGTAGTTAGGGATTATTCCAAGAGTATTAAAGTACGAGTTTGTGTACATTGAAGGGAATTGTAATATTTTAGTGGTGGTACAGTGCTTTTCATCAAATACAAATTTGCGCATTATTAAGTTTCAGGATTTTTTTAAGGACCAGCTACTGGTCCTCAGGTGGTGCTCAGGTCGATAGCACAGCAGCAGGTTTGAATGTTTGAATGGCTCGGTTACTAGTCAGCTGGGCACCCTTTAGCCTACTAGGGTGGGAAGTTACTGGATTAAACAGAGAGGAGGGGAGGACTCTGGTTGCCCAGGAAGTGCAGGAGAACAGAGGAAGGGTGTGGCCCTCCATGTGCAAATCTGGCCTCAAGCACAAACCCACAGAAGTGTGGGTGTATAAGAAGGGATGAGTTGGACTGTGGACACATCGGAGCGGGTGTCAATCAAGTGAGCACTAGGCACCCCTAGGGGTTCTTAGCAGTAGATTAACATTTTTGGCATTTAGCAGATGCTCTTTCTCAGTGATTAACATAAATTGGATAAAATGCAGAAAGGACCAGCTCCACAAAATGTGGTCCTTATCCATAATAATTAAGAACACATTTTGTCAAAAGTAATAATACACAAACCATTGCCCTTTTGTAACTTTACTGAACAGGCCTGGTTAAAATGTTACTTTGTTTTAACAATTAAGCAGTTTATTTGCAAGTTACAACTTAGAACGGTGTCAACCACAATATTCACCAAATGGGTTTTATTTCCTATTTAGCATGTAGTGTAGTGCCTCTCTCTAGCAAGGTATAATCTAGCATTATTATTTTATTTTGTTTATTTTGCATGAAGCAAACACAAACTTGAGTAAGCTATGGCTATTACTGCAGTTATTTTGCAGGCACCTGTGGGTTTCTTTTTTGTCAGCTTAAACAATTATGCTTTTAGACAGTAACTTGACACTCAGCTGGCCCATGCTGTGAGTTTGCAGGGGTCTACAGTTTATTGTAGATTGCTGGTTCAAGTCTGACCACTGCCAACTTGCCACTGTGGCCCACTAGCACAAATCGTACACACAAATTTGTTTTAATTATGTATAATAAAGTGTCATTTATTTGGTTTTTAAAGCATGGAGTAATGCTAATGAGGGTTTATTGTTGTCATTCTACCCACATAAAGATGTATTGTATGATGCCATCCATTATCAGAAACAATCTAACATGTAAACTGTGCTCAGAGAACTATTATCTTTTCCTGGTGGCTGTGTCTATAAAACCAAATGATTTCAAGTTAATATATTTTTTAACTGCAGTGGTAATTACATGAAGTCATAACAATTAGATTACATTCATTCACTTTTAACAGGGAGTTGCGTATTTCCTCAGGCATTTCTTTATTCTGGTAATTAGTTTCCTACAGAAGTACAGCATTGACATGTCAACACCTTAAGCAGTGTACATTCTTTTACTCACACTTATGGGCCAGCTCATAAAATAAGTCATTACACCTTCTTCCAACTGCAGTACACAAAAACAGTGCCTATATGGGGAAAACATATTAACTCTTCACATACAGTGATCGAAGATAAGACATTGGACAAAACCCATGTTGCTTTGTTCCACCTAGTTTGTGGGCAAATAATAAGGCTAGCAGGATGACTAACACAAAGCTGTTGAATGGTGTCTTTCTGCACCCTGCCTAGATGCAGAGATAAATGAAGATTGTGAAATATAACATGAGCAGGTATGAAATGAAACTATTGCTACAATTATTCTGAAACCAAGCCAGTAAAAGTTTAATTATTATGTTTATTTATCCTTTTAATTAATGAATCATTGTCAGAGGTTTTTTTAGGACACCACAACGTCACTCATACACACCTTTACACAATATAGCCACTCAGCCTTCAGCATGGCTTAAACTATGAGGGGTGACGAAACATGAGTAGCAAAAAAAACATTAAAGACAGTGAGAATACTGTGTTTAAATGTATCACAATTAATTCATATTGACACTGACAGAATTAGTACGAGTTATATAGTTACATTTTGTGCATTCTAAGGTAAAATTAAAAATGACTAACAGAAACAGCGACATGGCATGAAAAAACATATTTTTAATGATTGTAGGTTTCAGTGTAACAATCATTACAGTTCAGGTTAGGGAAACTAAATGGTAATAAGTCAAGTTTTGAGTTTTATTATGGCCCTTTCTGTAACTGTCTTGTTAACATTTGATTTTGCTTTTTATCTTTTTTTCTGTCATTGTTATGTCTTATTATTGTTCTTGGATGACACTTCAGGTCTTTGAAGGCACTTGACCTAATTCATATTTAAATGAACCATTGGAAGAGCTTTTTATTAATTAATTATCCACCTTGGATCCAAAGTTTGAATCCCCAGAGGTGCCAGCAGCCGGTCAGGTGTCAACATATAGACATGATTCACTGTGTCTGAGTTGCTAACTAAGGCCAAATGATGGTATTGGGTCTGGTGTGTGTTAATGTGACTGGTGATTGTGGTGAAACCACTGGAAGTTGTAAAACATAAAAATGAATATACACACTTTATAAAATCAAAGGTGGACTTCTTATAAATCAATCATTTCACAATAGTCAACGGTCACACTGTGCTTGGTCATTGATGGGTGCTCTGGTTTTCACTGTTATACTAAACAGACATGGTTCTGCTATGGAAACATAACCAACACCAATAACATGACCTAAAATTATGTAACCTTGTGTAACAGACTATTGTAATCCTTAAAATAGTTTTTAAAAGTGTGGTCGTCTCAAAGCCTTAACAGTTTAAGGATGATTTTATAAGCCTGTGATTGGCTTATGAAACAGTAACTTCAAGCTGAACTTGAAGCATAACTGGTTAAAGTAAGCAAGTCTCAGTTTCAATTAGTAATTAGAACAATTTTAGGTACAGATTTAACAAAAGTAAACAGGCCATACAGAACCACGAATGGCATCTGACGTCTTGAATCAATGACCCAATAGGGTCTGATTATCATGTAGGGTTTTTGTTTATCATCGTGTCACACAACCAGTACGTAGGTAAAAAAAACATGATGATCTGGATGACTTTGTTAGGAACAACAATCGAAGTGGCTACCACAGAATATTGCACTATCACGCTATGCATTCTGGTCAATATCTAGTTGGTCAGAGGTTCATCTTAAAGCAAACATTGATCTTAAACATAACAAAAGGCTAAAAAACAACCTGCAAGTCCAACCAATTTGTGGCAACTTCTGCAATAAATCTGGGAGGAACATTCTGAGCATATTTCTTGAATTGTAAGAATAATGCCCATTGTGTGTTCAGCTGTGTGTTCTGCAAAAGGTGGCGAGTTTGATGACTCTGAAATTGATCCTTTGCTGTATAAGCAAGTCTTTATTTAAATCCAATTCTATGCTTTAAATTCTGGATCTGCTATACTGTAGTTATGTTCCTGAATATCAACAAAATGATGAAAACTGACCCTCTGAAACATTCTGACAGTTAATGTAAGTAAAATTATACAAAACATCATTTTAGAGTAACAGGGTACATTGTTTTGCCCATCTCTACTAACTGCCAGCTAACAAGGGTGAATAGATTAATTCATGCATAAAGCTAGGATTTGGCATTTTTGAAAAATTTACCGGACACACTCAGCTGGGCACCATTTAACAGGCATACTTGGTAGTGTCTGCAGCAGATGTGGTTCTGTTAGGGTGGCATGACCAGAGTATGTGAGAGGGGTCCTCAAACGCTGTGCAGAATGCATAGGTGAAAAAGGGTTCTGCTAAGGGCTGTGTGGGGGTCGTTTGTGCAGCCAGCAGCAGACCATGTTAAAGACAATGTTAAATTGGGAGATAATGCATAAATAAAATTACTAGGATGTCCAGGATCTTGTTTTATCAAAATCCATTTTTTAGCGTAAATTGCATTTATGTGTGAAGGAAGTTATTGCTCAATGTTACAGAAACGGAATTTTAATCTGTTTAATCTAGTTTTTTTTATATAAACAAGGACAACAACTGCACACAGAGCCCTCTGATATAAATCCAGATTTACAGGGGGTTGTTTAGTCAAGGTTTACAATACAGTCAGACTTCCAAAAACAGATACTGAAAGCTAGATAGCTATTCTCTAAAAAGGAGATGGAACTGATATGATAGTTTCGATCAAATGAAACCCAACAATAAAGTATAGTCTCTGTTTGCTTTATTTTAAACTGTTATGTGCAAAACCAAGACCGTTTCATTACATATGAATGAAAGTAAATATGCTTTTGTTAACAAATGCTGTTTTACAAATTATTATTAAAGTATAACTTCTCTTTATACATAGTTTTGGGTTACCATCAGATTTGTTGTGGTCATTATAGATATGGTATTATATATTTTACTCCATCTCTTGGTTGGAACACTAACCTGCTATTTAATGACCCAAAAAGTCTTTAGACTTGAAATTAAGTGGTTCATATTTAACACATAAAAATGAACAGTGATGCTTAAGTGATGCTTTACATAAACTCTGTGGTACACAACATCTATTAATTTAAAAAGACAGTACATTAAATATGACGTTCAGTGTGATTTCTAGACTTTTAATAATACAATACACAAAGTGCATAGTAATAGGATAAAAAAGAGGATTTGTGCTATATCAGGTGTAGACAGATTGTGTGATTAAGCAAGTTCACAACAGTGTGATGTTATCACTGTTGTCAGCTGAGGAACAAGTGAGACTGGTCTCATTATGTAGATGTGTTTTTAAGTGTCTGTACAAAACCTTGGACATGCTAAGTAAATTTTTATATGAAAGATTTCACACAATCAATCAATTTACTCAATTTAATTAACTCAAGTACAATTTCAAAGTACAATTTGAAAGGAAGACAACAAAAGATTTCCCCATGAAATATTACTTGATATTTGTTAACAATAAAAATACAAATTAGCAAATTGTTAATTTGCTAGTTTAGTTTCTTTGTTAAAGAAAACTCCATTTGAGCAACTGCCTACAAATACAGGGAGAAACCTTGTGAGGAACCAGACTTAGGAGGGGACCCATCCTTTTTGAGTGGAATGGATGATATTTTAAATAAACAGGGTGTATACAACTCATGCAAACAATACAAATCATTCAAACAGAAAATTACAACAAACTAAAAGTATATATATATTGGAATTCTTCATTATTTAGTCCAGTCTCTGATATAGTCCGTTGTGAGTTCTGGACATTCTTGATGCCAGGTCCCCATCTCATCTATGAGGAACAGGATTGTTGGCACGTCAGTCGTGACTTCAGCCTTTATCCTCAATAGGGTAAACATGTTTCTGCCAGAAAAACCTCAGAGTAAAACAATAGAAGATATAGTTAAAAGGGGAATCATTATGAGTAAACAGTTTTGCAGAAAGTAGCTTTCGACTCCACCACCCCTAATTATTACAGCATAACTAAAAGCGAGGGTTAGCCGGTAACAAGGTCATGAAGGCTTTCACAGGACATCAGCACCCATATCACCTGCCATCATCAAACCCGAGTGATTCGACAGGAGAAGCAGAACGACTGCAACCTCACATCGCTGATCACCAAAAGTTTCTATGACAGGGAACCACCTAGCTCTGCTCCTTTGTCTATATTTGGGTGAACAGCCCCAGTCCTGGAGGTCAGAAATCAGAGGCAGCCAGAAGCAAACATACAGTGCCAGGAAATCTGACAAACATGAGACCCACCAAACCTCCCAGATGCTCAGGACCAGAGCCACACACCATTTTATAAGACACCAAAAGTATTTTATAGTTAATGCAGAATTTAGCTGGCAGCCAGTGTAGCGATGATAGAACATTACTAATATGATCAAACTTTTAAGTTCTAGAGCTGCTGCATTTTGAACCAACTGAAGCTTGTTTATGGATCTACCAGAGAATCCAGTTAGAAGAGCATTAGAATCAGTTATGGATCAGTTTTTCAGCATCATTTACAGAGTTTATATTTCTTATTGTAGAGATTTTACGCAAATGAAACAAAGCTACTCTAGTAATAGTTGCCTAAGAATTGCTTAAGAAGTTTATGTCAAAATTTAACTTGACTGTATTTATTTCTGGACATCCAGAACATAAGCAGCACTTATCAGGGGGAAGATCTTGAGAGTGCAGACATAACAGTCTATAGGAAGCACTTGAAGATCTAGAAATATACTGTACTGTTTAAGCCCGCACACACACACACATGCACACAGGTCATATGGTCTCTCTGGGGATACAGTTATAGTGGTAACAGCTGGAGAGTGTGTTACTGTGCCCACAGACAAAACAAGCTTCTTGGAGTAAGTCTAACAGGAAGCCTATGATTAAAGCACTTCCTGTCTGGCTAAGCAGTCAGGATTGTGTTCATTTGTGGTACTGGTTGTCTGCTGCTGATATATAGACACTTTGTCTTTTTTGCCCCCTTTATATTGTGTCTCTGTTTAATACTGTACCTAAAAACATGAACCTTGGTCCAACTGTGCTCTATTGTGGTTGTTATAACTGTGTTTACTATAAATCATTCTGAACCCCAAGCCAAGAAATTGTACTAAGAGGTTACTTGAGTGGCTTTTTATTAGCACAACCTAATGGACTTACAAAGAATACAAAGAAACTAAAGTTGTGATTTCCTCATTCACCCTAGAATTGGTACCAAAGGTTTCAGTTACAGTAACGTGGGGCCCAGAATGAGGTTAGCGTCATTATTCATTGGGGATGTGTACCATGACATATACTATGTCAGAAACATAAAAACTGTACTCACAAACACCCAATGAATGTGAAGTGTAGTCTAGCTCTACTGTCTTTCCACCATGAGCAGCAACAAAATGCTTTTTTTTTCAATTGGTAAGGAATTTTTCATAGAATCAGTGTCAGAAAACTGACTTTAAGAATATGAAGTGCCAAGTTACAGTTTATTTACCTTTGATTTAAAAATAATAATAAAATATACATACATGCATAATTTTTTAGACATTTTTTTAAAAACATTAAAAAACTGTTGTTAACTGTTGTTGGTTTCCACAAATCAGAGACTCGATCTATTTATTTGTTGTTAGAGCTACCAAGCTTTAGTTCATTGGTTTGGACCCTTAGTTACAATTTATACAAATACTTACGTTGACCCTGAACATGGTAATGCTCTGGATCTAAATCTTAATAAGGATTGGCTAATTAAACAATTATTGGTTATTCTTAAATAAACACTAAAGCCAAGTCAATGTGACTATTACCAGAATAAAGCAGCAGTTAAGAAAACTGTATTGAACTGAATTGCTTTACATGGTATATTCTAGGGAAAACAATCTGGACCAACCTTGACACTAACCAGTGCATAATTCTAAATGAACATAAATAAATGATAATTATGTATGTTAATTATGTAAGAACAAAAAAGAAATATTAAAAGGAGGAAATATGAACAAAACTACATTGTCATTTAATTTCCACTATGTGCTCACTGTTTCTAGTGTAGAACGCATCCCAACCCTAATCAAAATAAAGCTGTTTCTAAACAATTCATGGATAAAATATCACACAAAATGAGTTATGCTTCAATGGCAGTCTGTGCAATCAGCACTAAGGAAGATAAACCAATGTGAACACTATCACCTTGTAATGACCTTCTAAATAACTACACCACTCTGTAGTTAGCCTCTTAAGAAAAGAGAAAATGAGAAAGGAGAAAATAAAAGAGCAGAGGCAAAGAGAAATAGCTTTAGCAGTGGGATCTGTAATTAGCTGAACTTGACTTCTGCTTTGTGTGGTTCTGTGCACTCTCAAAAAGTACATCAAAGTCTTTCTGTCAAAGCAAGATAGTATGGCCATTACTTAGACAGCATGTTCCTAGGCTAGTAAATTCATAACAATTAGCATGACTCAAGCTGAATGAAAATTGTATGTTATTAGAGATGATGTGGGATTGCTTACTTTTTTCTTAAATATTATATACAAAACACTTCCTCTATTATTTACTTTAAAATTGAATTTCCATTTATCTGGAAAAAATCCCTTTTACTAGAAGCTAAAGGGTAAAAACTGTGATATTAAATATTGGACACTGAATGTTGACATGCTAATTCACAATTATGTCAGACCATTTAGAAAGGTCAAGCTACATTATCGAGTATTAATGACTCTGGGGAGTTTCTTTGCAAGATTTGGGTCTTCAGGCTTCTTAATAGCTTGATGATTATTTCTCTAATTGTAC
>JAYDZG010000001.1:28555740-28566733 GCA_034509265.1 Microcambeva bendego | reverse complement strand
GTGTGTGTGTGTGTGTGTGTGTGTGTGTGTGTGTGTGTGTGTGTGTGTGTGTGTGTGTGTGTGTGTGTGTGTTGCTTAAAAAAGCAGAAAAACTACAAAAATGTTTAAATGGTTCATGCACAGGCAGAGCTTGATCATTTTGTAAGACTGAATAGGGTTGGGGTACAAGTGTATGTAGAGGTAATGAATAAAAAACCCAATCATTAAGTAATCACTTAATGCAGCTGCACAGTAATGTTGAGTTTAGTACTGACCATTATTTTTGTATCATACAAAAAAGTTTAACAGACGTAGTAACCTCAATTTTGAATCAACAATAATGGTATTTTATTTGTTAAATTTTTGTCCTTTAACCAAAATTGACCCAGATGTCAGTAGATTTAAACCTGTAAAAGACAAGTCTTACATTATGGATGCATTAGGGCTGCCAGTAATGATTAATTTATTTACCAACTAGTCAATTGATCTAAATAATTATTGTAAGTAATTATTCATTTTATTTTAACAACAATCTGTATGGACTAATACTATTATTACTAATACTATTATTAATTCTCAAGTGCTTTATAGTGGTACATCTGTCCAAGTGTGTGAATGCTGTGTGGTTTGTGTATGTATGTGTGCATGTGATGCTAATGAAGGAGACCATGCATACATGCCCATATGGAGCAAAGCAATAGCATGTCTGTTATCTGCAGGGCTTTTTACAGGTACTGTAGGGCTACTGATAACTGTTGTTGGTCACACACACACACACACATGCACACACGCACACACACGCATACACACACACACACCACATTTAATAAAGAGTAAAACAAGAGTCTTGTTAAACCAAGATGTTTTCAAATACTTGCTAGCCAGGCTTTGAAAGCTTAGCTCCACCGGTTGTGTTATTTAAAATTCCTTACAGAAATCATTACTGCAATTAATACATTTTTAAGAGTAAACATCATTATAAAAGCTAGCAGTCATACACAAAATTAATTCTTTAAGCCCCTTTGACAATGGACATAAGATTTCATTTTGCAATTTTGTAACATAAATTCATCATCTGTATGTCAAATTCAGTTGAAAAAGTGTTCACATAAAGAATTTGTCAATGGCAGAGAAAACCCACCATAGCCAAATTATGCAAACATAGATTTTCTCTACAATCCCAGACAAGACATCATTTATGTGCACTTTTGCAGTAGCTAGGCCATACAATTCATACAATTAATTACAAATGTCTAGTGCCATCTCGCCACCTCTGGTGTCCAGAAAATATTCTAACATCTTAAACCAGCAAAACTCATTCCTTGTATAATTGGGTTAGGCTTCCTCTCTATTGGGGCCCCAAATGAGGAGAGCAAGACTGTTGCACGTGCATGGTGAGCCACACCCTGACCAGCATATTCCTAGACTCTGGTGCAGATGCCACCAAGCAGCCAGCAGAGGTTGTAGCTTGTTCAGTCCCTATCTAACTTGCCCCATGCTATGAATAACAGCCAATCATTGTTAATACAACCAGCCAACCCAGAAAGCTGAGACTCGAAACATTGTATTCAAAATCCCAACTATGGTTTACTAGCATAAGCGCATTAAATACACTACTCACAAAAAGGTAGGGATATCCTAAGGAACGTCCTTTGGCCACTTCCCACACTGATGACCGCTTCATTGTGAACAGTCCTTTCCAGAACAGGATGATGAATGCCACAAAACTCCAGACACATTTAAAGGAGGTGAGAGGAACCAAAGTGTCCCATCAGACCATTTAAACCCATTAACATCAGTGTGGTCTGGGTGCTAGATGACCTGCTAGTGTACTTGAACACACCACCAGGCAAAGGCATCATCTTGCATGGGCCAGGGAGCATTTACACTGGATGAGGGACCAGTGGGCCTCAGTGCTGTTCACTGATGAAAGTTAATTCACGCTGAGCAGAAATAACGGCTGTCAAACGATGTTGGAGAAGTCAAGGAGATTGCTATGCATCAGCAATAGTTGGCCTTTAGTGGTGGTGGCCACAGTGTGTCCAGTCAATCCAGAACTGTCCTACACTTTGTGAATGGCACAGGGACATGCCCATACTACTTGAATAACATTATTAATCCAGTCATTGTGCATGAACAACACAGGCCTAATTTAATCTTCATGGGTGACAAGGAGACTGGGGTACCTCAAATGGAGCAGCTTACATTTTCTCCAGACCTTAACCCCTTTAAAAACCTATGGGATCAGCTGAGTCGCTGTGTAGAGGCTCGTAACTCTGTACCCCAGAACCTCAATGACCTGAGAGCTGCCGTATAAGAAAAATGGGATGCCATGCCTCCGAAGACAGTAAGTTGAATTGAGAACAACCTGAACAGACTTGTGAACAGACATCAAGCTGCAATTGATGCTCGAGGGAACATGACAAGTTTTTGAGACATTGACATTTTTTGTTGTTGTATACCCAGCACTGTTGTTGGCTTTTGTTTCAATAAATTGTTTATGATAAGGAAATCCCCATATACTATCACTTTTTACTTTTTCTTTAAATTCCATGGACAGCCTAATATCCCCTAACCTTTTGTGAGTAGTGTACTTTTTAAAATAATGTGCCTCGACTGCACAACATGAAACTAGAACAACATAATGTTACTGCAGTGTGCCTAGGTAGAAACTGCTAGTGTGCAAAGTGGCAAAATAGACTTGAGGCAGTAAACTGTATGATACATGTGACTGCATATTTTGAAACCAGAAGAGTGAATGAAGAGTGAAGAGCATGATGGTGCTATTCAGAAAGACACATAGTTATTGTAGTAAGTCTGTAGTAAAATGGGCTTTAAACTGAGCCTCCAAACCAACCACACACCAAATGAATCTCCCAGAAACATTCAAATTCAAGTAGTAACTGAAACAGCTCACTACAGTTAACTTACCCTCTTCCAGGCAGTAAGTAGACTTTAACAAAAGGGTCAGAGTACCCATTATTGTCCCGTGGGGCCAGGTTCCGCGCTTGAAGAACATGAACAATAAGATTGCCCAGCTGCTTGTCATAATTGATTTGAAGCTACAAAAGTAGATATTTAGGTGAGTCACACCACAGTGGACAGAAAGGACATTTATAGTTTTTAACATGGAACCCTTGCTAAATAGTATTTTATTAAAAACACATTAAACTTTACCTGGATGTCTCCAGTGATTGGATGGGACTGGGTCTTGGCGGCTTCTGAGTTCTAGTTAACACACAAAATGGATGAAAATTTATTTTATTGTATGATACAGTAATTATTCCTGACATAGTCTATGAAATTTATTGTAAATGTCTTCATTCACACTTTACAGGATTTCCAAGTAAGTGTGTGGGCACCTTGCTGTGACGTTTCTTGTTAACAGAAGGTGAGCCGGGCTGTCCGGGGCTGGGTACTGAGCTGGAGACTCCTGAAGCTGTGACTTTATCCAGTGCCGACAGTGAGGAGGTTGTTGAGCTGGGTACCTGCTGCTGAGACACCTTTTGCAATTCTGCAGCCAACTGCTTAGGATCAACACCTGGGGAGCGAGGTGGCCGTTCTATGTACGGAAAATAACATTTTCATAAAACTTCATTAAACAAGGTCTAATAACATTAAACAATATGTCTACGTATAAATATACTGTTCTTGTTTAATTTAGTAATTGTGTTTTATTCTACACATGAACTTGATCATTATCACATGCCCTACGGAAACCCTGACTGTGTGCAAATGTACATAGTTTGAATACAAAGAGTGGTTACAGTTAAGTATAAAGTTTTAAGTAGCTGCTGTGTACCTTTGATCTGCTCATGGAGGTCTAAGTGCGAACCCTCTGTGTCTGACAACATGTTCAGATCCCTGGTTAAAAAAAGGCAGTTAAAAAGTGCAGTTTAATACGACAGTGTATTAGGGACACTGACAATTTCAAGAAATGTTTGTTTGTTTGTTTGTTTATTAGGATTTTAACATCATGTTTTACTCTTTTGGTTACATTCATGAAAGACACACGGTTATACATTACTCAAGGTTAATCTTTTCACAAGTTTAAATGAAACTCAATTTTGTCCCTCCAATTAATCTAGCTGTCATAGGTGCTTCAGTTCAGCTAAGCACATACAGTCCCACCCAAAAGTATTGGAGGGGCCAATTCCCTTATTTTAGCCGTAGACTTAAAACATTTGGGTTTATAATAAAAATATGCAAATCCAGATGTAAATACCTGTAAATAAAAGCTGAAATGACAGAGCCTGAGAGAACATGCAAACTCCACAATGAAAAAACCCAGAGCACCCCACCTGGGGATCAAACCCAGTACCTTTATGCTGTAAGGCAATAGTGCTACCCACTTAGCCATCTATTTTGAGTTTTTGAACATCTGAATATAAGGAGAAACTTTAATTATCACGATCTGCATTCAGTCAATTCTTTGGATGCCCACATCAAACTTATATATTTTGTCTTGCATATACACTTTACTTAACAGGTGCAAATATCTACTCACAGTCTGACACAGATCTCTGCCTCTCCACACTGTTGACTGACCAAACCCTGGACCTCTTCGTATGTCTTAGAAGACAGGGGAATGCCATTCCATTCCAGGACCTGCATTCCTATTCAAACACATACAACAAGTTTGCTTTCCTGCATTACTTCAAAAAAGGCAAGAAGTAAAATAGCAAAACCCCACAGCACACCTTGAGAAAAACCTAACATCCAGATCATTGAACCCTTTTGCATGCAGACATAGTTGTTTATCAGTACAGCATGTTCAAGAAGTCCAAACCACAGCAATCTCAAACAGAGGCTCCCTTTGAACACTTACATAAGTGAAAACGAGTCTTGAGGTAGGCCAAGTAGGCCCTCTTTCTACGAGGCTGTGCTCCCACCTTGTGATAGACAGATGGGATCCCTGCAGGGTCAGCATGTGATTCGATTAAAGCTCTAACACATTTGCATCCACATAAAGCTGCTGGGCTTAAATGAGGGGATCTTAAAAGAATAATTTCACTTTGAAACCATTACCCTTTTCCACCATTGCATGATTAATTGTGCAGTTTTACATCTTCACAAGGTTGTTGCCAAAACCCCAAATCAGAAAAAGTTGTGACAGTATTAAAAACATTTTTAAAATGACAAGAAATAAAAAAAATAATACAAAGAGAAACTAGTAGTCTTTCATACGGTCTGGTATTCCCCAGTAAAATCACTGTAAAATTATTAAAATGTTTAAAAATAATGTTCCATTAAATGTTCCATTAAAATGTATTTTCCTGTTTCTCTAATGCCAAATGTTGTTAATTAATTCAAGGAATCAGGAGGTGCCTAGCTGAACACCTGTAATCTTTGATTACTCAACTTTGTTAATCATCATTTATCAATAGCTAATACAACCACTTTGGCAAACCTTTGTCAAACACTACAAAAAAGCTACATTTACAAATGTCACTTAAAATTTAACTGTGAACCAAAGAAGCCTTATACTAACAGCTATTTTGGCTGTGCTGAAGCATCTGGGATGGACATTCACAAGGTGGAAATGTGTGATGAAACAATATTTGTCATAAATCAAGCCTATTTGTGCTCCCGTTCATGTGCCATGCCGCTCTCTCTGGGAGCACATGTTGAGAAGTGTTTGTTTCCAGTCTCAAGCCAAAGGCCCCTCATTATGATTTGTCTCCTGCTGATTATCTGGCACCTGGGTTAGGTGTAATGCTCAAGGCATTTAAGAAAGCAGCTGTGGATCATTCAGGGGAGACATTTTTAAGGTCATGACTTGATTGATTTTTAACTTGTCAGGTTTTCCTGCTCATGTGTTTGTCCATGCGCTTACTTAAAAGTTTTGTTGGGTGTTTTGTGCTAATCAGTTCATGTTTGATGTTGTGCTAGCTTAGTTTATTATCTAGTGTGGTATAGTATAGTGTAGTCCAACTGTATGTGTTTAATTTAACATTAGCATTTGGCCTACCACAGGTCATTTGTTAGTGTGTGTTGTTTTGTGCAACCTGGCTTGTGTCTTTTGTTATTATTAAACATGTATGGCCTTTTAGCTTAGTGGGTAGGACTGTTGCCTCAGAGCAAGAAGGTCCTGGGTTCAATCCCCAGGTGAGGTGGTATGGGTCCTTACGGTGTGGAGTTTGCATGTTCTCCCGGTGTCTGCGTGGGTTGACGCCGGGTGCTCCGGTTTCCTCCCACAGTCCAAAAACATGCAGCCGGATGAATTGGAGAGACAAAATTGTCCACATCTGTGTTTATATAATCTTTTGAAAAGATTACCCTTGAGTAATGAATAAACGTGTGTCTGTCATGAATGTAACCTAAATTATAGGACATGACGTTAGAATCCTAATAAATAAATATTATTAAATATTCTATTGACATCTCCGTGTATGTCCACCCCCTTTTGTTACGTTAGTCCATTCACGAGGTTGTATCAGTGCCCTTGACAGTTCAGTAAACCCTAAATCACTGTTAAGACAAAGAATGATACCAGTGTAACATAGTTAAGTGGTAGGATATAGTAAGTCATAAAAAACTGAAGATGGAAATTTTTAAAAGGAAAACAATACCAAATGATCAAGAACAGAAGAGAAAAAAATGAAATATGACCACATAGTAAAGTGATTACTCCAGTCACACAAAGCCCAGCTGTTTGCCCAGCTCTCATAAATAAGCTGAAGCATAGACAGAGACAGATCTCTATCCTCCCCCTTTTTACTGCTCATAAATTATGACCCACTGGATGCAGCACAATAGACTAAACTGAAGCCGTTCTAATTTATAGTGTCCCGTGTGGACCCTTGTGCCAGGAGAAAGGCACATCATTAGTGCTTGCTGTCAGCTACATCTGTGATCAATATCAGCTGCAGAATTTACTACAGTTAAAACGTTAACAAAGAGTCATTTCTGTGCCAGGAAGTTCTGCTACAACGATTGAAAAAAACTGTTTTAACCAAAGTTAAAAGCATAAAAGCAATTATTTCATAGGAAGCACAAGATATGCTCGCTTTTGTTAAACATATTGCATCATAATTTCACATTGATGCTAAAAGTCTCGTCTTCATCCAAAGGCCCTTGATCTAAACTATATGGTCAAATATTGTCCAGTCATATTATGACTAGTTCATGGATTTTGCCAACCATAATCCCAAGAAATGTGGTAGGTAAGTGATGTAACACAGACTGCAAGCAAGCAGGTGTGTCGAATCTGTGATCTGAGCTTGGAAATTAGATTTACACTTAAACACATTAATGCAAGTGCAAAGCAGAATAAAGATTTATTGCATTGGATAAAGCGCTCCCTAATGTTTACCCAACAATACTGAAATATCAAAATTTCAGAACAAAACTATACATCCAACCTCAAGAAACCCACTGATGTAAATCTGTTTTACATGAATTAGACCAATATTCATCTTTAACCCTTTAATGTTCTCAACAAGAAAAGTTTTTTTTGTTGTAAACCTCATAATACACTGTAAAGTTTCAAGAAAATAAAGATTTTTTAAGAAACTAATTGTATGTAAGTTCTTAGAAGACATTACAAACAAGTGACAGTGCCTTGTGAGAATTAAACTGTTCCGTTTGAATTGTGTGCACTATGTGTGTTGTCAGAAAACAATGGCAAGCATTGGTCTGTTTAGCACTGGCAATCTTGTCAGGATTAATAAAAAGGATTCTCATGCATCATACAGTTTCACTTTTATATGTAAAAGAACCCCAGAACAAGAGAACTGTCTAGACTATTTATTTACTTAATGTCCAGTAATATCATTATGATGTAAATGATCTAGGACAACAGGCTATAATGTTATAATTAATAATAAAATATATACAATTACTTGACTTATTGTGAATACTGTTTTATGTGTAATAAAGTACAATGCTGTAAGTGTGCAAGGTACTAAGCTGAGTCATTATTAAACAAAAAGTAACTTGTTAATAACCAGGGTTTTTGAGTGAAAAGAACTTGTCTCTGATGTTTTAAAACCCACATCATGACATTGAAAAAGACTTCTCAAAGCTGTCTAAGATATCTGAAAAAGTGTAAATTTATACTTCTTCACATCACAAGTGAGTCATGCCTGCTGGCTGAGGGTGAAAATCATTTTGCAGATAAGAAAGTTTTTTTTTCCGTTCCCACGCCTTTACTTTTACTTGAACATAAAATTTCACTTGAACAAAAAAGTTCACTTTGTAAAACTTATGATCACTTAAAAAAAATAAAAACGATAGCCACAAATTATATTCTTTTTTTGAGGCCTTACCTTCCACAATCTTTCCAGTCTCTTCTGCTGCTCCCCCAGGTAAGACTTTAGCCACATATGCTCCAATTTCCCCATTGCTGCCTGGAACCTCCTTACCTCCAACCACACGGATGCCTAGTCCATTTCCTGTAGGTCCATCACAAAAAAATCCAATTATTTTTTAAAATGCATACATTTTCTCCAATTTTGTTTTTAGATTTGGATTTGGCATCCAATTATGCCCACTTGTGTCATGCGAATGTCAGCCCTGGCTCTGATTGAGGAGAATGAAGCCACTTTCCCTATGACACATGGATAGCAGCCATATGTACTTATCTACCTTCACAATAAGTGCGAATGCAAATCAGCACTGTGCACTCGCTATGACATTTTTTCCTGTCTCTGTGCAGGTGCCATTAGACAACAGAGGCCATAATTGCATCATTGAGAGAGAGAGACTATACAGCTTAGTCCGACCCCTGTATGAACAACAGGCCATGTGTTGAGACTCAGTATGGTATATTTGAGATCCCAGCTCTGGTGTTCAGCAAATTGCATTTAAGATAACGTAATACAGCTTTAACTACATTTTCTGTATTGTCTGTATGTTATTTAAAAAGATCACTCTGTGAAATCATGAGAACAATCAAATCAGTGCAAATTGCACGATATTTCGATATTTGATGACTAATGAAAGTGGAAAGTTGCAAGTCTGTGAGATAAATAAAAGGGCAGGCTTTCTTTGTTGTGCAGAATATATATGTCTTATTTGCTAATTTGTATGAGGAAGTAAATTTTATTTTGGCATTGCTTAAAGACAGTTTAGCAAAAGTAATCTGGCATCTTCATCAGGACCCTTTTACTGTCTGAAAAAGCTAATCAGGAATAGCCTTTTTGGAATGATAGTAGCCAATAAACCACTTTTATGGAATAGGAACAGGATGAAAGAGCTACGGTAAGCTAAAGTTTACAGTGCTCGTAATGAATTAATATTGTGGAGTAAACCATCCAAGTTGGGCATTTTTGGTCCAACCATTGACAGTTTGTAAAAAGAAGGGGTAGAAAGATGGAAGACTGAATGCTTGTGGCCTTAATTAAAATGTGATTTTTGTACTGGCTTGGGGCAGCATTTTTGGGGGGTGGAAGGGTGGTTAGGAATGGTTTTCTCTATTAGTCTGACCATAAGACTACAGTTGGGAATCGGATAACATACAAACTGAAACCTCCAAAAGTTGGCAAACGGTGTTTCAGAACTAACTAGCAATTGTGGTCCCTGATCAGAAACCAGATCACTAGGCACAACACAAATTCTAACCCCTAGCCCAGGAGTATCTCTGTGGTACCTTAGGCAACAATTTGCTGCCACTGTTGGGTCCTTGAGCAAGACACTTAACCCTGCCTGCTCCAGGTATGCTGAAAATGGCTGATTCTGCGCTCTGACCCCAGCTTCCAAACAAGCTGGGCTATGCGAAGAAAGAATATTATTGTACTGTTCATCTGTATATGTGTAATGACAAATAGAGGTATTCTATCCTACCATACCCTATGCTATGTTATGCTATGCTTTGCTATGCTATGCTATGCTATGCTATGCTATGCTATGCTATGCTATGCTATGCAATCATATCCTATCCTATCCTATCCCCTCAAGGGATGGCAGATCTATGGTGGAATATTGAAATAGATGTGACAATGGTTCCTTGATGAGGACATGTTTTGCAAGAATCTACATAGGGTTGTATGTCCCTGCCCATGGTTTGCCACCAAAAGTGCCACAGAAAACTTCAGGGTTCAGGTGATTCTAAAGTATCCTCAAAATGGGAAAGATGATGTCTCTGTTGTTAAACCCAAGCTATAATGGACACAAGAACAACCTTTACTTGGCTCGTATTGCTGAGCCTCTCGAACAGCCCCTTCTAGGCCTCATCACCTCAGGCCACTATTCGAGATTTGAGTATTACCGGCTCACTATGGGAAGAAAGGGATAAGTTTACAACTGTTTGAAGAGAAGTTGGGCTTAGTGTTGTTTGACCCTGTCCAGTAGATTAAGTCAAAGTCAACTCTGCCATCTGTTCTGGTAGGGATTAAGGTGCTGTCCTAAGAACTTGCTCTACAGTCCAGGAACTGATGTTTTCCCCCTGCCAGCAGCTATTGAATGCCTAAAGCACAAATTCTCTCAGTCAGGAATATTAATGATGGATGTTGTAGATTGTTGAGGCCTGTGCATTGTAAACAAACTCATCAGAGGCATCCACATTTGCAATAAAAAAGACAACGAAGTGTGGGTATTGGTGCTGAAACAAGGTTTATTTTAGCCTTCTTGGGTCTTATGTAAACCAACTAAAACAACCCATACTATTTCTGGTTATTTCGGTTAGGGTGCTGCACTGGGGATAAAGTTGAGTACAAAGTGGTTAAAAGTTTGTGAAGACCAGTCAGCATTGGGGCAGTCAAACCAAGGTGGGAAAGGGTCAGTCTGAAATGTCTTTGGTTTTGTCTGGGTTTATTTTTATTCCTCTGAAGACCACATTCTAAGAATAATATGCTGTTCACGTGGGCAATAGCCTAATGGGCAATAGTACAGTAATAGCCTAGTGGTTAGGGTACAGGGTTAGTAATTTGAAGAAGTTGGTTCAAACCTCACCACTGCTAGGGTGCCGTTGTTGGGCCCTTGAGTTTCTAAACATCCTGGTGTCTAATCCTAATGAGATTATAGGCACTACAGTCCAGTTTCATGAATATTAATGCTAATGCTGCTGAGATCG
>JAYDZG010000001.1:28536742-28554287 GCA_034509265.1 Microcambeva bendego | reverse complement strand
TATAATAAGCTGTTCATGTGGGTACAGTAATAGCCTAGTGGTTAGGGTACAGGGTTAGTAATTTGAAGAATGTTGGTTCAAACCTCACCACTTCTAGGGTGCTGTTGTTGGGCCCTTGAGCTTCCAAACATCCTGTTGTCTAATCCTAATGAGATAGGCACTACAGTCTAGTTTCATGAATATTAATGCTAATGTTGCTGCTCGACTCAAAAGCCATGATCATGAGAAAAAGGGAATAGTAACAATTAATGATTACATGGTTTGGACCCCAATCAAGTCCTGTCCTTTTTTCCACATTTGTTTTATTTGAGGCTTCAAATATGCTGGTAATAGGATGGATTTGGCTGGAAACCGCCCCTTAAACAATCAAAATTTGCTAATAAACCCCCAGAGGAATAACTGGCCTAGGTAAGGATGTTTTAAGTTGCCCTTCATCCCTGTGTTTACAAAAGCATCTAAACACTTTTTGCAGCCTGTCTCCGCAGCTTTCAAAAATTGAGATCTAATGGGTTGTTTCATGGCTTGTCACAGGACCCCATTTTTAATTGATCAGCTGATGATCAGCCAAACGATACCAGTCTAGACTGGATGAAATTTGGAATTTAGAAAAGGATCTTAGAATATCTAAGAGTTTTTTTTAAACAAATATGGATTAAAATAGATACATGTATAAATATGTATGTAGTCAGTTCAGTGTAATTTAAATGTGTGGCATTGCCTTCTTATTCGTTGTTCATTATTATTATTCATTATTATTGTGGACTTCTATATGTTCATATAAAAATGGCAGGTTTGCATTGCTCAAATAAAAAAAACAGACACTTTGTTTGATCTTCACGTTCATATTTTGCAAAGAAGTGATTGTTACAGCTAATGAGTTTTGACTGTATGTGAACGTTATTTATTTACCTGATACACTGCGGTCTTTAGGATCCCTTTGAAGTTGAACTCTCATATGAGGATATGGGTACTGCTGGGACTTTCCCTACGCCACATCACACAATCACAAACAAAATCACACATGAATTTTACAACGACTATAAATTGTAAAAGAGACACTGACTAAAACTGCTAAAATAAATAAAGAATTTTCCATAAAATCAGGTCAGCTGATTTATTCCTAAAAGCTTAAGATCTCAGTATAGGTGGGCTACCACATTTTACGAATATGCCACACATAATCCACAATAACTTTTTATTTTAGGTTACAGTACATCCAAAATAAGGCCACAAATATGATACTCTTTAAAGACCTTACATGCTTTTGTTTTAATGTCAACAGATTTATATAGACACAGTTCAAATCTTTGTTGAAAGCCTTGGAGTAGAGACAGGGAAAACAGAGAAAAAATATAGATGGTTCATATTATGGGATCTATATATGTATTACATGATTGTGGAAAACGGGTGTATAGTGTCTGTTCTATATGTTTACATTCAAAGATTCCTTATTATTCACCTGTCTCCTGTCCAATTCCTGTCCATCATCTCGTGCCTTTTCAAACCAGTCAGTCTCTTCTCGACGCAGGTGATATGCTTTAAAAAACAGATCAGTGGACTCCATTATAGGAACCTGCTAATTTCTTTGTAATAAAAAAATCTTGATAATTTATACCCTTTATACAAGGGCATCAAAATGAATAAAAGTCGTGGGATTAAATTTTAGCAAGAAGATGTGCATAGAAATATTTATGCTGGTCAAATAGTACAGAGCTTTTCAAAATAGAAAGCTATTTAAAAAAAAATTAAAGCTACCACAGAGGTACAGCTAATAATGTAAAATATTTTGGTGAAATACAACACTGAAGTTTCGTGTAAATAATTTCATTTGTGGTTAAATATATCTGAATAAAGATATTATCCAGTAGATAAACATACAGGAAATTGACAAAATAACAAACACCACATGACCAATAGATTTTGACTTAATTACATAAATACAAATTATTCAGCTGCAGAGGGGAATTATATTGGGTTCCAAATTTATTTTAAATGTGTGAAATGTCAAAGCAGCTTAACGTTTTATAGACTTTCTAACTGTGCTTTAACTGCAGATGATCAATTTAAATTTTTGAAGAAGGAAGCTTACTGACAATTTATCGGCTGACAAATCTAATAGTATTCAGGATAAAAATTATTTTAAATGTAAAAGAGAGAACATTTCGCAGCTTTCTGAACTTAAGCGAAGCAATATGGAATGTCCATTTTTCTAATTGAATATTGGGTCAGATATTGAGATACAGTGCATCTGGAAATAATTCACAGTGCTTTACTTTTCCCACATTGTGTTATGTTACAGCTTATTCCAAAATGGATTACAATCACACAATACCCCCATACTGAAAAAGTGAAGAAAAAAAATGATTTTAGGGATTTTTGCACAATTATACAAAAAATAATCTGCAGAATTGAAGGCCCAGTGGCCTCCATCAATGGTAAGTGGAAGAAGTTTGGAACCACCAGGACTCTTCCTAGAGCTGGCTGCCCAGCCAATCTGAGTGATCCAGGTAGAAGGGAGGTGACCAGACAGGGAGGTGACCAAAAACCTACATCACACTGACAGAGCTTAAACATTGCTCTATGGAGAGAGGAGAAACTTCCAGAAGGACAAACATTTCTTCTGCACTCCATCAATCAGGCCTGTATGGTAGAGTGGCCAGACTGAAGCCACTCCTCACCTGACTAGTACAATCCCTACAGTGAAGCATGGTGATGGCAGTATCATGCTGTGGGGTTGTATTTTAGCAGCAGAAACTGGGTCAGGGTCGATGAAAAGATGAACAGAGCAATCTACAGAGACATCCTTGAAGAAAACTTACTCCAGAGCATGCTGGACCTTAGACCGGGGGTAAGGTTCACCTTCCAACAGAACAATGACTCAAAGCACACAGCTAAGATAACAAAGGTTTGGCTTTAGGACAACTCTGTGCATGTTCTTGAGTGGCCCAGCCAGAGCCCAGACTTGAACCAGATTGAACAACTCTAAAAAGATCTGAAAATGACCAAAAATAGGTGTGCTAAGCGTGTAGCATCATACTCAAAAATATTTGAGGCTGTAATGGCAGCCAAAGGTGCTTCAACAAAGTTTTGAGCAAACGCTGTGAATATTTAAGTACATCTGATTTTTGTAGTTTTTTATTTTTAATACATTTAAATTCTAAAAAATTAAATTCACTTTGACATTATGTAGTGTAGAATTTTGAGGGGAAAATGAATGTAATCCATTTTGGAATAAGACAGTAGCATTACAAAATGTGGAAAAAGTGAAGCGCTGTGAATACTTTTCTGATGCACTTTATATGTTGTCATTTATTAGCAAATTGTAAGAGGTGTCACCTGTCTTTTAAAAGACTGATGGTTAAAACAATACTACTGTGCAATATTCACAATGTTCCACAGTACTTTTCATCGTCTCATTCTCTGCTATTCCAATTGGTTCCTATGAAATGTTTGACTATGATTTTTTTGGTCAGCTGTCTTTGGTCTCACACCAAATTAGCCACCTGTAAGTGTGTCGCAGTAAGAAGTCCGTTTCCTCTTTTTCACCCAATAAATCATATAATCCAGAACCCTGGCCAGTATAAGTCAGTGATATAACAGACAGAATTGAAATAAAAGAATTAGTTAAAATTTCCTGTTCACACCATTCATAATTTACAAAAATAAAGTCAGATGTTTTGTAGGAAAATACTATATAGCTTGGATGTTCCCCAGACCCTAAGTAGAAGCCTAATGTTGCCAACCAGTATGATAAAGCTTAAAAACTGCCATAAATATTGGGATAAACAAATAAATTCTGATTAAAATTATACCTGCATAAGTGATTTTCAACTGAAGAGCTACAATGTGATACTCTACAATGGCTTTGTGTATCTGTCTTGGTTTAACAGCCTGTTGTGTACCTTGTGCCCACTGAGCCACAGATCTGGCTTGTCTGGACCAGCAGAATGTGGAAAAACCATGTTAAAGCTAATGGGTAAAATTATAATTACAATAATAATATAAAATTATAATTATTTTAAATACATATCTATTTAACAACTAAGGTAAACAAAACATATAAGTTAACTCTTTGCCACAGACCGATGTCAGTTTATGAGTGATTAAATGTTGGTGGGCATGGTATCACGGTGGGTGTTTGGTTTGCAGTGTTACAAAATAAATGATGGGGAGTGAAGTGGAAAGAAGAGCGAGAATCTGAGGTTGTTATACTCTACCGTCTGTGACATTTTCATGTGTGTTCCCTGGATCATCTCTGTTCACAACCATCAAGGATTCATTTAATGCTGTAACCAAAGTAAATGCATTTACTACCAGATGAAACATATGATGCGCCCATCATATGATATTACATGTAAGCAATTATGGCTATGATAATTTATTTAACCTTAAAATGCTTAATTGACTTCTCAAATGAAATTATTTTAAAAAAGTAAAGTATATGACTGGGCAGATTTGGTGTAATGAAAAAATCATGATATGTTTTAATACATTCATGTAGTAACATATCTGACACAAACTTGACTATTCTATTTAAAAGTAGACATATCTGACTATGAGCTGGTTAGACATCCTACTCCTTTGTGGTTTAAAGTTAAAGAAAGTTCACAAGTTGTAAGTTGTTGCATGTTAATCATGCAAATTATTTGCCATGCAAGACAGAATGATACAATAGTAAACAATTTAAAAGTGTGTAATGAATAACAAATATCGGCAAGATGACTGTTGGAATTATTTTCACTGATTAACTATGTTGTACCTTGTAAATGGAAACCCATTTACAATGGGCTAAGAAAAGTCTATTCAATGAAAGGTTTTTAGAATATTCCACAATAAGCAGGTAAATGGTAACAAATGAGGGAATTATGTTTGGATCAATCTTTACAACCCTGCATCAACAGGTGCAACTTAAAGAGCAAGCCGAACATTCTAGTTCTCTTTGGCTAAGCTCATCTTAAATGGAGATCAGCTAAAGATGCAAAAAACATCTGCCATAATATGTGGGTGAATCAGTGCCCATGTTGAGGGAGGACACATTTGTGAAGGCACCACTCCCACTGGGCAATAAAATTGGGATTTTAAAAAGACACATGGAAAGTGCATAATTATTTCAGATAGGGAATGTCAGACTTCATTATGTGCATGCTACAACAGCACATAGAATATGGGCTTGACTGTTCTGTCATGGCATTACATATCTGTCTCTAATTAAAATGTATGAAGAATAGCATGAAGAAGAGTGTCCGATAACAACAACAACAACAACAATAATAATAATTTGAATATGACAAACAACGAATATAAATAATGACAACAAAGCTAGAGTATATATAAGTTACCTTCACTATCAGCCATTGTTCCCTGCAGGTCATCTATGAGCAAATAGCTGAATCCTCTGGTAGGGTCCTCCCTGATGTGCTGCTGTTGTGTATCCTGGAGAGAGAGACATGACCCGAACTGGTCACGAGAGTCAGCAGATATAGGTGGGAGCGGACCAGCAGATGCCCGTGCCATACCCATTGGCTGACCCACTGGACTTAGTGGGCTCTCCTCTTCTGAGTTTTGTGCTACTATAGGAATTCTCCCACGTCCACCTTGGCCAATAGGCAAACTGGTAGGCTTTGTACGACCTGATGGTGTCTGATAGGCAGAGGTCTCTGTGGGAGCATCACCTTCTGATTTAAGCCTCAGGGAAGAACTAGAGAGGTCTCTTTTAATAGACAAATCAAGTCCATACATAGAGGTTGGTCTAGATGAAGGCCGGGAACGGCTTCCACTGGGATAAGCAGAGTCCTCTCCCAAAGTTGACCTCACACCCAGGTTTAGACCCTGGCCCAAGTTAAGTGAACCAGCTAAATTGGCCCCTAGAGTTGAACCCAGGTACTTTTGCTGTTCTGTATTGCTTTTACGGAGTCCAAAGGTAATCTCATCCTGTAGTAATCTGCTTGACCTTGGTGAAGCACCACTGGATCCTAAGTAGCTGCTATAATCTGAGTCTAAACCCCTGCTGTCTTGAATGGAGGAATATTTCCCAATGTTGCTAGTAGTTTTGTGTTTCGTGTAGAGCATAGATGTTGGAAGCTGCTTAGCGGCTTGCTTTTCCAAGGTTAATCGACTTATGCTGTATTTCTCTGTCTTTGGGTAAGCTCTATAGCCTCCACTGGCTACACTTGTGCTGGGGGTATAGAGGTGCGAAAGGCCAGCCAATTGTTCTAAGCTCTCGGTGCCTCCTGTGCTCCTTCTAAACTCTTGTTTCAATTGCTGCTTCAAAAGCTTCAACTCATAGGGGTCTTCCATTGAGTCCTCATCATCTTGGGACCTCCCATAGGAATGAAGCCTTGAGGAACTGCCAAGGTAATCTGTGTCTACATCTCCTGCTGAGCGTCTCAGCAGACACTCTGCTTTTGTCAGCTCCCTCTCAGCAATTCCATAACTGGTAGATGAAAGGCTGGTAGTGTTTTTTGCAAGATCACTTGCATCATCCAAGAGCAGGTAACTTTTGGGTAGTTGATGATGTTGATCTAAGTCAGCATACAAAGAGTCTGCGGACACACTGGACATGGGACTTCCTGCCAAGATGCTTGCACGATCCACCAGACCATGCAAGTCAAGATGATTGCCATATTTTCCTCCCAAATAGGAGGAACTTTCATAATTCGTGGACACTTTGGTGGCATCTAGTTCAGTTAAAAGTGCAGCTTGTTGTCTAGCTTTCTGCTGCAATAGTAGCATCTGGTGGTAACTCTGCTGTTGCGAAGAACTGAGAGAAGGCACAGAAGAGTAGATTGATTGGGACTGATAGGGCTGTTGGGATTGGAACAGAGACTGCTGATACTGAGAATAATGATACTGGGAGTACTTGCCAAACTCATATTTTGTCTGTGGAGGTACAAGCTCATCCAGTTCTGACTGTGGAGCAGTGCGGGGTCTCTCAAGTCCACTCACCTCCTCTCTATCATCACCCCTCCTTGTCTCTCGGATATTGCTTACCTCACTGTCAGACATGTAATCACGATCTTCGGCAACACTTTGTAGATATGCCCTTTCCCTTTTTTCTCTTTCTTTGAGTAGAGCATCTTTTCGTCTATTTATACCCATTTCTAGGTATCGTAATTTAGCATCTATTTCTTTTTCTTCTTCATCCAATTCAGCCTGCTTTTTGCGAAGTTTGGAGGATTCCCGCTCTACCACATCTAGTTCACGATCAATGTCCTGCAATATTTTTGCCCTTGCCATGTTAGAGTTTCGACAAAGGCGCCGTCGGGCTGAGGCTGTACTGTAGGCCGTTGATCCAGCATTGGTAGCCTCCTCCTCTGATGGTGGATTAGGAAGAGTTCTCTTTACCTTTTTCTGTGTTCCTGTGGGAGTTCCACTGGGAGATCCTTTACCCTACAAGTAAAAAAAAGAAAAAGAAATACAAACATTACCATAAACCAGTGTTACAATCCTCATATTATTATTATTATTATTATTATTATTATTATTATACAGCTTTGAAATATTACATTTTTGGTAATTATCACATTTGTTTTAATTATATAAAATGCAAAATTACATTCAGAGGAAAGGGTTTTGCCAAATGTCAAATTAAAATAATTGTGAATACAACTTCTTAATTGTGAATACAACAAATCTCAAAGGTTGTTGGAAAACCTCTAAAGGGACAGTCTTTCATGTTTTAACATTAAATAATGGATTCTCAATTTACTACAGGGCATTTACTATTTAATTAATGGAAACAAACCAAATAATTAATGTTTTAGTAAAACATGTAACATGTAAAACTTCAACTTTAAAAAACATTCATTTTAAAACACATTGTTAAACTTAAAGCTGCTTGGGTAGTGCAATGTTGCATTTCACTAGCCGATCACCATTAAGACCAGGGTTAGAATCTCCATCAAGTACTATCAGCTATTCAAGAATCCACACAGATAAAACTGGTAATATCACTGGATGGAGAAAAGGTGGTAAAGCTCTGTGATAGATGGGTGCCCCTTCCATTGAATTTCTGCCTTTTAGTATATGTTTCTTGGTAGAACCAAGTCTGCAGCAATCCAGACCAGGATAAAAAGGTGCATGAAAATAGTTATTGTTTACTTAAATGTAATAGAAAAAGAACTTACTATGATTTATTGATAGTAATCAATAAACAATCCACTAGCATCATGTTAATTAAATGTTTTTGTAATAATATAATCAATGTGAAAAGATAATTCAATTTTGGTGGCAATACATTTTATTATTTTAGCAAACACTTTAATTCAAAGCGACTAACAGTGACAGTATATTGTCTATGTAATTGAGGATTACCAGCCTTGCTCAAAGGCCCAATGGTTGTATGAGGTGTGCCCAATGTGAGGTTTGATCCAGCAACCATTCCAGTACTAGTCCAGACTTTACCCACTTGGGTACAGATGCCCTAGCTCTGCATCAACCTCCAACCATTCAGTGTCAAAAATAATCCTATGTGGATGACTAAGCATGTTCATTTCTAGTTATGGGAGACTGGAATGCCAAATTTGGAAATCAACAGTGGGACAGTGAAACTTTGTTATTACTACTAAGTCCTGCGATTCAAATAATTAGTGTAAAACAAGGTTGTTTTTTTCATACTTGTAAGAATCGTGTTGGGCCAGGTTTTACCAGGAAACTACACTCGATGCATGAATGCATTAGAAAGGGCACCAATACTTTGCAAGACTTCAAACCCACCCCTACCCCAAAGAAAGCCGTGCTGAGATTTGACCTTGATCTTAATGGTGTTGAGTATGTGTCAGCTGAGCAAGACAAAAATTAGATAACTTAAAAGAGGAAGAAAATGTACTTACAGCATAGCTCTCCGAGTATTGGAAATTGGATGTTGCACTCTCTTCTGCGGTTGGACTCATAGGTTTGGGGTCAGACATTGACCTCTGAATGACTTTTGGTGTCCTGGGACTAGAAGGAGTGACTATGGATTGATCCAAAGTAGACACTTTTTGAGGGCTGGTGTCTCCAACAGATTTTTCATAGGATACAAATTCAAGTGATTTACTAGGGGACATACAAGGAGATATTGGAGAGTAAAGAACTTTTGGAGATTTAGGGGAAACCTGAAGAGTGGAGGTATCTGCTTTAAGGAGTGAAGACTGGCTTATTTCTAAAGGTGTAGGACGTCTTTTAGGTGGGGAAGTTCTGCCAGCATCAGGAAAATCAAATCTAGTATCCATTTGCACAGAGTGTCCTCTAAGTCCTCCTGAGGGATCTGTCTGAATTGAAATTTCTGTGAGAGCCTGAACTGAAACTCCACTACTTTCACCTGAATTGTATTTACCACCTCGTGGCTTGCTACGTCTACCTCGAGCAGGAACATCCCAGTCATCTTGGTCCTCATCGTCTGTTTGGACACAACTATCCACACTCTTTTTTGCGCTCTTCTTTTTTCTACCAACAGAGTAAGCCTTTTCCGTATTGTCTTCTTCATCAGTCTGACAGCCACTGTCCATCTTTCTGTCTGTCCCCAAAATAGGTGTCTGCTCATCTGGATACATTTGTCTGTATTTTTGTTCCTCTAGCTGCTGCCTAAGCTGCTCCTGAAGCCTCTGAATTTGTTCCAACTGCTCCTGTTGTTGAGCATACGTCTCTTTTTGCATAATTAGGTGTGCTTGCCTTTCCTCCTCCTGTTGACACAGGATCTGCTGCTTCATGACTTGAAGCTCCTCAAGCTCTTTCTGGACTAGGAGTTGCTCTTGCTCACGAAATCGCTGTATCTCTTGCCTCTCCCACTCTAGTTTCTCAGCAAGATGGTGCTGTTTTATCTTTTCTCGTTCAAGAAGCTCACGCTCCATTTGATACTGTTCATCACCTGGTATCATCGGTGAGGACAAAGCTTCTAATGAAGCTGCAATTGCCTCTAGTGAGGCGTCTGTGTAGTCGAGTGCTGCGACTGTGGTTACTAAAGGTGCTACTTCTGAAACACTATTGGAGAACGCATTCTTAGAAACTCCTATCTCCAGGTTTAGGGGCATGTCATCTTGCTTTTCTGCTGTGGTCACAGTGGTGGAGAGAAAACTATGCGATCTAGTGAGAGGACGATTCTGCAAATTTGACAGTGAGGGCATTGTGTCACTGGTGTGCATGCCAGACAAAGAGTTGTATGATGTGCTAAATATTGATCCTGGTTGGGTAGTTATGGCATATGTGGAAGGAACTGGTGCTGCTACTGATGAGTAAACAACACCATTTGAGGATCTCAGGACGCTAGAAGTTCCAAAGTGAGTACCAACAGATGATGTAATTCTGGCTTGGGTGTACTGTGGGAGTGTAACTCCAGTAAATGCCCCATTGGCTTTGCTTGAGTAGTCCACAGCATCACCTGTTAAAAATCCATACTGTAAATAATATCACTTCATACATATTTGGTAATACACCAATAAAGTTCAAGCACTGTCCAAACATGCAATGTCCAACAGGACCCAAAATACCTTTTGCCAGATAAAGGAAAATGTGAAGCCAAAACGGAAAAAAGATGACAAAAAAACATCATGCAGAGACATGCATTTGAATCAGAGAAGGGAGAAACATAAATCGTGCAAAGTCCAAAAAAATGACACCGTATCAATTAAAAAGCGAAATAAAAAATTGGGAAAAGGAAATGATCTTCAACATTGCACTGACCTGCCATTGACAACTTTCCTGAGGTTAGATCTACAGCACCCTCAATGTTCCTGTTGTAATCATAACTATTTTTACTTTTATATAGAAATAGACCAGCTTCAGCCAAATTTGTGTCAGACATTGAGGGCTTGATTCCACCAAGTCCTCTCATGCCAAAGGGAGAGCGATCATATTGATAGTGATCATCTCTGTAGCCAAATCGATCCTCTGGAAGTGGAGTTGGGGCTTGCTAGGTGGCACAGCTACCTGCAAATGGAAGCTTGTATACAACATCACAGCAAACAGCACGTCTTGCTGCTGTTAGGTCCACTGGCTTTCCATCATCCTCTGCAATCACTGCTGTAACCAAATCTGAGGTGGCCCCATCTACAGACACCACCGTTTGCAGGGGCTTTATAGTGGTGAGATCAACTGCACCAGGTATGCAAGTTTCCAGTCGAGGAGTAAAACTAGTGTTGATGCCATTGTGTGAAACTGTGGAGTCCACTGTGACGGGAACAGGATGATTTTTGCCCACAGTTGTGGAGAGATTAATTGGCTTTTCTGGTTGATAATCAACAGGACGATAAATGATTTGTGAAACAGGTTCAAAAGACTTGGCAGTTGTTAACTGAAGTGGTCCTGAAGATGTCAGAGAAAGATCACTGCTGCTGTATGCTATAGTAGCTGTGCAAGTAAGAATGGTGATGTTGTTAGTTACCACAGATACTGAAGAAGTCTCAGTGCTTAGATTAATAACAGATGACTGAACAGCACTTTGTTGCCTTACACTCCCATCAGCCAATAAAGACTGTCGTTGTGACTCTGAAGACGATAAGTCCATACCTTTCATAGCAATTTCAGCATCCATTTTTGGGGTTCGCAGATCAACAGCATCTCCGGGATGATAAGCACTCTCATTAGGTACTTGTACTGGTTGAAATTTTAGATTTTCAGGGATAGTTTGTGTCTCTGCTCTCCAAAAAGTAGCTGTTGGTGGTGTTTTGTCATGTACAACAGATACCATTGTTTTTTGGACTTCAGTACTCACTACATGGACATCTACATTTGAAATAACTGATAAAGGTTGTGAAGCTAAAATAGCCTCATATACACGGCTTTCACATGAAATGACCTTTTCTGGACCACATATTTCTTGACTTTCAATAGATTCTGTAATTTTTGAGAAAGCTAATGGTACCGTAGTTGTTTGTGATGGTGGTGTCGGCTCCACATGTGATTGTGCCAGTGGTTGAGGCGGAGAAAAAGCATGTTTGCTGGGTAATGGGTAACCAGAACTTGTAAAGGCTTGTGTTGTTATACTTTCTACAGGTGAACCAGGCTGGGATGGTAGAGTAATGACCACGTAGGTATCACGTAAAGACTTCCCAATTCTGGGGGATGAAGGAGATTTTGTTGGTGATGTAACTCCTGATTTACTATCAGCAGCAGGACTCAGATTAAGTGCACCATCTTCAATGCTTGTGGGTAGTATGTGTGGTCTAACCGGGGCATATATGCAAGACATTGGCTGAGGACCTGGCATGGGCTTTGGAGCTATGGGAGGCTTGACTGTGTCTCCAGGTCTGTGGCTAAAAGTCAGACCTGCAGGTATTGAGGAGGGCTTTGGAGGCACAGGAGGAGGAATGTGTGGCTTGTAAGTCGGCGCAATGGGTTGTCTCATCGGTGTACTTGTCACACCAACTGGAATTGTTCTTTGTGGAACTTGAGGCGGTTTCTTTTTTGGGTAAACAGCAGGCTTGGGTAATGTAGGAGGTGGCAGGGGAGGGGGGGCAGGAATCTCTGCTTTTTCCTGAGATTCAGCTCTGCGTAGAACCATCGGCTTAGGAGGTACAGGTGGAGCAGTTGATATAACACTAGGTACTGTTGGAGTGTATTGCGGTACAGTGGGTAATGGTGATATAACTGGGACAGAAGGTCTAGAAACTGTAACATGAGTGAGAGCAAAGGAGGCATCTTGAGCAATCGAAGAAAATTTTGACAAGTCAACAGCATCTGCCGTGTCATGTGGTGGCATTGGCTGAGAGGGTTCTTCATTGGTTAAAACAAATTCATTAACTGCTGGATCTAACACTAGAGAAAATGTTGTTGGTTGTTGAGATTGATCGAAGGAAGTTGATGTTGGTTCAGCATCTGCAGTATATGAACAAACTGAAGATATTTTATTGTTTTGCTTTTGACAATCAGTTTCCTCCTCACTAGAACCATCTTCACCTGATGAGCATGGTGTCACTGTCAGATCTGGTATTGAAAGAATTCTTTTTTGAAGAAAGATCTCTGTTTTTTCACTAGAAGTGGCTTCTAAATCATGTGCTCTGCCATTCAAATTCTGAACTGTCTGTGTTGGACTGGTACCAGGTGTAAGTACAGCTTTTTGTTTTTTCATTAGTATTTCATATGCCTCCTCTGCATCTAAAAGAAATTTCCCATGTTTGTCTAGTTGGCACTGGTCAGAAATGCTTTTGGATGTAGTCTGTTCCCTACAATCTTTTTGAATCAGAATCTCTTGGTTGGGCAATTCTTTGATGGTATGATCTTTGGGCTGCTGTTCTTCGGACAGCATTTCTTTTTTTTTCTTCATCATGTCTTCATAAACCTCATCTGGTAATCTTAATTTTTTACATTTTTCTGAAATGTTGCTAGCGTCCTGGTCCACATAGTCATCATCAATTAAAGACTCATATGCATAATCTTCAATCAACATACCACTATAAAGAGTTTCTTTTCCAGGATGGAATTCCATTGTCTCCACAGTAGGAGATTTTGCCCTGAGTATTATTTCCTCATAAGCTTCATCTGAAGTGTTTGAGACCTGTTTTTCTTCATTTTCTATGGACTTCGACTGATTATCTGTATGTTCCTCATCTGTTGGAGAGTACAAGGATACTGATGTGGGCAATTCATACACTTTCTGAACAGCTGCAATTTTTTCTGGGAGAATCTCAAAACCTTCTGGTTCTGATTCTATACTCGGGGAGAAATCTGAACAGGATGATCTGCGGATTTCCTCCATCTCAGCTTCTTGCCGCAGTTCTTCTGTTGGAGAAGCATCCTCAATAGGTGACAGGTTGCTTGGGGTAGTTTTTGGGTGTTCCCTTCTTCGTTGTGCACGTATTTCCTCTTTATCCTTCTTTGATTTCTTTCCAGAATTCTTTTGTTTTTCCTGTTCTTTCAATAGGTCTTCTTCTTCACGGAGCTCTTCTTCTTCAGATGAATCTTCAATAGTGGGTAGCATCTGACCTGACTGCCGGTGCTTTGCTTTTCTGTGCTGTTTGCCCTCACCACTTGAACGAATATGGCTTGGGCTGCTGCTATCACTGTCTTCATCAAGTGAAGACATTGAGGTTGGAGATGTCCCTGGAGTAAAACTGGAAGCATGTAAGCTTGAGGAACCTTCACCTTTGGACCTGTCATCTGGAGAATCTGTAAGACTCTCAGGCTCCCCATCATCTGAAGCTTGGCGAGCAGTAGAATTCTTGAGTTCAATTGTTTTGAAATGGCGAATTCCAGCTCCATTTTCTCCAAAAGGCCTATCCTTTTCATCTATTTCCTCAATTTGAGCCACAGAAATGACACTTTTACCATCTGGCTCATCTTCAGGACTGCTACTGCTGTTTTTAATAAGACACCAAACTTTGTCCGATACACTCTTGTCTCTGACGACTTCCTTTTCATCTTGGTTTGATTGTATATTTTTCTCATCAGCTGTTTTTTGCCCTATAAGTTTTTCATCATCAGATGGTAAAACTTCCTCATTTGCCTCAACCATCATAAACTGAATAGTCCCTGGGTCCATGTCTTCCATAGGATTTTCTTCCCATGGCTGTCTTCTAATTTCCACGATGGGTGAGAAATCCCCATCGCTACTGTCTTCCAAAATGTTTTGTATTAGTTCTGCTGGAACAAGCAGCTTTTTTCTCTGGTTTTTAGAATCTGTAGCATCATCCTCTTTATCTTGAACCTTTTCATTCCTGTCCTCACCTATATTAAGTTTCCGAGACTCTGGTAGTGCATCCACATGGTGTAAGAGCTTGTCTAATTGACTTTGTGATTCATCTTCAGAGGGTGCTTTCTGAGTCTCTAGTATTGGAGGTGCGGTGCACTCAATACTACATGCTAAATTAATTCCATCTTTGTCACTAAATTTCTGCACTACTTTGTCATATTTTGCAGGAACAGCATCTTCTTTCTTCTGAAAGGAAAACAATTAAAGTCAGAACTTTTTTAAACTTTTATTGTAAAATAGAAATCTACAATATGTCTCTACAGCATCAATAAAGTGTTTACCTAACCTTAATGCATCTAGAATAAATGCAGGAAAAAATATTACCTGTCCCAACACATAAACTTCTTTAGATGTTAATAATGACTTTGATCCTTCTTGATTTTTCTCTTGAGCATTAGGAGACTGAACAAGAGATGATGTGTCTGTTTCTTGTTTACTAGCTAAAGAGAAAGGTAGAGCTGGATCTACTACAGGATCATGGAACTGAAAAACTGATGGCATGCTAGAGGCTTTATTACTGTGGTTTGAATCAGATGTGACCTCCAGTTCACTACTAATAGTTTTATGCTTAGCTATTTCATGTTCTTGATCAGAAACTTCTATCCTGGGGAACTGATCATTAAAAAAGCTTTGGACTAACTCTTCTCTGTTTGAATTAACTTTATATTCAGGTTGTGTGGCCCCAGCGTCTGGGTTGATTTGTTGTATTATCATTTTTTCAGGCAACACATTTTCTTTTAGAGGACATTTGTTTGTGATTTCAATTGACATCTGCTCTGATTTTTGCATTGATTGGTTAAGTTGTGCCAAACAATCTAAGTCCCCCGTCTGCTTCAGGGGTTTACATTTCTCATTTTGAACTTGAACATGATCTATGCTCAAATCTTCACTTTCTACCCTAATGTCCTTTAATAGAGGTTGAGTTTTCTTTTCTCTCTCGGAAACTTTGTCGGCCATGGTTTTCATTTGGTTGTCAGTTTTAGCAGGATAATTTTGTTTCTCTGATTTAATGTCTTGAAAATCTTCTAATTCATTTTTCATTTTGAGAGTCAAACCTTCTTCAATAGATTCACCAGCAATAGCTTCGCTGACATGTACAGAGGTATTACACTCAGCTGTGTAAGATTGTGGCATGGATTGTGCCTCTTTCATTTCAACCAAAGGACCATCAGGTTCAATAAGTCCAACCATTGTTTTCTGGCATATATTATGTGCTGGACACTCTAAGATGTTCTCTACAGATTCCCAAGATGAAGAAATAGGAGTGGCATATGTAGATGTTGCACCAGGAAGGACCTGATGATCATCTGTGATTATATTTTCCTCATTTGCATTTTTTGCTTTATCTTTTAAGGGTAGAATTTCTTCATTTTCTGCTTTAGAAGGAACTGACTGCTCTAAAAGATTCTGAGTTGGAATCAGGCTTCCGGTTTCTACCTTACATATTACCCCATCATGACATTTTTCCACTACAGCTTCAATGTCTGGAGGTTCATCAACAAATGTCTCTTTTTCCCCAATTGTTATATCAGCTTTGCCTACTATGGCATATTTTTCAGTTTGCACATTGGTATCTAATGTGAGGTCTTCAGCACATTTGTCTGTTGAGGTTTCAGGTGGTGAAACCTGCTCATAATCTTTCAGATCACCACCATTGTCAGCAGAAGCCATATGATCTGAATTAATATGAATTACATTTTCTTTTGATTCACTAGGGTTTCGATAAGAGCTCTCAGAAGCAGGTATAATTACAGCCTCATTGTTGGCTTTGTTAACATAATTGGGAAAAGCATCAGCCTCAGGTGATGCAACTGTTGTAGGTGGCTCCACTGTTTCAGACAGCTTGACATCGGCCTCTTTAACATCTGTAACAACCCTTTGAATACTATCAGGGGGAGGGGAAGAGGATTTGTCTATTGACTCAGGTGGAGTGAATATGCCCGTTTTATGGCCACATGCAGTGTCAAGCGTTTGATCATTGCTTGGCTCAGGTAGTACCTGTGTGCTTTCCAGTTCTGCCTGTGTCTCCTTCTGTTCCACTGCAGCTGACTGTACATCAGGTTCATTGTTAACTGTAACTAAATCAAGCTCAGACTTGTCAGCTGAAGCCTGATTGACACTTTGTGTTTGTGTAAGTCCTTTGGCAGGGGGATCAGGGACTGAAGGAGTGGAGGAGACCACTTGGGATGAAGAAGAGGGAGGGGTGGGTTGAAATTTAGGAAGCTGCTTTGATGGAGAACTCGGAAGGGGCATGTCCTTCCCAAGATGTCCAGACAGAGCTCTTTGGGTCTGGCAGTTCAGACATAGCCACTCTTTCTGAAAATACAAAACAAATGCACAAATGCACAAATGAAGTTTAGGATTTTCTTGAGATGACAGTGTTACCCCACAGCCAACGAGCCACACTACAATCCAAAATTATTCAAGTAAAAATTTACTTACACACAGGTGGACGAGAACTCAAAACAATTATGTTAAATAAGATTATCAATTTTACTCAAATAGCAAGTGCTAAATGCATACATTAGACTATGTGTGTGGACTGTGAAGGGACTATGTGTTTTTTAAAATGTACTTAATAGTTTACTTTTATTACTCTCTTTGAAAACCATAGGTCTATTATTATTTCCGGTGATATTTTTCAAAGACATAGAATATCTGGTTCAGCAATTATACTACTGTGTTAGTAATCAGTTTGAATTGGTCTTTTATAGGTCAGATTTGCTATATTATAGACTAAATAGACAATTTTGGGACACATGATCAAGCACCTAATAGACATTTCTAAACCATGGGCATTTATATTGAATTGTTCCTATTTTTCCTGGTTGCAGTTCTAACAAAATGTTCATTTTAAAGAGCCGTGGCTATTTCACAAAA
>JAYDZG010000001.1:28463256-28477640 GCA_034509265.1 Microcambeva bendego | reverse complement strand
ACATGTTTTTGCATTGCAAAACGAACATATATAATGTATTTATACATATAACATGTATAAATACATACCGTCTCATTCTATGCAGGTCGCTTAGCCAAATCCACTCAGATTCATTTATTTTTCTGTCATTTAGATTTTAAGCTGCACATCAGCATACACTTTGATCGCTCACTAGTTCTTAACATGCATATTTTGGAGATGGTATCATTAATCTTTCTCGCGTTTGTTTTCATGGAAAAACATGATTTGTTGATGGATTGTTTAGTGGGAAACAATCTAGTCACCGATCAGTTATGTAGTGTGAAAGCCCCACCGAACTGAATGACTTCTGAATTCAAGAGACCCAGTCGTGCGTCCCAGTGTGAACAGTACAGTGACCGGGCGACTGGGAAAGTCGTGTAGTGTGAACTGTGCATTAGTTGCTGCTAAACCTTTGCAAACTAGGTGGGAGAAAAACGTAGCTGCATTAATGCTTTTGCGTTTCAGCACTTAAGCAGCACCTGTGGACAGCTGCTTTGTGGCATATGTGAGTAAGAGAGGAAACTTTAGTGTGTGATTGTTTAATCTATGAATCAGGTGTTTAAAGCTGGCAACATGGAGCTGTGTATACAAATCATCCATCATGGAAACATGAACAATACACAAAACAATGATAAATTCTTCATTTTCCAGACATTGAATAGATTGGTTGGCAATCACAAGTAAACCCAAATGGAAGTGTTTATGGCTGAGAGTGACAGGTCAGTATAATAAATCAGATTGACTTTGCCTGTTGCTTGTACTGACCTCTTAGCAGTGGGAAAGTATCTGGAGCACTCTGTGCCATCCCAGGCGCAGTATGGATCTCTGGCCAAACAGCATTCAGCACATGCTTTTCCATACACCTCACAGCGATGCAGTGGCATTTGTGATATTCCCATGTCTGAACCCAGGTATAGCTGTTGCTGTTGATAAAGAACAACATAGTGTGCTCAAACTAACATCCAATTTTGTTTGCAACATGCTAAATGCGCTCAGCCAGCATTCATGAGCACTCACATGACTCACCTGTTTAGTGGAGAGTTCCATAGCAGTGATTGAGGTTGGCATCTGAGTGGGGAAATAATACATTTTGAAAGAATTGTTTTTGCTCATATGTTATCATGAAAGTAATATTACTATAATACTTATTACAAGTTATTTTTAATTATTATTAATTAGGTGCCTACACTGAAGACAGTCATTTCCTCAAGCACCACCTCCTCCAGATCATGCCAGCTTTCTCTGGGGATGGTCACCACCTTTAGCACCGTGCCCATATCTGTCCACAAAACAGCAACAATACAATAAACTTACATGAGAGTAAACCAACAGCTGCTGTTTGAGATCAACTCAAACTCATTTAAAGGTGCATATAGAAGATCCGTTTGGTAGTTCAGTGGTAAAGGCACTGGACTAGTAATTAGAAGCGGGGCCGTTTAAGCCACACCATCATCAAGTTGTCACTGTTGAGCCCTTGAACAAGGCTCTTAACCCTCAATTATTTAGACAATTTACTGTCACAATACTGTAGGTCACTTTGGAATAAAGTGTTTGGTAAATACTGAAAATATAAATGACAAAATTAGGAAAATTTCACATGGCTGAAATGTCTGACATTGGTTGAAAGAGCATGATCAATCATTAATTCTATTTAACCTAATAAACTAATACAAAAGGTTGCAAAAAGTAACATCTTTGCAAGATGTTAAACTAATACAAAAGGTTGCAAAAAGTAACATCTTTGCAAGAACATAATCAAATGGCAAACCCATTTCTAATAACACATTAATTAGTGTAACTTAAATAGAAATTGAATCCCTCCTGTCCAGAATTGTTTGATGTTTGAACTTCCAGCCATGAATGTATATTGTATTGTTACAGCTTATACTTGCATTATATAATGTGTTAGTGTTGCACCACCTGGATGTCTGGGCTTAGGCTTAATTAAGCTAAACACACAACCTACGCTGATGTACATGAAATGTCAAGGTTTGATTAGTGTTTACTAGCCTGTTCCGATGAACATGACGTCGTACTGTCCATCCTCAGCTTCCACACGGTCCACTACCAGCTGAGTAAATTGGTACTCAGCATCTGTGCGCACCACAATGGGGCGACCTCCTATAGGCTGCACTGGGTTGTACATGGCAGGATGCAGACGAGCAAACATGATCACATCATCTGGAAGATCTTTGGTGGAGTCAAACCCTCCAAATGTTTTACTAGGGCACTGGAACAGTAAGTAGTTTTAGGAGAAGTTAATAACTTAACATGACTATAATCCAAATTCCAATTTATAATTATCCTAAATATTGGCATGCTGAGTGGTTCTCATTTTTTTTTGTTTTAGCTGGGTGGCAATGAGCTGACTTTTCACACTAGCATGTGCTATAGGTCTAATGAACAGATATGCATGCCAGACCTCTGTGTTGTGGGCCTTGGACATATACCTGTATGTTACATTAACCCTTTGCAATGACATTTAGTCACTGTAGCACTAAGATTGCTAAATCAATAAAAATATTTTACTATTGGAGCTGAAAAAAGACTCACAGTGCCAGGGCGGGGATAGGGAACTCTGCTTTGGAAGGGCACCCACTGGTAGTTTGGCCCATCTCTGTGGGCATAGGGGCCCAGAAACACCCGCCTGATGTCCGCCATGCTGTACATGCAGATAGCCGATCCTTGAAAGATGTTACTGTGAAGTATAAACAGACAATGTCTCACTTCATAATCTCTTCTTGTATTCCTGTTTGCACTGAAGCTGTGCATCACCAAAACTATCCGTGTAGTGCACCACAATGCCACAAAATGTTACTTAAATATATATAAATAGTCACATGATCAAGCCCTGGATGACAAAAGTGCCTTTTCTGCGAGAGCCCTCATCTTTTCCTTAATTCATCAATATTTCCAAAAATTACCCTTGCCCATGGGTGTTTCCATCACATTTCTCAATTATTCATTTGGACCCCCCACATAAAATATTAATTCACCCAGCGCTGTTTCTATTGCTTTGCGAAATAATCCATCACACTTGATCAATAGGAGAATACACATACCACTGGTTGACTATTTGCAAATGTTTTAGTGGGTGTGAGAGTAATCAAACATCACTTTATGTTAGACAAATGGAAAAGCATTTGTACATTTTTAATTACTAATTAGAACACTAATTCTATTATACTCTGTCAGAAACGAACACACACACATAGACACACTGTTGCACACACACTTATTATGTTCACTCACAATTATAAAACATTGATTTGGAGCAGAAGCCTTCAAGGCTCATTAAGTGGTAATATTAATTGCTGCTCCCAGAAAGCAGTTCAATTTATCTTCACAAGTACTTAGAAAGCCAATTAAATTGAAGTAATTCCTCCAGGCTGGTAATTGAATTTTGAGGGTCAATTTCTTTCTTTCTTTCTTTTTTTGTTTTGTTTTTGCATATAAGATGCAACCAGGCAGAAATACTAAACTGACTCTGTCTCAAACTTAAGCTGTTCTGCTTTTGTTAATGTGACAGTGATTAATCGTATGTCCTTGTTCTTTTCCTTATCTCTTCCGTGCATACACACTCAAGCAATATGTTTAAATACAATGCATCCATTCATCATCTTTAGAGACTTCCTCTATCATGTAAATAGTTTGTCTGCTCACCCACCTTCTCATCGTAATCACATTTGCTCTAGACTTGGCTAATAAGCTGCTGATCAGGCAGCAGGTAAGTATGGAAGCAAACAATGAAATTAAAGGGTCTTTCATGAATAGAGTACAGTTAGGTTAATCAGGTTAAATGCATCCGGACATTAAATTAATTAATGTTCTTTAAAAAACAGAAATTGAGTTTTCTTGAATGTTTGGTGTTTAGTATTACCTGGAGGTAGTGAAGACAGCATAAATTACCGGGTTCTTTGGGTCTTTGGCACTCATTAAAAATACATCCTCTGAAATGACAGAAAATTGCAGAACACTTTTCTTATACAAGTTTCATCGCTGTTTCGTGTTTTGTTTTCAAACATAAAAAATGTCCACTTACGTAGTTCATCAAAGTGTGTGTCTATTCCATTGAGCCCTGGAACTGAACAGGTGAGTTTAGCTTTAAGAAATGTAGTCCACTTGTTCACCAGACTTCTATGCCCTCCCTCATCATTCTGTGGGTTCATCACACAAATACAGACATTTTGTAGAAACTTCTTTAAGTATAGTGATTATAAATGGCATAATAAGGCACTTGAATAGCAGTCTAAGCTGCACAAAGCCTACTGTCCCAAAAATAAAATTTTCTTGAAATAAAAAGCAGAGTTTAGAGAGGTTTTGACACATACTTTTTTAAAAATGAATTAAAATTGTTTATCTTTTTAATTGACAAATGTATCAAAAGTCCAGTGTAATCATTGACTATCATTAGTATTTCTGTAAATATATATAAAAAAAGAATTTAATTTGCGTACAACACACTAAAAAAATGGAACATAGATCTGTCAATGGGTAGCACAGTAGCTGATTTGTCCTATAGGTGAATGGGTGTGTGTTTGTTTTTGGATTGGCGTGCTTTCAGTGTGCCTGGTACTTATTTAAAAGCTGTAATAGGCTCCAGCACTTGCCCTATGGCAGTTATTGGTTAAGCAGTTAAGAACTGTGACCTGTCAATAAACATTGAAGTGGGAATTTCTGAATGCCACGGTTCATAACTCGACATTGACACCAGTCATCTGGATGCCACACTAACCACTAGGACGCACCAGTGCATTGTAGCGCCAGATGCAAGCCCTGATAAATAGCAGAAAGGAAGGGAATCCGGCAATAAAAACCATGCCAAATCAATAATTAATGGATTATAGATCACAGTCCTCTGTGGCAATCCCTTACAGGAGCAGTATATGTATGCATAACTTGTAGTATAATCGCTTATATTGAGTGAACGTGGGGGTGTTTTGCATGGCTAAAATTGTAAAATTATGCATATTGTTACCTTACACAGTTGTGCAATTCTTGAAATAGTAGCTTTCCCTGTATGTTCTCCATCCATGGCATTTTCTTTGAAGAACAGGAAGACTTTGTCATCCTCTGGGTTATCACTTTCAGGAATGAGATGAATGCCAACAAACTTTGGATCTTGTAAAAAAAAAAGGAATTTGTCAGCAATCATTTCAATAAATTAGTGTTGACAGGCTGCGAATGTTCTATGCTTTGCACACATGTGACTAAGCTATAAAGAGGTGAAAGCATATGGGAGTAAATCAACACATCACTGACTATATCTTAAAATCCAACAAGCATGAACACATTCTTTTTAAAACATACAGTAAGTAACCATCATCACAGTTGTGGTACAGGCGTACCAACACATGCTGTGTTTTATTATACCACACTAGTTCTTAAGGGATATGGGGCTTAGGGGTGGAATGAAAAGCTCATGCTCACATTTACCACTGGATTACTGTGTGTGGGTTTTTTTTTTCTTATGTTCATGTTCATAAATGTGTTAAGCAGTGTAATGTGCCAGCCCACCAGTCTGAGTTTGAATATTAGTGATTCTATCCACTGACTGGGTGGCCACAAACATACACAATTTACTGTGTCTGGGGGCGGGGAGGATAAAATATATATATATATATATTTCCAAAGCATAATTGTGGCCTCTGCTGTCTGGTTGAGTAGATGGATGGGTGATCTGTGTAGCAGCACTCTCTGTGACTCCATTGTGGGAAAAGAAAATATTTTCTCACAGACTACACCTCAGCCTCAGCCCTCCTTGTCTGACAGGGATGGCAGTGCTAGTGCCATTATTCCAATTAGATGGAACTGGAGATGACTAGATTGAAAGCAAATGAGAAAAAAAGAGATGCTACATACTCACCATTTCCAAACCTTGCTTAAATCTGTATCTTGAGCTTATTAAACTTAGAATATAAGCTTAAAATATAAGTGGCTCATTTGAGACAGATGGCTCACAAGGTTACCCAGGATGAATGAATACATTATATTATTATTAATATGTTAATAATTTAATTTCTATTTTCATTGTATATAAATACTTTAAATTGTGCGCCCAGGTGGAGCAGTGTGATTTTCCACTAACACATTATACGCCATTATCTGGTGCCCCTGAAGCAGAGAGGGTGCAGTGGTTGCATGGCAGAGCCTCAATTTGAATCTCCAGTTAATAGCCCGAAGCCCTACCCACACCAAAAAATATTTAACAAGACTTCTTTAGACATGGAGAGGGGGTAGGGATATCATCTGGGACTTCCTATGTATTACAATACAACTGAAACTGGAGACGTAAATGCATGCTTGGACTTTTTTTTAAAAAAAACTTCTTTAATCTGAATGAAACAAGTGTCAGGTTATAGCTTCTGAATCCAGTGTGTTCGATTTGTAAGGGTACTGTGTCTATTGATAAAGGATTGATAGAATGGCTGTCGAACTAATCCTGCAAATGACTCTTTTGTGAAGACCAGACAGATTCAGAGTGGCACAAAAAGTGAGATCTGATGTATCCCTGGCAACAGATGACAGGGATTAAGGTGTGAAGAAAACCTTCACATAAGCATCTTTTTTATGACTTTAAGCCACCATTTATGGCAGTGACGGTGACCTAGTGTTTGGGTGTTTGATGGATGAAATAAGAAACGAACACAGGACCAGATGAAGGGGATTAGCGTCCTGGGAAAATTTGAGCCAGCTCTGATGAATGAAAATGACCTTTTGTGTTTTGTAAGTCTTCGCTAATTCAGAGAATCTGTCAGAGGAAACATTCAGCAGCCCCGCCCAGTTAATCTCCCCTACAGACAAAAGCACATATACTAACAGCTACCAGCTTAGCTTGTCCCACACGGCAATTCATTTTTAAATGCCTTACCATTCAGCCATCTCGAATCATGCTGCTCGGTCCGAATAGGGTGCTGATCTCCAAGTGTCCGGAAAATCGCAAAATCTCGTCCCATGAAATCTGCTGACGTTCCAGAGTATAGTTCCCCATCTAAAAATTCAAAAAGGTTGGGTTGTAGATATTTGGAAACATTTCCAGTGTATAAATCAAGAGTTGTTGCATTGACTTACCAAGCAGCAGGGAGGATGATAACATCTTTGGATCATAGGGGCTTTTCCCACGTCCATTTTCAAAGTGGGACATGTCTAGCCTAAAAATGTTGTCCTGAAGAAAAAAAAAGAAGCAATATTTAACAAATGATTAATAAAATGTAATAATACTGGGTGCAACACAAACTTACATCCTAAAACTATCAATAAACACTGACATTTTTGAAGGCCAGCATGGTGGCTCACAGCAAAAAGGTCCTGGGTTCAATGCCGGTTGGCCCGATCCTTTCTGTGTGGTATTTGCATGTTCTCTACAGTAGCTTCAGTTTTCCCCCACAGTCCAAAAACATGCAGGTTAATTGGAGACACTGAATTGCAATCTATGTGAATGGGTGTATGTGTCTGCTCTGTGATTTACTGGTACCCTGTCCCATCCAAATATGAGTAATGTTGATACATTTTAAATACCTTATATGGCAAAACGTATGTGGATATCTTGATGGACCTTCTCTTAAGAAGAGGTCACACGTCTTCCAATTTGAATCATCTTCGTGGAAGTTTGAGCCAAATAATTTATATGATGGGTCTTGCATACAAAAACATCCGTTGGCTCAAGATATAAAACAGTCAATGGTCCTTTCTGGCCTTTTCCTATAAATACTTTTTAGGATTCTCTGAAACTTTATAAATACTTGATATACCATATGTAAAATGAAATTGAATTCACCAAAGATCTTAATTTAAAGTTTCAGACAGAACAAACTGTTGAATTTGTGGAACCCGTAAGCCCTAAGATGGCACTGCATAAGAATCCATCAGTTTTGTGATAAATATTACCACATGGACTTGGGAGTACCTTGGAGTTCCCCAGGCCCAAACTCAACTGGAATTAACCAAAAGACAGTTGAAACATGTGATGTCAGTTGATTCTACTGTTCAGCTTGCTTTTAGGACAAATATTGACAAATTCTTCATGTCAAATATGAGCAGGACTAGCTAGACTATTTTAAGTGAAATGTGCAAATCAAATATAACCTCTGTCATGGTATATGAATTTAATACTGGTTGAAAGACAAATGACTCACAACACATAGGGTTTTTAACACTTTAGTGAATGTTCAGTTAATTTTCTTTAATCGCTTATCCTAATTGGGCCCAAGAGGGGTGCTGGAGCCTATCCCAGCTCTTCAACGGGCGCAAGTCACGTAACTTTAGTGAATGCAGACCAGTTAAATAGCCCAGACCAGTCAAAGTTACTAGACTAGAGAGTGTAGCCATCCTTTGGTTGTCCAGTGGTGTCCATAACATTCCTCCAGTTGTCTTGAGAAGTCCATGGGTTTGTTTAAAAACCTTGTGAGCTCTACACAGACACATTTACATCATCCCATGCATGCTCTCGAGAAGAAGCCTTTTGGAAATACTAGATGTCTCAAAATGCTTTCTAGTAAGGCCCATTAATTTTAAACTGTATTTTGACTGAAGACTGATGAAACATCCAATGCTCCTTTAGGGATGAATACCAGCGTTAAATGTGGCATGACATAAGAAATGTGACAGACAATGTGGAGCAACAAACGTTCATTTCAAATGTAAAAAAAAATATGTAGGTTTTAAAATAAATTAAATGTCTACACATTTCTTTGCAAGTTTGTAATTGTCAATGTCAATTTATCTGTTTATAGGGCATGTAGGGAGTTAGTTGACATGTTGGCGCATTGTGCCACCGCATATCTTTGATTTGAACAGAATGTAGCTGTGTTAGCTTAGTAAGCAAAAACCCATGTAACTGCTAATTAGTGTCTTAAAATAAACTGCCTTACCATGTATTAGAATAACATGTAAGTCAATGTCTTATTAGACTCTCCCATGTAGGTAGTAACAGAACAAGGTCGCTTACTACGTTTTGGAACAGACCTCATGTCTTGGTGGGTTAATCCTATTTTTACTGTGAGTTTTGGGTTATATGTGTGTAAAATCTCAAATTGAAAAAAAATATCTAATTTTTGTAATGTCCATCATCGTAAACAAACCAGCCTCTGCCCCTCATCTTATCCATAAATATTTTGTAGTTGTAGTAAACATTTCATTATAGAAAAAATGGATCATTTTGTGCAGCTGAATCCCTTTTTATTCGACAAATGTCCCCCCTCTCTCATTTTGCACTTCACTGCTCTGAAATCACTTGCAAGCCATCAGCAGAAGTGTTATCCTGATATAAAATCCTCTGAATAATTTATCTCTGTGTCCTCACCGAGTCAGTGTGTGAATTTGTTTGGAAGATGTGAGCACAACATTGTAACTATAACGTTATGCAGATTTTCTAGTCTGTATATTTGTGAGTACGTACTTCTGCCTTTTTTCCAATCTCCAGGTAAGCACAAATGGGGTGGAATGCTCCAGTACCACATACATACAGGTGGGTCTGGTTATACTGCTGCAGCACCCTCACAAAGTTGGAGCAATCCTTCTGAAAATGAGACACAATACAAAATTCATAAAAGTATAGAAAATGCAGTATTAAAAATGTTGACAAATGAATATAAAATCCCAAGAAATAAGCAATAATATTTTGCTATTAACTTTTTTTCCCTTTACTCAAGCAAAGTATTGAGACATCATACTGAGATTGGGTTGTCAGTCACAAAAGCATGATATTTGGTCAATGATGATGAATCAATGATCAAAACACTCGAAAAACAAGTGGACACTTAATTATCATAGTATAAAACCAATAAATTAAACCTCAATTATACAGTATTAATCTGTTTAGTCATGCAGCTTGTCTATACATCTGTGAAGTGCTGTTGAGTTCATTTCACCTGATTTGCTGCAAATGAAAGTGACAGCTGGCACTTGTCAAATTGGCTAAAATAAAGTAACAAATGACAGACATAATACACAGTATTCAGAAGTAGTCAGCAGAACTAAATTTTGCAATATGATAGGCTACTTTGGTCATCCCGCAGCCAGCCCTACTGGTTCATTAGATGTCTCGGGGCCAGAGTACTAAACACCTCTATTTGACATTATTGTTTAACATGAAGCTTCTTTTTTGCATAGTCATTTTTAAGTGCTTGAAAAAGGTACATCAAAGCAATATTTTGCCCATGTGGTGAATTGACTGTTCTATCTATCTATCTATCTATCTATCTATCTATCTATCTATCTATCTATCTATCTATCTTTCTGTATATCTATCTATCTATCTTTCTGTATATATATATATATATATACTCTATATTTTTGTTTTATTGGGATTTTTGGGATTTTACTTGCATGCTTTTGGAATGTAACACATACTCAATGACACACACACACACACACACACACACACACACACACACAAACATGAATAACTGTATTGATGGTCATGGCAATGGTGTCCTGTGTACTGTAAAGAATGACCTGTCAATCAATCGTTTGTCAATGGGTTGGATCTGGTATGAGATGGAGGCATATTTATATTAGCTTTTATTTAGATTTTAAGCCACCAAAACTGATTACAAAAAAAGTGTGTCAGTTTAATACAGAATCTGCCAAATATGTTGGAAACCTGCCCAATCTGGCAACACTGAGCATCCGTCATATTTCACCTTTCTCGTCTTAAATACATATTCAGTAATATTTCTGGCAGCTGTAATATTGGTTAATCATCTGAGTCTGTTACATAATGACAAGCTATACTAAAAACAGTCTTAGCACTTTGTAGTTACTAGATATAACTGACTTTTAAATGCTTCCATGCTTTTATAAATTTGCTGGACTTGTCAAACGCCTTAAAGTTCCCACAAAAGGACTGATTAAATTTCACCTGTTATATCCATCTTAGTCTTTCAGCTAAATCCCATTAACAAGAAAATGTGCATTTGTATCGGGGTCTGATGAGCGTAAAATCGTCAACACATGTGGAGAGCCACTTTCTGGCATACAGGAGGAAGAGAGGAAACTCTTATGTGTGATTGTTTAATCCATGGATGGCCTCAAGGTCTGTTTAATTAAAATTCAGGAAGGACAGACTCCACAATAATAAACACATATTATACATTACAAACATCCATGTAGTACAGGAAACCAGCACAAAACAGACAGTTAAGTATATAATGACGTAGTTTACACACGTCCGTACAAAATATATTAATGCTTTTGCGTGCACACCCAAGCACATTGACTCTACACACACACCCATCTATGACCGTTAAGCTAACAAAAGCAACCCATCTGAATAAACAGTGATGGTTTAGCCAGGTTCGTGACTGCCTGCTGAGGGAGGTGACATGAATATCACTTAAAACACATCAGAGAAAGTAATGTTACCATCTGTCTCAGTCTTTCACACCAATTCTTTCTGTTCTACAAGCAAATAGACGGAAACTGTGTAGCACAAATAAAAGTAAAAAGGTTTAATAGGTTTAATATCCTGCTGTTTTGACGTAACACATGACATCTTCTGGTTTATTATACATTTATAAAAGTTTATAAGACCAAGCAGATTAATTCTATAGCTAGACAAAAAAAATCAGAAGACCACATCTGGTTCCACTGCTGTAATTTTAAAATCATAATCTGAAGAAATTAGTGGGCACATGCTTGCCCAGTAAAGGTATGCATCTTCTTTGTAGTTGCAAAATGCAATTTTGTATGGCCAGAATTCTCAGACTTAGGCTCAATTGCCAAGCAATGTTTGATAGGCCCAGATTGTTGTTTCTGACTGTGTACTTATATTACTTTACTGACAAATACTTGTCAAATAGTTTACAATCTCTTCTTATATACCCACATTTTGGTGTATTTGCACATGAGGTCAACTTTCTAGGTTCTCTACTTCTGCACAGACACCCTGGGCAACTAGGATCCTTAAACAGCTCCACCCCTTCGTTTAATCTGGTCCCACCCTAGAAGACTGACGGCCAATTATGCCTGCTATAGGGCACCCAGCAAATCAGTAGTATTACTGTGACCTAAATTTGCTGTAGTATATTAATGAATTTAGAATTCTTAACACAAATCAGTTGAATGCATTGGATGGATAAGGTGGATTTCTGAGCAAATGGAATAAGTGTTTATATGGTATTAAGTGGTCAGCAATTGATATATATTATGCAATACCTGAGAAATAAAAACATATTTATATTGCTATATATAAGCAATATATGTTTTAATGGTCAGTGTAAATGTTGGATGGTAAAACTTTTCTATAAATTCCCCAGAAAGCCATAAAAATTCCATAGCTAAACAAATGACACATCTATATATGTTTCAAATAAATACTACTTAATTGTAACTGTAGAGTTACCCCAGGTGTAATGTTTGGTATAAAATTAGGATTCGATTTCTGACTATTTAGTTAAGCTGTGTTTAATTTGTTTGCCTTAGAGGGATATCCACCCCCCTACAAATTGTTTGAACTAATTAGCCTCAACATGTATTCCCAATTCCACTGGCAGAAGAACAGATGGACCACTCTAACTATTGCTTGGTGCTTCAGCCCAGTGGGAGAATCAAGAGCCTCCAGGCTCCAGTGAAGGAAATGACTTGGTTATGTCCTAATCAAACATTCTCACTCACTCACTTAGGAGTAGATTAAACAACTCCATTGCCAAAACATTTTGACTGCATGTGTTAGTCTCGTTGTAGCCTGGAGGGATATGGCGCTTCACTGTGTATACTGAATCTCAGCTCAGTAGTCTGCATCTATGTATGCTATTTATGTAAAGACCTTTTCCCATTAGATGGATGATTAACTATGTGAATATTTGTATGTCTGGACCAGGTGGTGTGTGTTATCTCTGATGAACATGCTGCTTGTCTGTCTCCCATTTCAGTACGAACAAGTCAGGCGTAAAATTGCCAGATACCTTATACTGAACATGAACATCCAGACAGACACAAACATACACAAAGGCCAATAGTAGAGTTGCCACATTTTTTTCTCAAGACTAAGCCCAAGAGTTCTTGCTCATCTGCCAACCCCTGTTCTCTGGGTAAATAAACTTCCAGCAGGAATGGCAGAGTACATATACAACAAAGGCAGAAATGGCTTTCATTACAATGCGCAGCCATTTGGGTTTTCCTAAATAAAACAAACACCGCATTTTTACCACATATAATGACTTTATTGTTGTAAATAACAGGCATTTCATTATTATTATATATTTGCTAGGTCAGGACAAAAAAACACCCAAAATATAAAATAAACATTACCCTATTGTAAGTGTCATTAACATCTATGCTAGAGCTCACAAACTCTTTAATGTTAAATATGCAAAATAAATTGCGCACAGATAATATGCAGTCTAATAGAGTCTTGGGGTTCAACTCTTCTCCCTGCCTACAGTATGGAAGTGTGTTTAACAGAGAAAATTGACCGTGTCTAAGCAAGAACATTACATGGGGATTATCTTCCATGTCACTGCAAAGTGTTTGAATATTTGTGATGTAATATTTAGTCTTAATATAATACCACTTAAGGCTGTAAAAGGCTGAGACAATCATACCTGGAAACACAATTGAAGGTATTGCCCTGAAGTTGCAAACTAATGGCGCAGCAGCACATTGCCACAAAGAAAGTCGGTAATGATGTGGGTATATCTTCCTGATGTAGAAACTGGTTGCAATCTTGACTGTGTTGTTAAAATCATGGATTCACCAAAATTCCAAAGCATTGTCATAATTTTCAATATTTTGTCTGTATATTATTAGTTCCTGAATGTACACCTAGCCTACTTCTTCTTTCATAGTGGAAAAGAATTGGTTCTAATAACACTTTAATAAAAAAATAACAAATTATGTAAAAGAATATTAACAGACACAGTTAGTAATTTTTTAAGGAATGCCTTTGCAAACTAAAATTCCTAATCAGTCAAAAACATATTGTAGTAGGACTAAAAAGTAAACACTTACTTCAAGATCTTTTCCTGCCCACTTACACTCGTCTCGTTTTGAAGGTGTGGCCGGCCAGGCAATCTGTAATAAAGGGCACAGTATTAATATGGTTTCTCACATAGTTTCATGATAGACTTAAATCCAACACTTTAAAGGGGCAGTCCATACGTTTTATGGATTTGGTAATTTAGTGACTCTGAGGTAAGAATGTGTAACCGTACCAAGCATATGAAGCAATACTTTTTAAAATATGAGGTGTGTGTCTCCAGTTAGAGTGGATGGATCTGATGAATCAGAGAGGGCAGAGTAAGCCAGTGTTGCCAGATTGGGCAGTTTTCTGCCAATTGGGCAGATTTTGTTTGACAGTGGTGAGGAAGAACACACTTTGGCGGGTGAAGTGCTAAACATCATCTGCTTGTCCTGTATTGTTT
>JAYDZG010000001.1:28438467-28449040 GCA_034509265.1 Microcambeva bendego | reverse complement strand
AGAGAGAGAGAGAGAGAGAGAGAGAGAGAGAGAGAGAGAGAGTATTTGGGCAAGGAAACACTTATACTATATCATGTAATATTTTACTACCAATGGTCTGTGTTTGTACTGTTATGCACGTCCTACACAACAAGTCTAAGTGAACAAACACTATTACAGGCTTGTTCATTATGCATCCAGTGTGGTTTAGCATGGAGCATTCATTTTGGAAGGTTTGGGCTACACTCAGAAGACTCAGTCTCTGCTTTTCCCAGTGCCACCCATTCCAATCAGTCCTAGGGTGCTGCTAGTCTGGGTAATGAGAAGGGAGGCCCTGGTAATTACCCTGCAGCAAGTAATTATCAGGTTGTTTTACTAGCGCTTTAAACTCCTCCACACATGCTGGTTCTGCAGGGCTAAGGCACACGATTGCTTTCCTAAGACGCTTGCGTATGGGAGACTGAGGGCTGCAGATACATTGTGCTGCCTGCAGGGGGCACTAGTTTCATGTGATCGAACTCGGCCCAGCTGGCACTATGTTGCACTGGAGATGCAGTGAACAGGTAACATCAGGACAAAGCATTGGCTTGCTCATTATTTGAATTGGTGTTTTATTGCCTGGTGTTTTGTCCAAAGAGTTCATATTACCTTTCATAAGACCAGATAATCTTTTTCTTTATGTTATCAGAGTCTTTAATATTATCGTTATCAAATTACAAGCAGTCTCTCATTTGCCTTTTACCTAACAATGGCTTCTGTCTGTATTTTGGCCAAATGCTCAGCCTTCAGATATTATTATTTCTACCTTGCTATGTGTCTATTATGGACACATCTGTGAAACCAAAAGAAATTCATCTTAAATGTAAAAATAAAGTAATAGTTTACAGATAACACTGAACTCAACACATTACAGACCAAAACATTATAGACAAACTCACTTGCAAGTCTTTGGACTGCGGGAGGGACCGTGAGCTCCAGGAAGAAACTATGAATCTAAAATCAAACTCAGCCTGGAGTAAGCATGCAAAAAATAACCTCCATCAACACATGGAAGTCTCTTTGCCACTCTACAGCCTTGTAAAATTCAGACTTGTAATGAGTATGTGAAGTGATGAGCATGGCTCGCTGGCAGGTGGATACATCAAAACAATGCTCTAAAACGCTGACAGATGAAATATTCACCCATAGCTGAAATGAAAAGCATGTAAATGCCTGGCAGAATAATTACAGAGCCAGCCGACAGAGAAAAGAAATTATCAATTGGCAATCACTCAGCAACTGTGCCCCACTCTGGCAGAGCTGTCTCAGTCCTTCCTCTAGGGAACGGTGCTGTTCCAACATAGTCGGTCCTGTTTGAAAGGACTGCCCATGAAAAATCTATGTATGTCTGTTTATTTCTCTGTGCAAAATAAACCAAGCCTCCCTGGAGAGAGTGTTCTCCACATGCTTGTTTAAAAGCATGTCCCTCTCTGTGCATTTATTTGGCTTAATTACTATGCTGCATTTGCAGGGGGAGTGAGAATGAATGACACTTCATTTAACGACCAGGCCTGCTCGGCCAACTTTTGTCTGCCAGTTCCTTTTATTAGGCCACACGCTCTTTCCCTCACTCTTGTTCATGGTCCCTCCATCGCCCTCTCTCTGGCGCTCAGACAGTGTGTGGGTGTGAACACCGATCTGTCACTCTGAGAGGCATAAAAAGAGCCATCAAACACCTGTGGACTACACACACACACAAATACACACAGAGACCTCTCACCACAACCAGGTGTGTAATTATGAAGATCTATTTTCACTAGCTAGCCAACACCTTTTTATTCAGTCATATTTTTGCTCGTCCTCACTCGTTTAGTACTGTACATGGTGCTAGTTGTTTTTTTGCCAGGACACTTTGAAATGTTTTGATATTCCAAATAGTGTGAACACACATCCACACCTGGAACATATAATGATTGTAGTGAGTAAAACATTTTTCAGTCTTTATGATAAGATTATTAGCATGAGGTTTGCTGGATCTTTTTAACTGCCAAATACTGGCTTTTTTGCTAGACACCAAACTTTTTTGGTAATATCAGAATTGGGAAGTATGGATCATCTTTAAGTTGTAATTAGGTACTTGCCATTACAGACCCAGTAGGTTTTATTTTTATGTTTGCTTTTATGTTTTTAAAGCTACTCAAAAGCTTTTAATGGCTCTTTTAACAGTTTTATTGGTTACAGTGTTTTTAAGTAGTTTTCTGGTATAACCTAGCTAAGATATTTTAATATATGTTACGGGTTTATTCTAGCACAAAACCTGAGGTGTTCATTACAGTCAATAAATGACTTCATTATGAAATCAGACCTAAACCTAAATGTATCAGGGAAAAAAAGACCAAATAACAGAAAACTTCCAATCTGTTGTTTAGCTGTTGCATAACCTAACAGGCACTAATTTACAAAAACATTTTGTCATACTCCTCTAAAGTACACAGTGAACTTGTTACAGGATATCTCGCCATGATTTAAAATTAAACCTTAAACCTGGGACTATACAAGCACACAATTTACACAACATTGTCAATACAGAACAATGTCAGAAATGTACAAGTAACTGCATGTGGATCCCTAGGATCAAACTGTAGCAAGACTTAGATTACATCATGGTTGTAAACTATTAACTATCTGTCTTTCCAGACCAATATGGCTCTAATGGAAAAGTTTGTTAAAGATAGGTTGATAACATAGTTTTAATTAACCAAGCCCATGAGGTACCTTAGATTTTATTGACTTGCGGCCACACAAAAAAAGCTACAATTATTTATTATACACAATGAAATAGATGAACACTATTTAGGCCCGCAAATGCAACCAATAATGCTGCAGATCGTTAACATTATAATACACTACATGGATGAAAGCATTTGGACACCTTATCATGAGCTTGGAACTAGGAACTGATGTTGGTCAAGAAAACTCTAGTCACTAGTCAGTAAAAAACAAAAAGGAACTTACTGTAAACAGCAGAATTTTCTTTTACAAAAATATGTGTGGGGTTTAATCTGGTGTAACTTAAAAGTTTGTAGAGTGAATTAGATGCAAAGTGCTGCATTTTAGGATGCATTGTTAAAAATGTTACAGATAAAAATCTCAGAGCTTCATAACAGTCCAAGGCATAGTGGGTACAAGAGTCTGGAGTGACCATAACGTAAATACAAGGAGATAATTTCTTATAAATGCTGACAACGTTCAAACGCTCTGATGCCAGGCAATATGTTACATAGAACGTTTTTATTTAATTACTTTACCCTGAAGGAGATACAAAAAGGTCAGTTTTTATCAAAAGAAAATATTTTGTTTTTACTCTGACAGACAATGTTCCCACCAGTCTTTGAAGTATTCCAGCAGTGGTATTACTTCTAAGAGGCATGTGATTAACCACAGGTGGACAGGCACCTTTTTCATATTACCAATTCTTATGTTAAAACACATGAGGCCATGAAACTAAACATAAAATCTAGATGTTTTTAATTTCTGACCAAAAAGGCTATAGAGTTAAAGCAAATGTATGTGTGAATTCTCACACCCTCTGCCTTTTTATTTGATTTTTTTAGTAAACAGGCTTTGAGATCAAAATAACTCTTGCCATAATAAAAGTAATGAGAGGCCTTAAAATGCTCTGCACTGGAGTTAATTTGTGCTTTACGCAAACCTTACAATTAAAACAAATCCTAAAACATAACTCAGTTATGAAATGAATTTATAAAGTCGCCAAGACAGAGTCAGAGAGAGAGAGAGAGAGAGAGAGAGAGTTCAGCCATCAATGTTGAGCTGTATACTTTTAGTCATGTCTGCACAAAGAACCACAGTGGTTTGCCAAGCTGGCAATAAAAGCAAAAGAACCAGAAATATGGCAAAAATGCTGCTGTCTATTTCAATTTCAAATGAAAGATCTGGCTTGCAAAGAGGCTGTGCCAGTTGGATTGGTGCAGTCTCTAAGCAAAGTAACACTTTGTCCCAAGAATAACGTTTACCACCACCGCCACTATCGCCACTATTCTAACACAGAGCAGCAGGGTTTCTACAGGAGAGCATTTTAGTGCTGCTGCAGCTGAAGGTATGAAGGTATGATGGCACTTCCACACTCTGTTAGACATGTTTTTGAGAATATGAATGCTCTTAAAGGTCTGACCTATAAAATCCAAAGACACTTGTAAAACTGAGAGGAAAATAATAATAAAAAAAGTATTTTATAAAATATTATTTATACCAATGGTGAATCTGGATCATGTCCTGAGAATAGTTGGTACAAAGTAAGAAAACATACACTGTATAGGCAACAAGTACAGTTAATAATTTATTTTACTGGTTTGTTTTTAAAATGTAAATGAAATCAGTAATGCCCAGAAAAAGCCTCCACAGAATTTAATGCAGGTTCAAGAATAACTAAAGCTTTAAGCATCAATGTGAAATACTATGCCAGGGTCCTTTAAACATACAATTTAAATTTGAAAAGTTTTTATTTTATTTTTCTTTACATAAAAATAATAACATTATTAACAGTCTCTGTTTATTTATTTATTTATTTTTACGAATGATTTCCAATTTTTTAATTGCTATACTGGGATCGATCATTGACTTTGCTATGCAAATGAACTAAACTAACAGAATGCCTCTATTTGGCAGCCATAAATGATGATACCGGGCACAGAGTTCCGAAAAAAGGGACAGGGCCGGGGAGAAATCCCATTACGGGCCAATGCACAAAGCTTGTTTCCCCGAGAGCTCCCTGAGCATATGGAAACAATCTGTCTGAGCAAAATAAGAATAGACTATCATACACCAGCAAGAAATCTGTGAGAGCCAGAGAAAAAATAGACAGAAATGAAAGAGTAGAATGACAGTGTTAAATGAGGAGAGGTAAACATATAGAAGAGTACACAGAGTCTGTCACAATAATGGATGGATGAATGGGTTTAGAAAGGAAGACAGAGAGTCTGTCACAGTCAGACAGACAAACATAGACAGAAAATTGAAAAAAGAAAAGAAAAAAGAAATAATGTAGGTTTACCTTTACCTTTGTTGGGTACCTGACTACTTTTATTAAGAACAAAATTAATGAATTCCTTAATTGAAATGAAAACAGGTAAACATTAAATTATAACTACGGTCAAATGACCTGAATCTGTCTGAATATTCAGTGACTTTTGGTAGAAGTATATTCAAGATATATCTTAAATATAATTCATACATGTACATTCTTTAAGCTAATCATTAAACTGAGAAACCAAGAACCGTGACTTCTAGTATGCATGTAAAAAACTAAAATATATTCTCCCCAAATGTTTCCAAACTCACCCTTGTAGGAAAGCCGGAGCCGTGGCACATTATTCTTAGTGGTGTGCTGTGCCACTCTCCCAGGCAATGCAAGCATAACCAGCAGGACTACAATCCGAAATAGGTAATCCATGGTGCTGGAGCACCAGTCTCCAGCCCTGTAAGGGCTCCTGGCCCACAGAGCCCAGTCAAAAGTACTTTCCCTCAGGATAAAGAATTCTGCTGTCCCTCCTGTCCCCGCTCAGAGATCCAGAACTGTGAGCTCCTCAATCCAAGTTCCGGCTGAGCTCACATGGCCCCATGTGGCTGCAGGGAAGGTCTGATGTGTCTGGGCTTTAATAGGTATTCCTCTCAGGGTCAGGGGGTCCCTTTAGCCTGTGTAGGCTCTGAGTGTGAATCTGTGTCCAGCAAATAGCGATCCTTAATGCTAGTTCACTGATTAGTCTATAGTTTCCACTGACTGCACACACGCACACTTGCTTATACACTCTGACATACACTTCCAGTCCTGTCCACAGCACGGGCAGACTGAGAGCAGAGAGAGCGCTTCACCATCCACCAGAACGCAGGGGAGGGGACCAGAGGAGGGAGGGAGGCACTGAAAGCAGCTGAGGGTGGAGGAGGGGGGTGTAAATGATTAAAATATATAGAGGAGACTCTTCCATACAGGTTTCTCCAAGGTAGTTTTGTAGTTTGTGATTCTAAAGGTATGTTTTAATTAATTTAAGCTAATTTGACTTTTATAATAAATAAATTGGGACCCTATTCTTTCTTTTGTTTGCTTGCTGCTTCAGCTTTTTAGTTTATTTTATCTCTCTTTATTTTGTTTCATTATAATCCTTTCTGTTTTCCTGCCTGCCTTCCTTCCTCACTTTTTTATTTTCTCTTTTGTCTTATTACTCATGTTGTTTCTTTTTTTATCTTACCTTACTTTTTGTTCTTTTCTTTCTCTGCCACAACAGTCTTTTCTTTATACTACTAGTTTTCACAAATTAAAAATTATAATATTTCTAAATAATTTGTGCATGCTTTTTAGTTTTTAATTTTTTTCAAATGATTTTTTTTATTTGAGTTTGCTACTTAAACATTGTAAATTTTGTATTGTTTTTATAATTAATGGCAGTCTATATTTTATTGTTTTAGAAGCAGTGAAGGTTTTTATTTTCCTTATGTGACACGCTTAGGTGTAATTAATGTTACTTCTTTGTATTTTATTCATTCTTACAAAATTCTAGAATGTATTATGTATTACCATGCCTCTCATTGTTATTTGTTATTAGTTTTTATTACTTTGGTGTCAGTATGCAGGGCCCTAGTCTCAGTGGGGCTATCTAAATTAATAATGAATAAATGCAATACATGTGAGATAATAAAGCAAATCTCAGAAAGACTGAGTACTACAGTTACCAGTCTGGCCAACAGAAAATGATACTAAAATGATTATAATTTGTACCAGATATTGTACCAGAAATATTCTCATAGCTGGTATGAAAAGCTAAAAAAGAGATTTAATACAACATGACCATGTTTTAGGGAATAACAGAGCAATTCTGTAACATCCAATCCATCTAATACATGATTATATGTATCATGTTTATGTTCAGTTGCTAATTTAGAAAATGCAATTAATTTCTGGTTATATCTTTTCTTGTAACTCTTTAAACTCCCAGTAATGAAATATCATGTTTTCTAGAACAGAAAAAAAATCAAGACTGTGTCATAATAACATTGTTTGTTATACACTTTTCATGCTGTTCGGGTCCACATGTTCAATTTAAAATAGAAACCTAGTTGTCTTAGCCAAAAGGCAAACAAGCCTACATATAACACGTCTTATTTTGGCAGTGTTTGTGCCCCTATTATTCAGAAATTATCTAAAGTTTGTTGAAATGAAAATGAATAAAGCTTGCTTTTTTGTGACTTTTTTTTAAATTAAGCAAACAATGTTTATATTCATTTTAAGTAACAGTTAATCTTGATCATCATTATGGTGGGTTAAAACAACAAAACACAAGAGCAATTAAAAGAAGCCAGTCTGCCTAAAACTTTGTTTTGTGTTGTGGGTAAAGTGCAGTCCAAAGAAAAGTAACCCCCCACAGTCTTATGATGAACATGTTTCATTTCATTTCACATAGAGCAACCGGTGGTGTAGTTTGCTGGAACTGCACTAACAGTTCAAGGTGTGTCACTATGCCCCACAACCAGACAGAAACAAGATGAATGGTCAAATTTGCTTGAGCTGTAAAGCACTAACACTACCTGCTGTGCTACTATCCCAAAAACAATGTTTTTAAAGTAAAATTTAATGCAAAATAAGTCATCCCTTGCTAACATAGGCACTGCTGTTTTTTAGGTTTTGTTTTTGATGCCGAACCCAGGCCAAGTTGGTGTTGCCTAAATGCAATGGAATGCTTACAGCTGTACAAAATCAAACCTATAAAATTATATTATCACCCTTTTATTGAGTTCAGGTGTTTCGTAACAGTGCTAACATCTGTATAAAATGAGTCCAATAAAATAAATTCCATAACTAAAATTAATCCGTCCGTCTGTTCACCCGTCCGTCCATCCATCCATCCATCCATGCATACATACATAAACTCAGAAGTATGATTTGTAGATCAAATGGTACAAATATGATATGATTTATGATATAGTGTAATAAATATATAAATTCAGTTGTTTTATAATTTTATTTAAGTTTTTTTTATTTTGCATAATATGTACCTACCTCAGAAATTAAATGGCATACAGTATCAAAGATGAGCACAAATGCAGTAGTTTATTAATGTAACTTGTCATAATATCATATTTCATTTTGTTAAAAAATCAAGTAAAAAATAATAATATCGTGAACCCAATATCATTCCAATCCCAGACAGTCTGGGATAGTATGACTATACTTCTACTACCACTATTTTGTAGTAATGGTGTTTTATTTTATGTGTAATTTATTACCATGTTGGCTTAGCTGTATAAATATCATAAAAGCAATAGGTTCATAGGCTTCATTTTATAATTGAATATTTAGAAATTAAGCATCATACTCATTTTATATTCAATAAGTATAAGCTATGTGTTCTAAGCCTATGCAAAGCAGTTCATGGGGTTCTCTTCCCAGACTTACAGTGTGTTTGACCAGGATGTGGCAGTCAGTAAAATAAATACATAAAGTATTCCTTTTTATAAATACTCGGAAAAAGCTGGCTAAAATAACTATGTAAAGCCAGTAGAGGTAGCATTCAAAAAACAAAAAACGAACATATACTATTTTGTAATAAAATTGAACAATTCAAAAAGGTTTTTTCCTTCCAAACATTTCCATTAATTTAACATGTATGTTGAAAATAAATAAGTAGATGGAGTACCGCTAACTTAGCTATCAGAGGACATTTGCTCATGCTCATGCATTAAATAAAATCTACAAATATCTTGATATCACTGGGTACACATGTGCACCTCTGCACATATGCAAACCTTCTGCTTGCGTGAGCCTGTCCACAAACATTTAAGCCAACCTCGACCCCCCATATTGGCTCCACATACTTTTGTTTGGAGGTTGTTTAAACCACATTTAAATGAATTACTGCCGGGATGAGAGACAGACTGTACATAACACCTATCAAACCATGGCAATTCCACCTCCAGCCTAACATCCACTGATGTTAGTGAGGCTTAGGTCAGTCTGAACTCCTGAACTTTTAGCTGGTACATAAATCGTCAGTCTCCTTTCCTGAAACTAAGGATCTATCCTTATATTTATTTATTATAAGCCTTTAACAACTCTGAGAGCAAATATGTCATAAAAACTTTCAACAAAAGCAGTTGCAACAACTTAAATTTGTGATTGCTGTTGAGTTTAAATTTCTGTACTTCTTCTAAAGTAAAGTTTTTTCGAAGCACTCATATAATACAGGAAGATTTACCCAAAGGAGAGCCCAAGTATTCTGTAATAACTCTTGCTAGGAATGAAACAATGTGCAATGTGCTTCTCAGTATATGTAGCTTTAAACAAGCCAGGATGCCCTTATGTAGTTGGGTAGTTATGTTATGTAGCCAGGCAGCCGTCGCAACCCAGTACTCCTTTGCCTTGTCACTCGACCTCTCATCAAGATGGTGGAGTACAGTAAGAGCAGGTCTTCGTGGTGCAAAAATATTGGTTATTTTAAATTTTTATTTTCAGCTTTTAGTAGACCTTTAGCCAAAACAAATTAAAATGATTATTGAATACAAATTGAGCAATTAAGGGTTGAGAGTTTTCCCAAAGGTCCAAATGTGGTAACTTGACAGTGCTGGGGCTTGAACCGGCTACAGTGCCTTGCAAAAGTATTCACCCCCTCGTGTGTTGTAACCTCACAACCTGGAATTAAAATTGATTGTTTGAGGGTTTGCATCTTTTCATTTACAGAACATGCCTTTGAACTTTGAACATTTTATTTTTTTTTTATTGTGAAGCAGACAACAAATAGGACAAAATAACAGAAAACATCAGTGTGCATAACTATTCACCCCCTAAAGTCAGTACTTTGTATAGCCACCTTTTGGGGCAATTAAAGCAGCAAGTCTCTACGAGCTTGTTACATCTTGCCACTGGGATTTTTGCCCACTTCTCATGGCAAAACGGCTCCAGCTCCTTCAAGTTAGATGATTTCCGCTGGTAAACAGCAATCTTCAAGTCTGACCACAGATTCTCAATTGGATTAAGATCTGGACTTTGACAAGCCCTTTCCAATACATTTACACGTTTCCCCTTAAACCACTTGAGTGTTGCTTTAGCAGTATGCTTTGGGTCATTGTACTGTTGGAAGGTGAACCTCCGTCCCAGTCTCAAATCACTGTCAGACTGAAACAGGTTTTGCTCAAGAATATGCCTGTATTTGGCACCATCCATTTTCCCCTCAACTCGGACCATTTTTTCAGTTCCTTCTGCTGAAAAATATCCCCACAGCATGATGCTGCCACCACCATCACTGTGGGGATGGTTTTTTTTGCATTGATGAGATTATTTTGCCAGACAGTGTTTTCCTTGGTGGCTGAAAATTTTGGTCTCATCTGCCCATAGCACCTTCCTTCATACATTTGGGAGTATCCCAAATGCCTTTTGGGAACTTCAAAATGAGCCTTTCTATTTTTGTCTGTAAGGCTTTTTCTGGCCACTCTTCCGTAAAGCCCAGCTCAAATTGAATGTATGGCTTATTGTCGTCATATGGACAGATACTCCAGTCTCTGCTTGGGAACTCTGCAGCTCCTTCAGGGTTACCTTTGGTCTCTGTGCTGC
>JAYDZG010000001.1:28371217-28387472 GCA_034509265.1 Microcambeva bendego | reverse complement strand
CACAGAAAGGACCTGGACCGACCCACCTTGAATCAAACCCAGAAACTTCTTCCTGTGAGGTGACAGTGCAAGCCACTGTGCAACCCCTGTATCTGGTTTAAGCCCACTGCCAACCTTCCTCTGTTGGACATCTGAGCTCTTAACCATTAAAAACAATATGAAGAAACCCCCTCTCATATTACAATCATTGTCTTAATATGTAATAAATCAAATTTATGTAAAACACCCAAACCCAGTTCTAAAACCAACAATAAAATCTGTGCCCTGTCTTTTTTGAAGGTACAATAAAGTGGATTGAACAGCTCAATAGAAAACCACCATCCACCATTCAGTATTACAGCTTATCAAAAAAGGCTGTGAATGGATTTCTCTTAGGAAACTTTGGAAAAGTGGGTCTCAGAACAACTGTTCCATTTGAGAGGAATGTGTGAAATTAAACACTGCTTTGTTATTTCAGTGAAAATAACAGCGTATTATCCCTGAGGGGCACTCACTATCAGCGCAGACTCCACTCTACTGCATTGTGCACAGTTTTAACAGCAGCCGGAAGCTAGTTGAATAGTTAATGTTGGCTTTGTGGTGCTATTATTATCACAATAGCTTTGATAGGAACTTGCTTTAGCTGAGCGGCAACCTAAATGTCATCTCACAATAGCATAATAGATCGTCCTGCTGGGGTCACTGCACATGACTTCACTTTCATTCAAGCATTAGCAGCAAATGCTGTTAGTTTAAAACAGATAAAACCTCAGATAAAAAGGATGTCATTTCATTATTAAAGAATTTGAAGAATAGTAATTAACTTTTTTCTGCAGTGTTTTTTTTCTATTATTTTGCTACCATCACTTCCACTCTTTGGTGTGTTACTATTTTCATGACAAGCACTTCTTTTCTGGCTTGAAACTTTTAAACAGACAAGGAATAAGATTATGACCACTGACAGAAGAAGTGAATAACATTATGATTATATTGTTTAGTAGGCAGTAAGCAATTATTTGCTTTTTTAAACAGGGCAGTGAGTTTAAACACATTCTTTGTGTTCATACCAGAACATCATACACTCTCATTTGAAATTTACATGGATGAATCTTTTACGTAATTAAAAAGACACCACCAAAACATCTGGTTATTGGGCAGATTGGACTTTTTTTTATATAGAACATATTTACCTTATACTGGGGCTGGCTCAATAGCACTTTTTTGTTCAATACCAATAAAACACTGCAAATTGAGTACCTGCCGAAACCGTCATTTCTCCTCTCAAACAATTAAGCAGTAATAATCCTTGTATAAATGCACCATGGTTAAACTAGCTCTGTAAATAACAAATGTTAGTATGAGTGTGAAATAAATATTCTAAATAAATAAATATAGACCCTTACAACATCACTGTTCTGGTAAACAGCTGCTTAAATTATCTTTTTTTTTCATATCACTTACGTTTGAGCTAATGATTACATGATGCATCTACGATTGAAAAATTAGAATGTCGATCAAACCCAATGGACCAATCAAGTTTGACGCAGAGTTATTCGATATTTTCGTCAAAATAGTAATTGGGTTTCATTTATTTCATTTCAGAACACTAATGGATTAATCTGAGGGATCTCCCACATGGGACGGAATAGTTTTTTAATCTCGGATGAGCAATTTATTGTTTATAATGCTGGTTTAACAGCTGTATTATATCCCCTAACAAACATTCTATATACTGTGTGATGGTTAGGTAATTGGGTACCTAAATCCTATTTTTATATCTTAGAGCTCACAGAAGCACAGTGCAGGTGTAAATGCACAAGACAAAGCACAATGTGCAAAAGTCCTTACTCTAAAATTCTTCCTGTAAGTTTTCTTTGTGCACCAGCGATAACTGAAACCCATCCATCATGGTCTGCCATAGTGCAACTGATGATTGCCACTAGAACACAGTATGTGCTCAGTAAAGAAAAAATGAGATCAAGATGAGAGAGAGCGAGAGTGGACCGAGGAGAATGTGAGAAGTGTAGATGAAGTCAGGGTTTTAGTGCTGCCTCAGCAGCAGTGGCTGGGTCGAATTCACCACGCTGATTGCACTGCACTGTTCTTCTGTCTGCTGCAGGATTGATTTACATTAAAACCCCCTGCATTAAAATGCACTTTTCCTCCATTTTCTTTTTCTATTTCTATTATCATGGTTTTTTTTCGACAAACATGTCCTGCTTTTCATTTTCTTTACTCCCATTTGTATTTATATCCGCCTTTTTACTTCATCTGTATTCTGCTATTTACTTCTCATCAATCTCTGTACTGGCGTCTAAGGTTTAATTTACTGTACTATGTGCTTTAAATAAGATGCACTGGATTCAATAAATATGTACTTGTCTTATATGTTTACTAATTTATTAGGGTTCATTCATGACAGAAACGGTAGTTGTACATCCAATCTACCTCACTTACACATCTTTGGACTGTGGGAGGAAACCTTAATATCAAAAACACACAATCATAAACAATTATGAAAGCAGCATGTATGGATTGTCCTATTGGTCAAAGTACAATTAATGAGCACACCATTTATTATTTTCCATAGCTTCACTATCATCTCCTAGCTTCACAGCTTTACACATTATCTATCTCATTTGCAGCTGCCATTCGATATTTACTACTTAACTAACCTGGCATTCACACAGTACCATTATTTTGTTTTATGAATAAGAAACATGTTTTGTGTAACACCTACAGGGCGCTGAGAAGTGGTAGACTGCTATTGGCCCAACTCCCTTAGTGAAAATCTTATATCTAATTGGGAATCTTTTATCTTTAAAAGGGAAACTGCAGGAGAGATCCATTTTCTGACCATCAAAGTAATGCAGGAAATGAAAGAAGCAGTTTGAATTGCCATTGTGTTTTTAATAATGGCAGGTGTGTGTGTGTGTGTGTGTGTGTGTGTGTGTGTGTGTGTGTGTGTTTTGAGCTGTATGCTTTAGATTATTTTCATGTCAAAAGGCCATTTGTTACCCAAGGAAGTGGGGTAATACTTTATTAAGGATGTTTCAGTTTTTGGCAGCATGTATTTATTTGTTAGTAACTATATCACTGGTGTCAGGACACAGTTTGTGTCCTGACATTGCAGTGTTAAATGGGAGGTGGAGCTGAGGGATTTTCCGCTAGCACACCCGCAGCATTGTTGCCACCAGTCATCTGGGTGCCCCCTAGCCACTAGGAGGCACAGATCATTGTAGCATGGTCCCAAGCCAAGATAAATAGGAGGGTTCATTAGGAAGGGCATCTGGCATAAAATCAGTAATGCGGACCACAATCTAATGTAAAGGGCTCTGAATAATTACAGAAATAATTTTAATATAATAATAATTTATTATAAAGCCTCTATGCTTGTACTATTATGACTATTTTTGTGAAATATATATGCTTGAAAATTAACAAAAACATTTGATCATTCGAAACCTGAGATCTTTTTTTTCCCTGCATTTCAGTACGTTGGCGTAATCTCCTGTGACAGATCCACACTGCCTCCAGTATTCGTGTCACCATGGAGAAAGTCAAACACAGAGGTGGTATTACTCTCCACAGTTGAAAGCTCCTGACATGATAAATACACCTCTGTTTTTAAGGACACATCCATATGATGATAAAAGAGAAGTACATGACACCGGACACTAAGGTGGGAACAGAGCTCTATCAGACAATGCCAAGGAATGTCAGTTTTTGAAGTCTGCTAGTAGGACATAGGGGTGTTGAAATCTTCATGAATGTTCTTTGAAGGATTATTCATAGAAGGGTTTTTTTTTCAAACTGTGTTACAGGTGGGAGCATGACGGGTACTTCTAAGTGCCTATGTACATATAGGTAGTACATCATGTGACCAGAAAAATGCCTAAAAGTAAATAAATAATTTCTGTGTGGAGTTAGCCTTTTATCCCATGTTTCCTCCCACAGTCCAAAGACAAACAAGTAAGGGGAGATACAAAATTGTCAATGATTGTGTTTGAACTTGAACCGATGAAACTTGTGTAGCCAGTAATTACCTGTTCTGTCATGAATGTAACCAAAGTGAATACAACAAGCTGTTAACACTCTAATAATAATAAAAAAGCTTTTTAAAAATGTGGAATGTGTTGCAGTTGCATGTGTTGAAGTTAAGTGGACAAAACAATTATATTATATTGGGTTTAAACTGTCTGCAATGAAATACAAGTCAAAGTATATTTATTGGACACTGAATTTATATTTTATTTTCATTTTCCATACTGTCCTATGTTCTCCCAATGTTTGTGTTTCCTCCCACAGTCCAATTGTACATTGTCCATGACTGTTTTATTCTGAACTTTGAACTGAGTAATTTCAATATAAAATAGTTTTTTTATTATTATTACCAGACGTAAGGATGCCAAGCTCTCATGGATAAGAACATTAAAAATGAGAACAAAGTAGATTATTAGGCTTTAAGATCAGCCCACCCAGAAACATCTGCTATTGATCTCAACACACCTGGCTTGTGCAAAATGGATACATGATGATGCTATGCAATTTAGTCAGTTTAAGATGTTAAATACTGCACAACAGTATAAAAAAAATCTAAACGGATATGCTAAACAGACTAATTTGCCAATTTAATATAGGCCGGCTGTATCTCAAATGTGATTGCTTGCAGATTGGAGTCTTCTTGTTCTCATCGATGTTTAAGACATGAAAATGAAAGACCATATTCTAAAATCTTGCCTTTTCAATCTGAACAGCTTAAGACTGCATCTAAAACAAATTCACTTTCATGGGCCATGAAACGGGCTTCGACAAAAATCAATACTGTAATTTTCTACTAAGATAACCCAATTCGTGCAAAGCGATTTTCTAATTTCCTGCAGGAGCATCTTCGATTATTCAATCACGCAGCTCATTCCTGGCTGCCCTGGCACTGATGGATTGTTTCCAAATCTACCCTGGTGTCTTACAGGTTAATGGTGTACTCTACCAAGCCAGACATGTTGGTTATCCGAGATCTCAAAATTCAAAAGTGACAGAATTGAGTGAGAACAATGGAAATAATAAAACACATTTATCAACCTTACATGCTTGTGCGTGTGTCTGCCATTAACCCCATTAAGTCATAATAGACTATTGCATAAATTCATCATAACATAAATCCAAATATAATAATAAAAACCTCTGTAAAAACACACAATTCACAGAGAAGCGTAAAACATCGTAAAACAATAGTTATTCTTTTTAGGGTTACTTTTGCTATTTGTATTTTGCTGGTGGGCGCAGAAGCCTTTTGGGAACAAGGCACATAGAAACACCCAGTCCATTGTAGTGCATCAACACACAGGGTAGAGCATGCAAACTACAACCAGAAAGGACTCGGGGACCACCCCACCTGAGGATCAATCCTAGGACCTTCCTGCTGTTAGATGACAGTGACACCCTTGATATTTTATCACATTAAGACTTATATCATGTATAATTCCTTGGCCAATCATGTAACAAATTTGAGCCAAAACACAACTAAAGTCCTTTATTTCACCTTTACTACAACTACACAGGTGAATCTTAGAATCTGGATTGCATTTTCATCCCTAGCCAATGTCTTTAAGGAGCTACTCATGCTACTCACACAACCCACTGCTGTGATTGTTCTAAGTCGTTTTTAGTGAGTGATAGAAATGTGTAACTGCAACACTTAGCACAAAAAAGTTACTAAATAACAAATGAATAATGTGCCGTGATTTAAATTACATCTTTCATAGCAGTAATATATTTTTACTGCTATTTCACTGTCAAAAACTGATGTACGTTAAAATGACTTTCAATGTAAAACTTAGCTGAATGTACACCTAAAGCAGAATGGTTGTTGTTGAATGAGGTAAGTGTGAACAGATGGTTTCCAACAGCTGGACAGTTCCTCTGCGTAGATCCTCTTTCTTGGTCAAGATTTTAGAATCTTCTTTTTCTTCTCATCCTTCTGGGTCAGAGAAATTAAGCAAACCATTACCAGACCCCTGAGTGAGATCAAACTACCTGCAATGACTTCCTGGCACATCTGGATCACATAAGACATTTACATGACTGATTCATTTATCTATCTGTAATTACTACATTTACCGCTGCACTGACTGAGTCACAGTGAAAAGACAAAACAAGAAAGGATCAAGCTACAGTCCAATACTTTAAATAAATCTATTTTTAAATCTATTTTAAATCTATGTTTTGTACTTAGACTCTCTAATGACACAAATGTAATTTCACGCCATGTGCTTTGGCCTGGTGGTTAGAGAACTGGGCTTGTGATCAGAAGGTTGCTGGCTTGATTCACAGAGCTGACAGGTCACAACTGAAGTGCCCTTCAGCAAGGCACCCAACCTCCAACTGCTCCCCAGGCATGTGTGCTCACTGCCCCTTAGAGTTTACTAGTGTGTGTATATGCATGTTTCACTGCAAGGATTGTGTTAAAATGCGGAGGATAAATTTCACCACACAGTGATGAATGAATTATTATTTTAAACACTTTTATAGGCATATTTTTTTGCATATAGTCACATAATTGTATGTCTGTTGTTTTACCTTGTCCTTAATCCCATTCAATTATTAGGTGTCTCCCCATTTCATTCATGTGGCACACTTTATGCTGGATGGCCGTTCCTGTCAACAATGCACTGGTTTGTACATCCTGGTGGCTAGGGTGGCAGCCAACCATCAACATTGAGATTCGAACTGGAGAGTTCAGTTCGCTTTTGCTGTTCTGGACTTGTTGCCTTGGAGATCAAAGTGCAAACAGCTTTGATGAATCCTTGTACTGTCAAGTACTGGATTTTATCCCCAGATCTAGGTCCTTTCTTTGTGGAATTTGCACGTTATCCTTGTGTCTACGTGGGTTTCCTCTAGGTACTCCAGTTTCCTCCCACTGTCCAAATACTTTCATCCTGGTTGATTGGAGACACTGAATTGTCCTGTAGGTACCTACAATGGACTGGCACCTCATCCAGGTTGTTACCATGTACCTTGTGCCTGTTGAAGAGCTAGGATAGACTCCAGCACCCCTATCCCACCCTGATTTGAATAACTGATGAACAACATGACCCATCTAGCAATCATTATGTGTCAGTAACAGTGTCCAAGTCTAAAGACTCGTCTGTCTTTTGACCACCCAACCGTTCTATAAGTAGGTCACAACCACCTGACGCTTCTAAAAAGACAGCGGTAAGACAGCGGTATGACAGTGGTATGACCGATGCTTGGCGCTTCTAGGTATACCTAGGTGTAGCTGGCTCAGCACTTCTAGTGTTAATCAGTCATAGCAAGGCTTGATTTCAGTCAGACCCGTAAAGCATATATCTTACTCATCTTGAATATTAATCTTGAAACTATAAAATATTATAAAAGTTTTTTGGCAACTGGCATCCTTCTTTGGTCACAAGACAACTATATGCAAAACTGCTTACCTTGATAAATTTAATGATCATCTCTGATCACAGAACAAAAACCTAAGGCATAAGAGGCCTTGAACATACTTAAGGTCCATAGAAAGTTGACTCTATGTGTTGTAAGATTGCACAAGAACATGCTCTTGTCTTTATATTTGGCTAGTTAAGATTACATCTACACTGCTGAAAGTCTTTCTCCAAAATAGAAAATAAGATTTATAGCAAATGAGAACTGAGCAATAACAGTCATGAAGCTAAATCATATACTGCATAGCACTGATCAAATCAAACTTAAATAGACTTTACTTCATAGATAAATACACTGTCTCAGCAGCTCATATATAGAAATGCTGGCTATGCTTTAATTGGACAAGGAATCATAAAGGAAATGGAAACATTATGACAATAATGAAATTGAAACAGTCTGTCTAAAACCTGCCAGCTAAATGATTCTACTGTAGAAATGTCGTGGCATATTCTCATTAAAACCCACTCAAGTAGTCAGAAAGAACAAAAAATCGTCATAGAATGAGAGTTTTTTTTAAATCACAGAAAGCTGTATAAGCGGTGTTTTTCCTATGTTATTGTGAAAGTTACATTGGATTCGACACAGGAAGTAGTTTACTCTCTGGCTTACCACATTTGGCAAGTTGTTGTTTTATGGATTGTGGTGCCTGGCATCTAGTCGCCAATGCACATCAATCAGATGAGTTTGTGGTAACATCAGGGAGGTCCTGGCTGCAGATCTGTTAACCTGGCATGGTACCACAGTCAAAAGTTTATGAACAATTGTTGGGAGATGTAAATCATGACAGCCTTGGGATTGCAAATACAAACCCCATTTCCAGAAAAAAAATGATGTTTTGTTAAATGAAATAAAGAGAAGAATTTATGACTTATTAATTATCTTAATTCAACTGATAAATAAGAAAGGTGTTTCCAATGTGTTGATTGATAAGCTTCATTGTATTTTGTAAATATAATTTAGAACTGAATGCCTGCGACACTCTCTCAAATACTTGGGACAGAAGCATTTACCCCAGTGGTCATCCCTTTTCTGACTGGTGAAACTTGATTTGGGAACTGAGAAACACAGTTGATGCAATTCTGCAAAAGGATTTTTTATCCATTCTTGCTTGATGCAATCCTATAGCTGCAAAAATATGTGGTCGACAGTGTCTGATTCTGCCGCACTATACATTTTTAATAGGCTGGCCAGTCAGGAACATGTATTCAAGGTCTACAAAGCCACACTGTTATGTTATATCTAGTGAGTCCTCACATCCATCTTGCTGAAATAAAGACATACAATGACCATAAATATTCCATAAATATAAATAAGCATTCATGGCATTTTTCATCTTTCTCCATTTTTTTATTTTCTGTTTTTTGAGAGGGAATAATGGAAGTGCCCAGTGGACACACAGTATTAAACTGATATCTTAATTATCCAAGGTCATAAAATGGTTATTATTATAAATGTTGTCAGACAAAATAGCAATACAAATCATTAGAACATTAGGACATTGCATTTTAAATGAAAGTATTGTATTCACACTAGGTGGGAATAGCCATTCTAAGATAAATTATGGCCATTAAGAGATGCACATAGTGTGCAAAAATACTTAAAAGATTATTCAGCATGCACATAAATACTCGACAGGGAGCCAACAGTGTGCTTGCAAGCACATATATGGTAAGGATGTAAATACATTTGCTGATTGTGGTTGTCAAAGCATTTATTTGGTGATGATACGAATACTTTTGCTTAAACTGGTGTGTGCAAGCATTTATTTGGTGGGGATGCAGATGTATAATATAATTTTACTCTCACTTCATTGGAAAGTATTAATTAAACGGTGCTCTTGTTTCCTTACATAAGCTACTTTTCTTAGACACATAAGTGCTATCTACGGAATAATCAAACACATTTGACAGTGTGTAAAACTATGGCATTTTGTCACTTGTGGCCACCAAGTGAAATCAAACAATCCTTCACAAAATTCATCTTATGAAAGCTTAACAAGTTGAATTTGTTTGGTGCTTGGACAGTTAGCATAAGTGTCACAATTTTTCCATTCGTAGTGTAGCTGGTCGTTTCAAATAACTGTTTTAAGGGCCTTTCCTCACATATATGCCCCTTTAGGTAATCTAATGTTTTTCCACATATGTTACCTATAAGGTAAATATTGTAACATACATGTATTCTTTAAGTAGTATTTAATTTGAATATCAGACCAAGTTAACCTGAGTAAATTCAAAATGCAGTTTTGCGATCACAAACAACCTGACCCATTTAAAAAAGTAATTAACTGTTATTAACCACAATTATGGAAAAGCTGGCTTTAATTTCACTAGCCACACCCAGGTCTGATTACTACCAGACCTGTAGAATCAAGAAATCATTTAAGTAGAACCTGTATGACAACATGAAGTAGGCCAAAAGATCTCAAAAAAATATGCCCTGATCGGAATAAATTCAAGCAGAAGTCATTGACATCTCTCAGTCTGGAAATGGTTACAAATGGTTACTAAGAACAACATGTAAATCACTGCAGGCCTCACTTCCCTCAGTTAAGGTCAGTGTTCATGAAAGAGACTGGACAAAAATGGTATACATGGGAGAGTTCCAAGACGAAAACTACTGCTGACCAAAAAGAACACTAAGGCCAAAAAAACATTTTGATAATCCCCAAGACTTTTTGACAAAATGATCTGTGGACTGGCGAGACAAAAGTAAAACTTTTTGGAAGGAGTCTGTTCCATTAAATCTGGTGTAAAACAAAAACTGCATTTCAGAAAAAGAACATCATATTGAGTGTCAAATACTGGTGGTGGTAGTGTGATGGTCTGGGTCTGCTTTGATGCTTCAGGACCTAGAGGACTTGTTGTAATTGATGGAACCATGAATTCCGCTCTGATTTGGATCAAATATGGGCATATAATTGATGTATGTGATCCATTTGTGTAACTAATACATAATCATTCATAAATGACCCTATAATGTTTGATTTGTGTTAATTTGGTTGATGTAGGCACATTTATTGCATTTAGCTGAGGACCAAAAACACCAAAACCATTGAGAGCAAGTAATACAAGTTTGACCCGAAACAGACACAATTTGTTTGTGGTAAGAATGCGGTTTTACCTCAATCCAACCCATATTTGCTTCCTTCTTTTGCTCATCTGTCTCCTTCACAAAGTCTGAAGTAGTACAGAATTTTCAAGACATGACCTCTGCCACGATCCCAACCACGCCCGTTGAGCCATGTGTCCGTTCGCGGTGCAACCGGCGCTATGATATAGTGCCAATGGCTGCTAGTGAGCTGCGTGCCGGTTCATGGCATGGTCGGCATTACAGATCATGTATCTCGACCTGAGCTTATTAGATCCAGGCTCATTAAGGCTAATGGCTTTATTTAAGCCAGGTGCAACCCCGTACGGGTGCCATGCCTTCGTTCATTCTCAGTGGCTCAGCATCAAGCTTCCGTGGGCTTCCAATGATTTGCTCCTGTGACAGGGTCAGTTTTGGTATGTTCTGGGTCCAGCAAGGTAAGATCAGGAGGTCTGAGGTAATTAGCTTTTGGTTAGGGTCTGTTGGAGCAGATGGGGGTGAATGCCTGTCCTTAAGCTGCCACCTCACACCAACCTATCTGATCTCCCGGGTCTTCCTCTTCCATCCGGCTACATCAGTTCTCCTCCTCAGCTAGGTGATCTGGAACATCAGTGGGTTTGCAGACTCAGCATAAACTTCCCATCCTTGTCCAGCAGATTGGACTTTGTGAGTTCAAGCCCAGCCTTTTGTTTGTCTGTTTATTTATTTATTTATTTTTTTTGTTTAATGTTCTGTTATTTTGTTTTATTTAATAATACATTAATTATATCATTGGCTATAATCCACATTTTTGTGTCCTTCTTTTCTCTTCTTTTGTGTCCTAATAACAGACTCAATGTCAAGTCAAGTAAATTTGACTTGTATAGTGCTTTTTATAATAGACATTGTCACAAAGCAGCTTTACAGAGTTTATGAGTCCAATAAAAGCAGTACAATAAAACAAAAAAAACTCGTTTAGCAAGCTGAGGGTGACTGTGGCAAGAAAAAAAACTTCCTAAAATGTAGGGAGAGAACTTGAGAGGAACCACACTCAGTAGTGACCCTCCTTCTTGAGAATGTGAATTTGGCATTTTGCTTATGTAAATATTTTGACCCAAATAATTGCAACCCCAAATCAGAAAATGTTGGGCCTGTTTGGAAAATGCAAAATAAAAATGCATTTGAACCCAAAGTTTTCATGTTTTGTCTCAGCTTCATTTAATTTATTAGTATGCCTGCAGTTCTGACTAGTCCCCTATGTGTGTAAAACAAATAATGCAACAAGGATTACAGGAAGAATGGAACAAAATAAGGCCTTAATTTGGCATTTTGCTGTTGGAGTTTATCCAGGTTTCTCACCTACATAATTGATAAAGCTATAATCATCTCTTCCATTTCTCTATGTTTAATAGCAGAGAAATATGCATAAACCAAATTAAAAGACAATTAAGCAGAGTGAACCATTCTTAAAGGGATTGTCAGGAGGCATTTGGTGTGCTTGGATTTTTCTCTGTGTGAAAAGAAACTGAACCAAGAAAAAACACAAATTATCAAACTCAAGAGCTGATTCAGACCAGAGCCATCAAACTATATGCGTGATACATAGTTTATTCTTTGTGGTGTCACTGGTAATACAGCTCCTGTGCTGCAGTTCCTTTGTCTATTCATGTGGTTAGAGCCATAGCTTTCTTTTGTCCAAATTACCTAACAGCAACATCTGTACTCACCATGCTTAAATAAGCAAAGATTTTAAGTGCTGAGCGACGACTTGGAGCTTGTTTGGAACTCACATTGGCCCATTGTTTAACCTTGGCTTTTATAAAAGTTCTCTTAAATCAATTTTTTCATCTGCTCGCTGGGCCAACATTTAATGGGTTTTAAATGACCCTGTTTTGTGGGATTCAACAAAAACCTTGCTCTGCCTTAGTCTATAATAACACATTGGTAAACAAATTCAGACTTGTCATATTCAGGTAGCCCAGACACGTCAGACAGCGTGCAGAAACGAGGCTCAGTTTCACCCACACTGTGGTAAAAATTTGAACAAAACCAAACATCCCTCAAAGAAGCATCACTTTTTTGTATAATTTGATCAAGGCTGGACATTATTTGTGTTTGTGTTCTTTTTTTACCCCAATTAAAACCAGATGCAGGGCTGCCCTTGCTCAGCCAGTGGTGAAACAAATTGGTAATCTGCACACTCTGGAACACTAAGCAAACATAATCCCAGAGAGACCTGTCCCCTTTATATTGGCCCCTGTAAGCTTTAATCATGTCCATTAAGGCACTGAGGCTCATCTGACCCATTTCAAACATAATCATCCTGCATGGTACATCTTATTGCTTTGAAAACAACAAAGTTATGGCAACAAAGCCATACTGCAGATTTACACCAACATAATATACAGTGAGCTTGGGTGGTGTAGCAGTGTGTTATGCTAGCCCACCACCACTGAGTTCTGGGTTCAAATCTCAGCAGTGGAATCAGTTGGGTGTCTAACAAGACATGGTTGATTGATGCCCTGAAATGTGCTGGAATTCTGTCCTGCTATGTCTAACTTGAAGGAAAAAAGTTTAATGAACCAACATTTTTAAAGGCATGCATTTTACATAAACGGTGATTTATTAACCTGTCCATTTTTATTCTTAGTCAAGCGCTTTCAGATGCTAAACAGCCATATTTTTTATCAGAAGAATGATTTTGATTAGTGACTAATGAAAATCCCAAATTCTCAGAAAATTATAATATTGTGAAAAGGTTCAATATTGAAGACATCTTATGCCACACTCTAATCAGCTAATATAGTTCAGTAGGTTACACAATAATGGGGAAGACTGGACAGTTATCCAAAAGACGACCATTGACACTGCACAAGGAGGGCAAGACACAAAAGGTCATTGCTTAAGAGGATGGTTGTTCACAGAGCTCTGTGTTCAATCACATTAATAGAGTTTCACTTTTTGAATGAAATTACTGAAATAAATCATTTTTTTCATGATATTCTAATTTTATATTGGTGTCTACCAATGTACAACAGACACAAATAAATGAGTCAATATAATTGCACCTCATTTTCAAATTTAGTGTCTCCAATTAACCTGACTGGATGTTTTGGACTGTTGGAAGAAACTGAAGCTCCTGGAGGAAACCCACACAGACATGTGGAAAAATGTGAACTCTACAGAGAAAGGATCCCGACCTGTGAGGCAACAGTGCCACCACACCAGGACAAATGGTGAAATTAAATATCAGATAAGCATTGCTAGCTGTACTCTTGATTTGATCTTTGATAACAAGGATATTGAATCTTATTGTGGACTCAGAAGTCTTTATCATGTTTGATTTAAGGAATGGTTTAAATAAAACATACTTAGCCTCATTTTATTTTTGTAAAGTTTAACATCCCATATAACAAATAATTGACCATTTTCAGTGCTCTAGTGGACACAGTTCTCCAATAACCAGATCACAATCACAGACACATAAATGATGTGGACTGATTCTCTGAGGAGCATTGCCCATCCAAATGACCTTCATGCAGTTTAGACAAAACTGAATATATGTGCACCAAGCTCAATATATGTGCTATTTTTCCGAATTCTTTCCTTTTGCTCTCAGCTCTGGCTTTTACACAAAACTCACCATAGCCTCACTAAAAATCAGCAATGCATTCAGTTTTTCACACAGTATGTGTGTGCGTGTGTGTCTGTGTGTGTGGTGGACATTATCATTTGTTTAACAGAAAAAGGATGTGGGGTATTTCACATTCTAAATGTTTATCAAATCTATACAATTTGAACACGCAAACTCCTGGAACAAACAGTCAGTGTTTTTCGGAAGTAATTATGTGTGGGCAATGCTTATAAAGACCAAAAAAGCTCGGCTGTGTGAAAGAATTGCCTCATTATTTGTCCAAATTTCAACATACATTCCAGACTGACAAAAAAGCACAACACTTGCTACACAGACTTTTCTTTAACTGCTAAGAACTTCGTCATAATCTCCAGATGGGTAACAAAGAAAAAACTAAGTAAAGGAGGGAAGTTTTATATCAATAGCAGATGCTGTGAGAGGTAATTAGCTGGCATGGATCCACTTCTCTGTTCCCTTACTGGCAACGGTCACTGCAAATTAGTACCCAAAGTCAACAAAATAAGAAATTTCTGTCCTGATTAGAGTGGTCTCTTCCAGATCCACAGGCCTAATTACTCATCTAGAAGTAGATGGCAAATGGTTTGTGAATGGTTTGATGTCTTAAAAATAAGAAATCCTATGATATGGCAGGGGTCCCCAATATTTTTTTCTCAAGGGCCACATTAAACGATCATAGCAAAGGCAAGGGACAGTTAGTTATTCTTCTTCTTCTTATTATTATTATTATTATTATTATTAAGTTGACCTAACCACAGATAGCTGTAATTTTGAGAAGTGACAATTTTCAACTTTTTTTTTCACACTGGTCATGCCTTACATGTGTCCACACAGAGAGCTTGAAAGCATCTAGATATGGGGTGTGTTTAAAAACAAATCGAGCTAAGAGCATGGATGGCATTTTCGGTACACATTGTTTGACATACAAGCTCATTTCAGGTCATATTTAATTTGACAAGAAAGTTATAAAAGTATTAAAATACTGCGGTGGACATTACCATGCTCTTACACCACTATGCTCTTTCACTGCTGACCAGTTGGGAGTCAAATATAGCACTGGTACTACTTTAAAATCATTGGAATTAATAAAAACCTTATAAATAACTATTGACTATCCCAAGTCAGTAGACATTTTCTGGCAGAGCCATGCTGAGTTTTGCAAATGGTTTTGCTCATATGAGTCCAAATTTGAGCTTCACCAACTACCCGATAATTCAATTCTTTAAACAGAGACCTGAAAAAGGAGCCTGGGTGCACTATAAGACTATTCATCCCACAACATGCAATGACCTTCTGATCATATATTTTGCTGGGGTATTAAGCACTTTACTACACCAGACCTATGCAGTTAAAAGGTGTTCTTGGTAGAATTAACATTTAAACTTGATGTTTTATTTTATAAATTCAAATTACTACAATTTACAATGAAATGTTAATGTTTAATGTTCCATTATGTACTCCCTTTGAAAGCTACAAGAATTGTTTCTGCACGCTCAGGCTGAATGAAATAACATTACTTATTCCATTACAACATATTTCCAAGCTTTATCTAAAAGTGCTTTTTTATATCTTTCAGGCTCCATTGCAAGGGTTGATCAGCCATCCCAATAATAAGCAAGAAACATATTTGCTTCAAACATGACAACTTCCTTGACTGCAAGCTATTCTCTAGTACTGGTAACTTTCCTAAAGACTCATCAAGAACCCCAACTTATAAACCACAGGCAGCTTTAAGTGCTTATCCTATAAAAACCCTGCTCCCTAACCAATCTGGAGACTAGAAGAGTGAGCCAGTTATTCTCACATATATTGAAGAAGAGGGAATAAACTCTTCTACACCAACAGGGGCCTTACAGTTGTACTGGTGTGTCTGCCAAAAGCAATTAGACTTAGTTTACAGATCATTTCTTGGTCCTTGTAACATGGCCATAGTCTCAGACGTACATCTGCTTCCACATTACATTATTGAGTGATAAAAGGATATAGCAATCACTGCAGGCTTGTTAAAATGTGTAAGGAGAATTTAAACAGAAATATAAAAATACCTCATGCAATCAGATATACTATTTCCGACAATTTGGACCAGTTTAG
>JAYDZG010000001.1:28316746-28327126 GCA_034509265.1 Microcambeva bendego | reverse complement strand
TAATTATTAAAATTTTAAAGTCATGTTTTACAGACTTAATATGTTTATGCTTATGATAGGAGAGATAGTTAGTGGTTAAGTTTTTAATGCTAAACATAGTCATGGACAATTTTGGATCTCTCTCTGCTTGTGGGAGGAAAGTGGCACTCCCAGGGGTAACCCACCCAGACACACAACTTGGACCACCCCACCTGGGGATTAGACCCAGGATTTTCTTGCTGTGAGGCAACAGTGCTACCCACTAAGCCAGTGTTCCACCCAAAATGAAAATACAAATAAATATGTACTCATTTAATATGTACTCAAATCAACTTTTTTGCAATTGATGCAGGTTTTAACATGTGTAACTATACTTCATCTGAGTCATTTTTATTATCTCATAATACATGTGTTTTAATAGAAGACTTGTATTATAATAGAAGTTTAGACTGCGGTAACTTGCAGAATGTGACATACTATTGACATGTTGAAATAAACACAGATGTCACTGATAAAAAGCAGCTTATGTTGCTTTATAATTACCAGAAATCTTTCAACATTGTTGTTGCCCACACAGATGAATAACTTATCAATGGCATAGAGTCAAATGAGCAGTGGTGTCAATGTGTTTGCCAATATAGTGTATAGCAAGTGTGCAAGAAATCAGTGTGCAAATGTATACCGTCCAAGATGACGTAATAAAGTTTGGTTTTCAAGATTTTCATATGCATATATTCCCAGAATTTATTTTCTATGGGCATGCTTATTTCTGGAACAAGCCGCTAAGTGAAACAACAAATCATATTTAAGATTTAAAAATAATCTTTAATCATTTGTGTGACTTTAAACAAATCCTGTGATTTGACACAATGTTCCATCCTAAGTATCTCTTGAGTACAATGTTTGGCAGCCTTTTTAAGACAACCTGACCTGAAAAACCAACATCTGGAGCACTTGATCTCTCTGTGGACTCGCATGTTTCTGACACATGTCCACATGTTGACAGTAACGCAGCTGTAGATTTATGCAGCTCTGTGTCCTCTCACATGCAAACCTTTAGCTCTCTCCGAGGTAATTTCCTGCACACTTTGATCGCCATCTTAAATCTGTCCAGCATATTTACCACAGAGTTTAATACAGTCTGAAAAACTGGAGACAGGGGTCCCCGAGTCCATGTTTCAGCAGACTCTTCACTCAAACCTGCTGCTCCATTGAGCTGAGATATATCACCTTCCACATGTTTATGTGCCGTATAAAACGTACTGTATGTGAATCACGTGTTACGGTATTGAAGCTGAAATAGGAATATACAAACCCACTTCCCAAAAAGCTCTAATAAATGTGATTATTAATTCTTTGGAATCTTTGACAATGGGAATAGATTTCCAATGTTAGCTTCAATGTATTTTATAAATATAAAACATGCCTGCAATACACTCCAAAAGAGCTGGGACAGAGGCAAAATAAGTTCATACAGCATTCAAGTTATAGTGTTTCATTTAATTGGATATAAAAGTAAGATCCACCAAAAAATCTTTACAAGCAATCATGGGACATGGCTCACCTCCTTGAGCCAAACTTTACAAATTAGTTAAAAAAGAACAGTCCAAGACTTAATAATTTATATTTTGGCATCTACTGTTCATAATATTGTACAACTTATTTTACAATTTATTTTGAAAACTAGTTACATCACTTTTTTAGACAGTCCTTTTCCCAGTCTCATACAATTTTAATACCATCAGTAAAATAAATTAAAAATTCAGTTGAGCGCATAGCCACTGATGCACAACTGTTTTCATGTCATCACCACGTCACAATTTTCTTCCCTTTTAAGCTTATTTGACCTCTCCCTCGAAAACGACCTTTACAACTCTTCCCATCCCAACCAAAATATAAAAGTGTTAAAACTTTTTGAAGATTCCTCATGAAAAGATTCCGGAAACCTGAACATATTTCAGTCAGTGTAGGACAATCCCGTACACCACTGTTGAATGTACTTAATCCTTGTGCTCTCAGAAGGAAATGCTTGAGAAACTTGCTGTGAACCACAAATACCTGAAAATATGTTACACAATGAGAAAACTATGAAGAAACACCTTCCGTGGGAGCCAGCTCATCAAAGAAAATAAGAAATATGTGCTGTTGTCAGATGAGTCCATGGTTCAGATTGATTTAAGGAAAATCACACATTAAGTTCTATGTGACAAATATAGAAACGACAATAGAGACTGTTCGAGATCTCTGATGAACGATGCAAAAGCCAACGTTGTTTATTGAATGTGCCACTGACACAGAGGTGTATATTTGGAATTTGGAGACACATTTACATTTTCAGCATTTAGCAGACACCTTGATCCAAATCCACTTTCAGTACAGTATACAGTCTGAGCAATGAGGGTTAAGGGCCTTGCTCATGGGCCTAAAAGCAGCAACTTGGCAGTGATGAGGTTTTAACTGGTGACTTTGGCTTGCTAGTACTGTACCCCAACCACTAGGCCTCAGCTGGTATGGCTGGAGACTGACATGCTGCCACTGAGGCAAATAATTTCATACTTGCTACAACTGAAGGGCTTCAAAGTCACATAATATGAATGCTTGACCAGCATGCCTGCAGTCCACATCTGTTCTCCATAAAATGTATAATGCAGCTTGAAGAGGAAAATCAGATTATGGCTACCATAGACTGTTGAGCAGCTAAACCCTTTTATCAAACAAGAATGGAAATGAAGTAGCCGACCTCAATTCTCAAACCCTTAAAAGTCTCATTTATAGTAATAAGTGATGGAACGCAAGGGTAAACAGGAATCAAATTTTAATGTCTTTACCAACACACTGATGCTGACCAGAATTATTTTTGTCTACTTGTATCAGTTAGCTATTCAACAGTTAATAATGTACAAATTCTTATTGCACTTTACATTTTAACTTCTGTAAATGGGGTTACAAATTTTGTCCCACATCCTACAGAGTGATTATGGATAAAAAACTCAATGGATGGTATAAATAACTTTGCAGGGCATGTGTTGAAGCCTGTTGGGCAGAATGGTGTATTACCTGATCCACTTTCTCTAGTAAAATGGGTCTGCCTGAGGCGTCAAACCTATACAGATATTTCCAAAGCCTGCTCAGTAAAGCTCAATAAAGGAAATGACATCAATCCTGATAGTTCAAGGTGAGAGGCTTTACCACATCTACCCACACACAGATGAATCACAATCCAATGTCGTTACCCACACACACATTCCACACCCCATATCATATTTATTCAGTACTCACATGGTTAGATTAATACTTATTAAGCATGTCTCTAAGACACCAGCTCTCGTGACAATGGTTGCCAGGTCTACCATTCGTTTTCATATTTTGAAACTGCATTGTAGAATGCCTTGAAAACTATGCCAAATCAATAATGCTGATCACAATCCGCTGTACCAACCTCTAACAGGAACAGCCAAAAGACAGAGAAGACATTTAGTATACACGGGCACACAGCAAGGTGCACAGTGACTTGCAGCATAGAGACTTTACAAATGTGTATATTTTATATGATTTTAAAAGTTCATAATGTAATGAATTCAAAATCCATGTGGTGAAAATCTATTGTGCTTCAGGAAATATAATTGTCTCTGCCTCCACCTTCTGGCCAATGAGCACACATCTTCCTCCAACACATGACTAACCCTGCTTTTGCTATCATACTAATCCAAATCATTAAACAAAACTATAATGAATGTGGCTTTTACCTATAATGCTTTGACAAACAAGTACATGTACGCTAGTATGTAGTATGTGGGCCCTTTGAAACAGTGAAACATAATTATCCTGTGTACAGAAATGCAGCTGGAGCTGCATATATTATATATATATAATATTAGGAGTTAGATCTGCATCTGTACAGTGCAGTGGTTGAGGATGTATACTTTAAAAAGAAAGGGGTAGGTAGTCATATATCTGGAGCCATGCTTGCTGCAGTGCTGCTGGAGGATCCATAGAGCGAACACGACGATCGAGGTGGTCCCATAGATGCACGATTGGGTTTAAGTCTAGAGAATTAATGGGTCAGGTTGTACTTGGAGGACTCTGACATCATCTTCCACCTAGTGTCAGACATTTATAGTTGTGTGAAGTGTCACATTGTCTTGCTCAAAGATCCCATTCACCCCTGGGAAGAAATCAAAATCAGAAGGTATGCAAATTCATTGTCTGCCAAGATGGATTCATTCCCAGATCCAAAATTAATTCCCAGAATGCACGTGCCCATAAAATGCCACCAAATATCCTTTAAAAAGGAAACAGTGGCTCTAATAATGAGTGTGTTGCATGTGTACTGACAAAAATTCAACACAGTGAGAAAAGTAGATTTAATTTCCAATGTTTTATAAGATTAAATAACATTTCTCATTGTAATAAACGGAACAGCAATAGTAAAGAAACTGAGAAAAATCTAAACTGTAGATTAAATAAGGTACATTTAAATCCTTTCAAGCACAGTATTGCAGTTTAGGCACTGGAAACATTAGTGTGTGGACTGGCAGCAAGCAGTTGGGGTGACCTGTGGATCTCTTATAGATTAGTCAGTATGGATCTAGCTTTATCCGTCTGTGCAGGAAACAAGTGAACACCATCCCACAGATCTGAAAAACACATACACTATATGTTAGAACTGTCTGACATGAGAGAAGCTCACAGAGTCTTTCAGGCTTCTAGCGCAGACTTCTGCAGCAATATATAAGCAAGTAATAATCATGCATCACCAGCACATACAGTTCATTTTTGGGACTTCTCTTCCCATAGCTAAAGCATGCAAAAGGTGGATTGGCTACACTAAATTGTTCCAAGCATAAAATGAGTAAATGCATGAGTACATGGTGTATTATTGAAGCTCTTTATACCACCTTTTCTAAAATTGGTGTGTATTATAAATGACATCGATGTGTACTTTAATACTTTAATGTACACTAAGCTGCTGTAATTACTGACGTTGCCTAAGGGATAGTGGTCTTTATGTCTGTCAATCCATCTATCATTTAACTTTTTAACAGAAGTTTTTGGACTTCCTCCTCAGAAAAGCATTGCTCACAATGAAGCTCTGTAAATGGTGTATTTCTGCTATTTTCAGGTAGACTAAAGATAAATTAAAAAATACATATGAATAAATTAGATGAACAACATATGAAACCATATTCCAATATTGATTTAAAAAACAAGTGAAACGGCACCGTTGACATTAGAATTGATAGAACAAAATACAATATGGTCAACATTAGAAACAACAAAGGAAATATTTTCATCCCACATTTGGTCCATTAAATAAAGCTTTAAAAAACGGTCAAACTTACATTACAAAGTGCCCTGACTTGTTCTCTGATTCTTTGCTTTCTATTACTATATTTAAATTATAGGTTCTAAGCAGGTTTATGAATTCTAATGATAATGGGATTTGTATTATATTTTGCAATATACAGTTTCTATGGGAACTGAAGTGTAAAACAGTCATCATGCCAAAAAAGCTGCATCTGGGTCAGTTAGCATGTGTGGGTGTTTGTGTGTGCATACATTTGATAAATCACACCACTGACAATTGGTAAAATCAGTAAATGAGATAAATAACCTAGGTGTTATTTAATTTTTTTTTTTTTTACACATTTCACAATGTTTATTTTCTTTGGGGTTATGGAAGCTTAAAGTCTGCACATAGTGGTTTTTAAATACAGTAAACCCCCGAAATTCACGGGGGTTACGTTGAAAGAGCAGCTGCGAAGTGAAAAAACAAACAAAATGTCTATTATTGCCCATTGTTATCATTTAAACCCCAAATATGCTGTCAAAAACACATTTTCAGTCACTACTGCAGTGTTGTGTGCCACCCCATGGTCACTCTGTCCAGTACAATCGATTATGGAGCGGCAGCTAGTACTAACCAATCAGTGGCTGATCTTGGAGCGGAGGCGGGAGTTAAAGCTGAGAAACTGTAGCGATACAATCACTATGACGCACACTTTTTCTAGTAAATGTGTACGTTACCTTTCTAGGGACACTTAAAAATAGTTGTGTGTAGTATTGAGTCATATTTTTAAATCGCGTCTCATTTGTAAATACAGTAGCACTCCTCTGTTAATTAGCTTTTCTTTTGAGCTAAAAACACGTAAGCGATATCCATTACATTATTACACCACTTACCACAGACCGGCTCATATCACTGTACCGATGTAACATCTTTGTGCAAGTACTGTCATTTATGCAAGCATTATTTCTTTTTGTTTTAAGTAGGGTAAATACACTGTCATTTTATTTTAGAAAGAAATAAAATAAAATGTGTGGGTACTCACTAATAAAGAATAGTATTTATTGAGATGATAATGATTTCACAGCAAATTAGAGGATGCACCGATGCAGGGTGATTGTGTGCAATCTTATTGCTTTTAGACGGAAAAGACTTGCGATGGTTCTACATACAGTGAAGTGTTATGATGCTGGAATGAATAACGCTCTTGGATTGGCTACTTTCAATCCTCCCTCCTCCATGAGTACGAGTGAATTTACGTTAAAATGTATGTTACGTAATTGGTAAAATATATTTTTCTTAATATTTTTCATTAAAACTAAAAACTGTATATTGGCATGAAAAATACATTAAAAATGAGGAGGATATTAGTGACTTTGCATGGGATTGTCCATGAACAAATGTTAGTTAGGTTCCAAGGGACAAATTCACTAATGAGTGAAACCCTGACCAACAAATAAGCGGGGGTTCACTGAATATTACACCACATCCTTCACTTTCTCTGAAGGAAAGATGCAGTAAATTCGGTATTTCTCGACTTAAACGTTAAACAGGACATACAGTATAAACAGGATGTGTTACTAGAGATTGTTATATAACGGGAGAAAAAGAATAAATAATTGGACAAAAATATTAAATTAATGGAAGACAAAAGTCATCTACCAGAATATCCTTGATCCATTACAAACATAATGTAAACCACCATTCTCAGGTCCATATTTATCTATTTGTGTGGGGATTTTTTTTGTGTGTGTGCTGGTAAAGAAACATGTCCATGCAGCATATGTCTCTATTCCAATAAAAATGAAGGGGCAAGGTAATGCAAGTGGCGGCCCCATGCTGTGCTGCATACTGATGTAGTACACACAATAGAACAAGCATTCTACTGCTTCACATTTACAAACACAGCCAAAACATGCTGTAACAGCATGCACAGTGTACAAACACACATGCACAACCTCCAACCTTACGCTCTACTGGCTGATCAGGAGCCAAACACTGGTACTATGCATTCAAACATCTGAGAAGTCTTCTTTCTCTTCTTTATACAGTCGATAAATAAAGCAGGCAGTCAACAGCGCTCCTGCTAACTACAGGTACACAACACACACATCATATAGAGACATACAACGATGCATAGATACATAGTATAAAAACATACGAGACAGAAGGAGACATGGTTTAGGACATAAAAAATATAAACCAGAGCAAACTGTAGATCACACCCGAGCGTCTGTGCCATTTTCTGTCCCAGACAGGCCCGCATGAGGTCAGTAGTAATTAGAAATCCGGTGTGTACATCATACAAGCAATACTCTGGCTTTTTGTAATGCAGTTATTTTACTATTTATTATATTGGTTTATGGCTCATTACGCCCCAAAACACACACATGAATAACTAAGTACTTAGTACATCCGCTTTGCACGTTTTGTGCTGCGCAAAGCGTGCTTTTCTGGTCGGTTCCGTGTTGGATGTGCAATACTTTTCTTTTTAAAATGATGATGTAGTAGCTTCACTTCTCTCTGTAATGTACAACAGCAGATACTGGCTTTGTTATGGCTTTTAAAGCAAAATCTACAGCTTCTCTTCTATTACCATGATCAACAAATGGATACAGAGAACCGCATAAACCATATACTTTTGAATCCACCTCAGAGAAAGTTTTTCATCATTAGTCCTATCTGGATTGGATTAGTTTTTTGGGGGACGTCTGTAAAAATATTTCACATGAAAACTCTTGCATCCGGACTAAAAATACAAAAAATAGGAGGATAAGTGAGTTTTTAACTTTCTCGGTCACAAGATATTACTCTTACTATTTCAAGTTCAAATAAGAAACGCTAATGAATGTGCATATCTAAATAACAACTACATACCAGTAGCTGCAGTTATAATCGCTCCTTTAATCAGTCTGCATGATCGTCTTTTCCTCGCTGTTTTAAGTTTTGTCCTCCTCCTGATACAGGTCTTCCAGCTGTCTGGAGATGAAGTTTTACCCCCAACACTAATTAAATCATTCATTATACTCGCAGTAAACCTAATAGATAAAGGAAAGTTCCTTTCTCTATTATGTTTACTGCGAGGATTTCTATGAAAACGCATGCTCAGTAAAATAGAATGTAGTTCTATTTTATTGAAGCTAAAGCTGTGTCTGTCTGTACATACTCCGAGATGTGTATCGGATGGGACTTAAATGAACAGATGGCATTGGGGTTCAGCAAAAAACAGTAGATAAATCTGCCTGACATGGTCAGACATGGTCTGTGAGAATTACCCCAAGACCCCATGTCAATTTAATCCCGTCCGGATGGGACTATTGTTCTAAAAGTAATGAAAGAGTGAAACATAACAGCAGGATATGAGTAAAATGTTTGGTCTTACATCAACGAGTAAATAGTTTTTAAAAATATGTTACTTTTGTATGTGTACCGGTGCTGAATGCACCTTTTTTGCTGTTTATACAGAAATCATTTTTGAAACGATACCATTTTCGTCTTTGTGTGGACAGGGCCAGAGTGCAGCCCCCACAACAGTAGTACTTTTCCAACTGGCCCCTTGATATTTGGGATACAGCCTGCTTCCACTGCAGATCATTAGGTGGGATTGAACTGAGATCTCTTCCTGCCTACATGAAACCTTTAAGCAGGACAATTTTCAGACTGTCAGGCCTGGCTGAAATCTGGCATGCATACACTCTTTTATCCAAGTTAATCATAAGAACTTGACCTCTGTGGAGCGGTGCTTGTCTTTTATTAGCATAATAATAATACATCACTGAAGAGCAGGAATGTAATTACTGCACTCTCTTGAGGGGTGCTTCTGCCCACTTTGAGGCATTTTACTGTAAAATCGTTTCGCTGATTTACCGCAGGTTTTATTTTTAGCCAGCTTTTAAAAGCCAAAACCCTCGTTTCCACGGTGACTTGATCACATGACACACTGATTTAGTAGGACCAAGGACTTTGGCAGTGGTGTATTCTTCTCATGAATTCCCACTGATGCTCTGGAGTCTCGAAAGCACTCTGGACAAAGAATGTCTGGTGAACAAACAGGATTCTGACACAAAAGATGGCTGTGCAAATGGATTGCATATTTTGAAGCCAAGAAGTAAAACGTTTCTTTTAAAAGTCATGTATAAAAGACTGAAAGAATGAAAAGTCATTTTCACGGCTGCAAATAGGTAGGGACTACATGTTTGTCAAAAACTTCATAAGAAATCTTCACAAAATTCCTTAGAATCTATATGTTGTTTTCAATTATCACAATTCATTTATGATTTTGAGATCTTTTTTTTAATTAACCTATCTAATAAATTCTGTTATTTCAGCCAGACTTCACTCACATGTAGCTAATCACACCATGTCCCTTTAAGACCCTGTGTTCAACTCACAGTAATAAAGCAACTAAAACAGTGGATTTATTCATTTTACACTGCGTCATAGTTCTCCTGGCATACAACACACCTAAAATGCACTTAAGTAATTATAAATTGGCTTGCTAGTTCTAGTAGCAGCTTGGTAATCTAGATTGGTTCTGGACACATGTCTGATCTTTGGATGCAAAGTTACCCTTATATATCCGGGCACTCTCTTAGGTCTTAGTCTGTCCCAAGGCATCATTTGAGATTAACACTCCAAAATTATCGAACAATTTTTAAGATCTGCAGATTCTGTGAATTCCTTTAAGAAACAACTAAAGGTTTATCTTTTCAAGGATATTTGAATGACGTACCTGGCACAGGGGGTTGCTGCTGTTTGTTATTTAAGGATTTTATGGCATGTTTTTACTATGTAAATGAGTGTGTATAGGGTATGTTAAGTATTGTCTCTGGAAAGCACTTTGTGATATCTAGGAAAAGTTCAGTTCAGTCCATTTTCTTTAACCCCTTATCCTAATTAGGGTCAATGAGGGGTGCTGGAGCCCATCCCAGCTCTTCAACGGGCGCAAGGCACATGGTAACACCCTGGGTGGGGCACCAGTCCATCGCAGATCTAGGAAAAGTGCTAGAAATAAAATGTACTTTCTAGAACTGCTTCTATTTAATATTTTTGTAATAGAGTGTTCTATCGATTATTCCTGCCATTAATAAGTAATCAAATAAAGATGAAATACT
>JAYDZG010000001.1:28178433-28190290 GCA_034509265.1 Microcambeva bendego | reverse complement strand
TAACCCAATTCATGCAATGAAACACACATATATACACACTAGTGAACACATGTGCCTGGAGTGGTGGGCAGCCCTAGCCATGGTGCCAGAGGAGTAGTAAGAGGTTGGGTGCCTTGCTAAATGGGAATTCAGTCGTGATCTATTGGCTCGTTGAATCAAACCAGCAAACTTCTGATTACAATCCTAAATTACAATGCAAATATATGACATTCATGACCATGTATTTTATCTATGAATTGAGAGTTAGACAGAGGCAATGTTTTTTTCCTTTGTGGATCTCCTTTTTGTGCAACTAATACTCTCTTTTTTTCTTCTAATTTTTAGAATATCCAATCATTAGATTGCATTACACTTTCTCTCTACTGACTTCCACCCTGTGGATCCATACTGAACCTGGAGAGTCAGAGATGCACTGATCTATATTATCTCCAGAGGCCCAAATTGCAGAAGTTATGATGAATCCCCTCTGACAAGCCCTCACCAATAGATTAGCCAATCATTGTGCCTATAGATACCAAGCATATTTGAAGAGCTCTGGTGCACTAACATGTTTTATAGCTGCACCACCTTAGTGCACTATACCAAAACTAAATACCTTCACATGAATCCCCATTAGATGAAAAAATTCCGTTGTCATGATAGCCATCACGGCATTCACAGTGATACCAGCCTGGCAGATTCACACAGATGGCTCGACTGTCACACTGTACAAAGCCATCAGAACACTCGTCAATGTCTGCCACACAAAAAAGAGACAAATGGACATGAGTGAGAGAAAGAAAATCTTTTTACACAAATAGCACTTCAAAAAACATATATGGACACAATGTATAGCATTGTAAATTGATTTTTAAAATTTGGTCTGTGTTGTATAACAGCTGAAGCTCAGTGAATGATCAAATAATTTTTATATTTCTAAGCGTTTTTCTGAAAGCCATACCTCAGAACAAGAGTTTATTGATTGATATTTTGCTTGTGGTGAAACAACCACTTCTAGCTCTCAGCTTTTCACCTAAAACTGATTTACTGATTTTATACCAGTGCAGATCAATAATAAAAAGAAGCAAAAAAATGATCAAGGCCATCCTGTTAACAGTCAACACAAGCGTGCAGCAGTATTCATTCATCGTTTGTCCTTGAATCATGCCAGCATAAAAGACTATTCAATGTTTTAAGGGATTTCTCAATGAAGTAACACTTAATATTTAACGGGATAGGACTAAGTCATAAATATCTAGAGCAGTGACGACAGTGCTTTTGAATCTGTTATGGCTACCTATCAAAAAGACTTCCCCTGGAACCACTTCAAGGACACTTGGTGTAAAGATGGAATGAATACATGATGTGTATTTTGAGGTTTTCTAAAGTAATGCCTCTCAAAGAACCCCCCTCGATTAGTACTGTACAATGAAGCCTTTCACAGTGGCATTTGGAACAACTTAAATGTGGAGTTAAATGTGAAAGGTTTTCGGAGCCCGATTGATATAAAAAGATGCTGGGTCCAAAATATACAATCCCTATTTCCAGACAACGTAACTCATGATATGTTGCAAAGCTCAGTAAAAAGAAGATTCTGTGATTTGTCAATTCGCTTCAATCTTCTACTAACCTGAGAGGAAAATATTTCCACAGTTTTTACTCATAAGCTTCATTTTTGTTTTTAAATATAAATCCAATAAGAATTTGATCTATAACCACCATCAGCAGTTTGGTGTTAAGTAATAATTCTCTTCATTCGATTATTCAATGCAATGAATACATTATATTTGTGATAAATTTGCAGCAACAAGATGAATTAATAAAACCTCATGGGTAAAGCTGTAAGTCCACACACACACACACACACACACACACACACACACACACACACATAAATGTCATTTTTTATTGCTCCAATTCGCCAGACTACATGTCTTTGGACTTTGATGAGACTTGTTTACACTGTGATGAGACAGTGTTACCTGCTGTACCATCATGTCACCAAAGACATCTTTCAGTCATGCTTTTCAAATGAATAATAAAAAATAGAGCTATGGTTTACCGATTTGCAGAATCATTTTGAAGGTCATGGGTTTCTAACTTCAAATGATTATTGAGTACACTTTAACATGTAACAGTTTAATTTATAAATCTCAGATGGGATGATTATTGTACCAGAAAAAGCTAAGATAAAATATGCCGACAGTATGTTAGACTATGTGAGATAATCTGTTCATGCAGTCTGGTTTTAAAGTGTTCAAATATTATGGATAATTTCCTCCAAAAATGTCCTCAGCCAGTTTCAAAGTGTTGCTAGGCTTTTAGCTACAGTTCAGCTCACTCGGGTGTTCTGAATCAAAGATGTGATTTAGGGAAATCTTATGGCTTGTGGGTAGTTATCGATTTTGTTTTCTCTGTGGCTCACATTTGATGATCCGCATGTTGAAAGTACACGGCAGCAGACTTCAAATGCAAATGTGACACCAGATCTTGTGTAAGCTCTCATACATAAAATGGTGCTGCAGTGACATGCTCATGTCCTTTGAGCCATTGAGCAGCTATTTCATATAGAGTTGACAGGTCTGTGAATAGGTTTTTGTGCTCACATTATTCAACAGTGAAATCATATAATGTATGGGCTCTTGAGGAAAGCCCTTAACTCTATTGCTCAGACTGAATAGTGTAAATGTAATGTAAATGTAAATATGTGTGTTGACTTAAATTAAGTCTCAGAATTTAATGTTGCCAAATTTGTGAATAGATTTTGATAATGTATGAAACTCAAGACTTTCATCACTTAGCACTGGTCCATAGCCTGAATAAATAAAATGGTTGTGCAAGAAAACATAATCACAACAAGTTGCATGTTAAGGGTGTAATACAAGTAGTTGTTCTACTGGACTCAGTGGGTTGCCAGTTTACACCTCAATAAAGCCTTTTTCCACGGGCCCCTGAGCAAGGTAGTTAACCCTCAATTGCTCTAATGTCATTAGCAATACTTAGGTATTTGATAAATATGAATATATTATCTGAACCTGGTAAACACTTCAAGTTAGACATCTGACATTAATCTACACTTGCCTTTGTGGGAGTGAATGAAAGAAATGAAACTAAATGCTAGTAATTGCCCAATCCTATTTTAATTCAAACTTCGTACTAAGTTCATTGCACTTCATAATTTGCATATGCGAGGCAGGGATGCAAACACACACTTGTGCACTGTGTCACAGCCCAAATGCTGTGTGTGTCAAAGACAACAGACACTTTGCTCTCTCTTTCACAGACATCCGCCCACACACAAACACACACACCAAACTTCAACCTGGTATTTTTTCTTAGAACAGTAGAATTTTGAATCCACCATACATAACAATGAGTAAAATCTACAGAATTCAAAGAAATTGTGCAGGACAAAGCCTGAAATTACTGTTGACCTTGATTGACCTTCAACCCCATAGAAATTCACATGGATAAATCTAGCCATGTCAACTAATGGTTTCAAAACCTTAAAAAATCGGTTTCCGAGTTGGTGCAGTGGGATATACCGCTATCACACCAGCACAGAGACTCTTAACTTTTTAGGTCAAAACTCTGTGTTGAAACTGGTTGATTGTGCACCATCTAGTGGGCAATATTCAAACTATGTGGGTGGAGTCTTCAAATGATGTGTAAGGGCCCTTATTGGCACATAGAGAAATTGACTATGATAAATTGGAGAAAATGGGAGAAAATGCATAAATACTACTACTACTACTACTACTACTACTACTACTAATAATAATAATAATAATAATAATAATAATAATAATAATAAAAGCTGATGTCACTTAACACAGTTCACTGCTGCATCAATAAATGAAACCTGAAACTGTTACACAAAGAGAGAGTTATCTGGGCTCATTTCCAATGACCCAAAAGAAAGTGAAAAGATGTGTTGTGGTCAGATGAGTCCAAATCTTTTTTTCTGGGATGTCCATGGTTATTTCAGCAGGACAAGTCTCATTCTGCATTATGCAGTCTTAAAAAGTGTGGGTACCTAGACAGAATGTGAGTGCTAGTCCGGCCTGCCTACTGTTGAAAATGTCTATTGAAAATATAAAAAGAGGATTAGGTAATCAACAATGTTAATGTCAAAATGAGTGTTGTGTCAAGTATTGTATCAGCAATAATACAAAAAAACTCAACTTGCAAGACTGCAGGAATTAGTATCCTTAAGTCTCTAAGCATTAAAAATTAACAGGAACGGTTATGGAGCACCGTGCTAAACATAACTGTCCCCCAAAATTTTGGAGTGAGTAGCAGGAATCCAACTAAAATCTACATTAAATTTGTTTAGTGAAAACATTGTAAATACTGTCTGTCCCCTTAAGGTAAAAACATTCACATCAATTAATACATCATAGATTCTATTTTTAGCACAATTTACTAAATGTTTGACAGAAAAATAATAAAGCAAAAGGCTAAAACAATAATTTCACACTTTACCACTGCTTTGTTCTAGCAACGACACCTAGACTGTTTAACAGCAACAATTTCATCTATCAAGCAAGCAACAAAACCGTATTTCATGAGCCTAGCTGCCAATTTCATTAGCATGTGCTCATTAGTGTGTCCCCTATTGCCACATATATAGGCAGTTAATGCCTTGAATGCCTTTTTCACACCGAATGTCATGTGTTTATCACTTTCAGCAGACATGACTTTACACTTATTTAACATGTTATCATGAAATTACCATGTTAATTATGAAAATTTAATATTACAAACTTTATTTTGTACTGGTTTGCTAATTTAGACTTGTAAAATGTTTATCCTGAAAAGACTGACAAATTGTCATTGGAAACCTTGTTAATTGGAAGTAGGAACCTTTACTGTTGGCATAATGATGACAAAAAAGACGAAGAATTTAATTTAAATTCAGTGTTGAAGATCTCTGGACTGGTACAATGTAAAAATCATATAGTGCAGATTTTTTTTTAGAAATGCAGAAAATATTGTTGGTGTGATATCACACTTATACCTGACCTGTTTCACATCTTTTCCCAGTAAAGCCTTGCTGACAGATACAAGTGTCTGTTGCCACACAGGATCCTCCGTTCTGACATAGATTATCACACTGTGCTAAAGTGCACACACACAAAACAGAGATAATTCATTATGTTTATATCATGACGTGTCCAAATCCTCTTCAAAATGTATACTTTTAAATACCCAGTAATTACATTAGTAATTTCAATCAAGAATTAATTAATATACAACAGCCATTCAAAGTAAATAAGTGTTTACCATGACTGACCCCCACATAAGATATTAGCTTCTTACAGCACATTATAAAATTGTCAAATAAAGAGTTCAACCAAGTTTTAAAAACAGTACAAATGCACAGAAACAGGAAGGTCATAAAATTAAATACAAATCAGACAATGGTTCTCACCTTTGCAGATGGTCCCATTACCAAAGTATCCCGGTTTGCAGGTGCAGCTGTGCCCTCCGACTATATTGAAGCACAGTGCATTCTCATGACAGTTGTGCAGTCCACTTATACACTCATCATGCTCTAAAAAGAGACACCATCAACACAATATTAGTACCTTGGTACTGATCAAATCCATGTGCTGGCTGGGGATGTCCACGAGAAATCTGAAACCAAGCTATCCAGACTAACTCAAAAGACTTAATTTTACTAACTTCAAACTCCTACTTTTTACTTTAAGTAAACATGCTGCTTTATTGGGCAGAACCACTCTTATTGCTTAAATACATGGGCTTAAATGATCTGTCTGGGTGCCTAAGACTTTTGCACAGTATTGTATATATACATATATAGCATGCACAGTTAAGTCTGACAGCTGCTGGGGGGAGGAAGCTAAGCTTGTGACCGGCAGTAAAAGTGCACTGAAATGTGTCCGTTCTATGGCTCGGTTCATGTAACACAATATAGGCCCTATCGCACGTCGCAATGCTCATTAATTTCTTACACTCCGCAAGCAGTCTATTTTCATGCATTGCGCCTGTGTTGTTAAAATAGCAATCAGGTTTATGTCAATGAATGAATACTTTAATGCCAATAAGTAGATTAGTCTCAAAATGAGGTGTGCTCAGGTAAATTAATGGCATATTCCTATCTTGGCAATGGAAAACACAGGTGCATGACTGACTGAAAAAAATCTAGACACTCGACAGTCTAAAAAGCAGACGTTCATTGCTATCTTTTGTAGCAATTGTAGAGGTCAATTGTATGCGTGTACATCCCCGCTTGTTCCAGCAGCAGTAAAAAAAATGAAATGATCAACAACGAAGCCTGTTACATCAACAAAAAACAGAATTCAAATAAAATAACATTATTTACATTATTATGTTAAGGGACAATGGCTATAGATTAAATACCTGGCTGATTACAACAGTGCATGAAATGGCTTTCAATTGACAGCACACCAAAGCATGCACTGTATTAGATCGTGAAAGTGAAACTCTCAGCCTGCACAGGAGTCACATGTAACCTGGTAAGTTAATGAAATGATTTCATAAACATGCCAAGTGTTTATATAAGGGGAATTAAAAGTCAGGAATGGTGTACTGTGCACAACTGTATTGTATTTTAAGGCGCTCACTTTGTAGTTATTTGGTCACTGCATTTGACTCATATCTCCATCACCAAAGTGCTTGCACACCTTAACAAGTGAACAAGCAGGTCAGTTTCCTCATCTGAGAAGCATTGGACAAGTTCAAGTTCAACAAAGATCACTACACTAGGGCCCTATGTCTTCTGTATTTGTAATCCTAGTTCAGCATTCAAATTCAAATTCTGATTCCCCAGAACAATGCCACACAAGCCCAGTAACACACTAAAATGCTCTAGAGACATTTTTATTATGCCTATTATATACAGATAGATTTTCACATTAGAGATCAGTAAGTGGAATAATATTGTAGCAACATTTTTTACTTTATTAGTTATTGTATTGGCTGAGGGCCTGCAAAGTGACAAATATACAGATCACTTTACTGCTGGATAGAGGCACTAGAACTTGTGGTTCTGCGTTATTACAAATAACATTACAGTTGTGATGATACAATTTTCTTGCCCCAAGTTCAGTTTCTGGGACAGAATGATTGCAGTGATGCATTTCACAATAACACACTCCATCTCCAGTTGTATTAGGTGTAAATGTGTTGAAGTTACTTTGATGTGCAATAGTCTTCTTGCTAAAAATGGAGTAACAAATGGTGTGACTATACTAGGGCAACCATTTTTAATGCCACAAAAAATACTAATGCATTAATGTATCACTAAACCCACATTCATGTTTTCTATTTAGCAATTATTAAAAACTAAGAAAATACTATTCTTCTGATTATTAATCCATTCTAATTTAAGTAATAAAAACGTAATTACTACCTCTATAAAAAGCCAGTTTTTATATAAAACTGTCACTGCGGTTTTCCCCCACAGAAGTAACATTTGTGACATATTAGACTCCGTGACCTTAATTTGAAGTATCAACATTTAATAAATAAATAACATAATTATATATTCTTTGTTAACTGCATTCACACTGCTAAGTCTAAACTGTAGAACAGAGAAAACAGAGAATGAAACACAGAGCAGAATCATGTGTGCTTCTCAGTTTCAAGGACAAGAAGAACTTCAGAGAGATGAATGGTGACAAATAAAGCATTATTTCTAAAGGAAACTAAGACTGAGAATGCTGGTAACCATTTAAAACAACCCAAAGCATACAGCCAAAACAACACTTCAAAGGAAACAGACACTTCAAAAGAAGTCTCTAAAGGCCCTTGAGGATCCCCATATAAGCCCATTACACATTTATTATCATTATATCTGCAAGAGCTTGAATGGGCCTGCCATAAAGAATTGGATACACTACTGAAATCCAGGTGCACATTCATGCATTCAAAGATGCATTTAAAATATTATGGGTAATTTAATGTAGACTGATGAATAATGAGAATTATATTATTTAAAAATCAAATCCACAACAGAATGCAATACAAGTGCAATACATCCTACCATCTTGATGCTTTCTCACTGAAATATACATTGCTCAAAAATTAAGGGAACACTTAAACAACACAATGTAACTCAAGTCAAACACACTTCTGAGAAATCAACCTTTCCAGTTAGAAAGCAACACTGATTGTGAATCAAGTTCACCTGCTGTTGTGCATATGTAGACATGAAAGGCAATTAGCAAGACATTCCCTATAAAGGAGTGGTTCTGCAGGTGGTAACCACAGTCCATTGTTCTGTTCTCATCCTTTCTGGCTGATGTTTTGGTCACTTTTGCATTTTTTCAGTGCTCTCACACCTAGAGGTAGCATGAGGGGGTGTCTGCAACCCACAGAAGTTGCTCAGGTTTTGCAGCTCATCCAGGATAGCACACCAATGTAAGCTATGACAATAAGGTTTGCTGTGTCTGTCAGCACAGTGTCCCAAGCATAGAGCAGATACCAGTACACAGGCCAGTATATCAGGAGACGTTGAGGGGTCTATAGGAGGCAAACAACCCAGCAGCAGGACCGCTACCTGAAGGTGGTATGAGGGCCAGACATCCACAAGTAGAGCAATTGGTATTTGCTAAACAACACCAAGATTGGCAGATTCACCATTGGTGCCTTGTGCTCTTCATGGATGAGAGCAGGTTCCCACTGATCACATGTGACAGACTCTGGAGACGCCATGACCGAGTATGGAGACGCAGTAATGGTGTGGGGAGGCATTTCTTTGGATGGCCACACCAGAGGTACCCTGACTGCCATTAGGTACTAGGATGATATCATTAGACCCATTGTGAGACCATATGCTGGTGCAGTGGGCCATGGGTTCCTTCTAATGCATGACAATGCTATGCCTCATGTAGCTGAAGTGTGTCAGCAGTTCCAGCATGATGAAGGCATTGATGCTATGGACTGGCCTGCCCGTTTCCAAGGCCTGAATCCAATCGACCACATTTGTTAAATCATGTCTCATTCCATCCACCAACACCATGTTGTACTACAGACTGTCCAGGAGTTGACTGATGTTTTAATCCAGGTCTGGGAGGAGATCCCTCAGGAGAACATCCACCGCCTCATCAGGAACATTCCCAGGCATTATCGGTAGGTCAAACAGGCACATGGAGACAACACACACTACTGAGCCTCATTTTTACTCATCAGCCTGCAATTTGATTTTGAGTGATTCCCAATCCAGACCTCCAAGGGATAATACTTTTGATTTACATTGATTATTATGTTATTTTGTTCTCAACACATTCCACTATGTAATGAATAAAGATTTTCAACTAGTATATTTAATTCATTGAGATCGAGGATTTAGATCTAGGTGTTATTTTAGTGTTGTTTTGTTTTTTAACAGTGTATGTTATATAATAAAAATAGGGATTTAATATATGTCCCCTACTAGTTATTAAAACTAGAAATAAAATGGTTTTACCTAAAACATTTAAATTGTTAGACACTAATACTGTGCAAGTGTAATATTTTTAATTACAATTTTGACTTGCTTAATGATAGAAGAAATATGTTATGCTATTTTAAACAGATTTCAGACCATTAAAGTGAAAATAATGAATTGGTAGCCAGCAGCTAATTTTGCTATTATCCAAGAAGAGAAAAAGACATAACTATCTGTGGGTGATTATGCATATAAATAATTAAATATGCTAATTATTGTCCGCTGCATGCACAATGTAATAAATGTTTTTAATATTACACTTGGTGTGATTAATGTGATCGCTGATATAGTAGGAAAAGAAAAAGAATCCTGCATTATATCTATAATATTATTAAGAGAGCTTAATTTCTACAAGTCTACAACAATAACAACATAGTAAAGGTATGGGAATGGATAAAATCGTAGGATGTAGGGCTGGGAGATATGGGGCTATATTTATCAAGCGTCTTAGAGGACCTTTTAGTCTTAAGTGCTGAGAATTTGTCAAATTTACCTACTCTCAAACTTAAGAATAAAAGCTATTTATCACCCTTCAAAGAATCACTCCTGCTCCCTCAGATATTTAAGAGACCCCCAGAGGTGTCTTAAGTGGTTAGGAGTTGCCAGTAGAGGATGACACTGAGGCAAGAGAGACGTGCATGAACGTTCTGGGAGCAGGAGGATGTCCTGGCTTTGTTTAATGATTACCTTCCTTTCCTCTATTAACTCCACTAATAATCATATTGGTTCTTTGATCGAGTTTGGTTTTCTTTTTTAAATGAACCACACACCAGTTTCAGGTTATTCGCCTAATTATTGAATTCGAAAGATAAGGAAACTTTAATTTTTGATTCATTGCCAATGTTTTTGTTCTGCATGATTTTGCAAATTATTGTCAAAATATACACTCCCATTTTCTTAGATAAGGTATTCCAAACACACTTTGGTGGGTGAAATGGTACACATCACCTGCTTGTCCTGCATTGTTTTGTGCGCGTTTCCTAGATAGCTGAGGGACATTGAAGCAACATTAATTTGCTATTAATTCTGTCGAATCAACATTGATTCAACATACTTTTGCTATCTGGGTTTCATGCTTTTTGGGTAACCATGATTCCAACCTGGCAACCCTGCATAGTAGTGTCGTAATTCAGCTCTGAGACTGGCACTATATCACCAGACGAATGAAAACATCTGTGTGACTGTGGCTCATGTAAACCATTTAAATCGCCTTTGTGAGGTCAGGCACTGTTTGGGGGATAAGGATGGGTGAGTTTAGATCAGGGCTCTGTGCATCATAATAAGCATGCCAACACCTTTTCTTTTTTATTAACTGTGTAAGGCTTTAAAATACACATTATAATTAAGATAATTTCTGCATAGTGTTTATGTATAAAAGGTTTGTACATTGTTTATATGTATACAATTTTTTACTTCTATTATTACTTATGTTTATGTGTAAGCACCATTGGGTTGCTGATCATATTTAGGAGTACACAGAGCAATGACAATAAAGGCATCTTACCTTATCTCAATAGGCTTTCATTCATTGAAGTATTGCTTGAGAAACTGTCATGCTACTGTAATATAATAGCCACACTGATGCAAAAGTACTTTAGCACTGATTATACTTAATACTTATATCACTGTCACTTCTATGTGCCAAAGAAAAAAAGACCATCCACACTGTTACCAATAAAAAGTGCAAAAACTGCCATATGTTATGGCTCACAGCAGTGATGGAACGCCATGTCTGTCTCAGCAGGACAATGTCAGGCGTTATTCTGCACAAACTTAAACCGCAAAGCTTCATAGACATAGATTGTGAGTGCTTAACAGGCCTGTTTTCTTTCCTATTGAAAATGTATGGAGCATCATGAAAAGCAGAATTAGGCAACAGTGGCCATATACTCGTGAGTATTTAAAGACTTGTTTACAGCAAAAAAAAGGCAGCTAACAACAACACGTACTCTCAGAGTTGATGACATAACAGTTTAATAGGGACAGAAAATAAAAACCAACAAAACGTATACCATAAGCATAGTAAAAAGACAAATAATAAAACAGTATATAATCAATGCATGTTGTAAAATAATGCAGTGTGTGAGTATTCATGCTGTTCTATAGTTTACAAAAATGGGAAAAAATGCTGTGGTATCAAAACATCTGGAAACCTTTTTTCAGAGAATGTTGCAATATTCACATTTTGCGCTTTTAAATACAAACACAAATTACTTTTTTTTAACACAGTATCTTTTTAAATTAGTTTCTTGATACATTATTGAAAGTAGAGAGTAAAGTCAGAGTTACTCACCAGTGCAGGAATAATCATCAATGCGAAAGTAGCCGGCATAACAAACACACATGAAGGATCCTGGTGTGTTCACACACATGGTGTTCTCTCTGCAGTAGTGTTTTCCA
>JAYDZG010000001.1:28152132-28167128 GCA_034509265.1 Microcambeva bendego | reverse complement strand
GGATGGATAGATAGATAGATAGATAGATAGATAGATAGATAGATAGATAGATAGATAGATAGATAGATAGATAGATACATGTCATCAACATCTTGTATAAATCAATTAACTGGCTCATATTTAACCCATACCAAACATGTGCAATTTCTGCATCCATCTACCCAGACATCATCATCCCTGTAAATCTCTTCATTGAGAGAGCAAGTCCTTTCACAGTAGCAGCCATCCAAAGCTTTCATCCTCTCCTCTGCACGGATCAGCTACAATCACACACAATCAACAACATATTATTGCATTCACTCTATCAAACACATTGTAAGATATTTAATGTAATGATCAAATTAGGGCTTTTGAAAAATATTCTGAAATATGTTGCCTTTTTAATATGCCCCATACTTATTTTATGCCTTGATGTATATGTAACCACTGCATCATTTTAAATATTATAATTCCCTTTACAGACCACCCATGAAAAATATGCAGACTGTTGTATCTGCAAACTGATTTTAGCATTGACTGTGAATAACTGTTTTAAATTAGTAAACTCACTATTTATTTACAAAATAAAAAAGTACTATATAATTATGAAATATGTAGCCTTTTATCTTCTTCAAAGTGATTATGATTGACCTTAAACTTTAACCAAGGGAATGTTTTTTGCTGATCACATACATGGGTCTTTTGGAGAGTTTCATGGATATTTTGAGTAGGGTTTATGATATTTATATTCACTTTATATATATTTTCTTAATTACATATTTAAAAAAGTAGCCAATTATATAATGGTAAGAATTCTAAATTTGTAAAATGTATCTAACTTGAGCTTAAGCTTTTAAAATACTGTTTACAACTGCTTGCCACTTCATTTAGTGATTATAGGTGTACATATAAATAATAGATATTTTATAGTCCTCTGAGTGTTATTCTTTATTTATTCTTTTATGGATCTAACCACAGAATATTAATTTGCAATATCAACAATGTTAAATGTGAATGATAATTATTGTTTAATTTACAATGCCTTTAATCATTAAATCTGAAGAATCAGTGTTGAGCTGGTTGTTTAAAAAAGGAAAAAAAACATGCACCAATGCACTCAAAATATTAGATATTATAGATCTGCTAAACATGAAATTTTAATTCATTTCCAAAAGCTGAAGGTTGATTTGAAATGAAAGCAGAATACTGATAATACTGGTGTAGTGTAAATCAAATTGTAAACCTATGCTGGGACAACATCCTGCAATAAAATAAAGTATTTAGTATTTACATAATGTATATAATTAAGGATGAACCAAAATGCATTATAATATTCAATTACATTTGTGTGGAGAGTTATTATCCTATATAAATGAACAAGCTATTTTGCATCATCCCCACATATAAAGTTCTACACTGCTGATTTGATTATTATACCACTGATTTTGTCAGAAAGAGCTTGGGCTGCATTTCTTTTATTTGATTATAGTTTAGTCAATAAACTTTAAGCTACTGATTTTTGTTTGAATCTACTATTACATTGCTGTTTTAGCATAAAGCCATGCTGGCATGAAGCTCAGTGATGTGTTTTGTATTGTGCGGGTTAATAACTAATTCAAATCTAATGATGACTGCTTACTGGATACAGTATACTGCATCCCTTATTTTATTATTATTTTAAGTATTTTATTTACATTGGGCACAAGGCTGGAATACCCTGGATAGGTGTTCCAATACACCCCTTTCCTCAGACATAGCCAATCATGTTCGAGCATCCGGGTAGTGTAATAGCACCACCCAAGCATCTTAAAGATTTTATTTCAAGTTTTTTTGAGTGTATTGTGTGCAGTAGAGAATCTGAGTTTATGAAAATACAGTTTACATACATATGCTATTAGTAGTGATTTTGAGTGTGTAGTATTTTGTGTTCACATGTGTGTTGATCTTTTTTAGCCTTTTAACAGTGGACCTCCTAGTCATATCACAGCAAGAAGGTCTTGGGTTTTATCCCCAAGAGGGGCAGTCCTGGTCCTTTCTGTGTGGAGTTTTCATGTTCTCGCAGTGTCTGTGTGGGTTTCCTCCGGGTATTCCGGTTACCTCCCACAGTCCAAAACATGTAGCCAGGTTAACTGGAGAAACTGAATTGTCCTATAGGTACCTAATCACTAGGATACATAAACATTTGAGTTCCAATCCCAAGCCCAAATAATCTCCGATGTAAAATCAATAATGCATCACGATCCACTGTGGCAAAAAAGAAAATCACATTTTTAAAGTTATTAAAGCGTAATTAAATGACTTTAATTGAAAAAGTATATCTTTGTGTAGTTTAAAACTCTCACACCTTCCCAGAGGTTTTGGCCAAAATGTCCTGCAGCTCCATGATTTTTTGCACCAGACTGTGGAAATCGTTACAGGTGGGACAAGCTAAAACGGAAAAGATTAACAACACGGTGAGTGGAACCTGATGAATATTTTAAACACATTCTTCCTTTTTTAATTTACTCCCTTCTAGCAGGCAAGTCCATACAAATTTAATGAGATGTGTGATATATGAATGTGTGCTTTACGACGACAGGCGCTTACTCCGGTTGAGATCCGGGCACTGTGAGACGAATCCCTGAGGCACGAGCAGTAACTCGACATCCTGCAACACACCCTGAGGAGCGAGAGAACACAGGGAGAAAAAATTAGACCCAAAGTGGAAAGAAGACATACAGAATGCAGACTAATAACTATTCATCAGAGGTCTAATAGAGCTTTATAAACGTCAGCGCTTTGACAGATGCTGGCTTAATCACGGCTCCAGATGAGATGGAACAAATCAGCTTTCTCCAGATGAATAAGGCACATCAGTGAGCATGTCATCGCCAGCCAGCCGATGTCTGAAGTATGTGTAAGCTATGCCTACCTTAAAGAAGCCATGGGCATTATTTCTTTGCCCAAGCCACACAGTTGTGCCTGCAGGAGCATCCATAGAGGGAGTCTCCACAATTCTCTCATAAATTCTACAACATAAATTGATCAAATAGTCATCATTGCAACTTTCTATTATTTATACCAAGAAAAATATATATTCTATTTATGTATTATGTGTTTTCTTAAACATAGCCAATCATTTCTGAGTAGCCAATAGCAAAGCTGAGATTCAAATTAAAAGCCTAGCAATTGATTAAGAAAATATATTTAAGCTGTGTTGCCCACCTGCTGCAATCCACATAGAGAACTAGCTGAGTGCTGCTAAGTGACAGGGCCACTTGATGCCAGCGTGCATCTGCCAGGCTGTAGGGGAAAACCTCAGTGTGGTTTTTCTCCTCTGATGTCCAATAATGCAGCCGGATCTCACTGCGCTGACCACAGCTCTCCAGCTCCAAGTACCTGCACATGATGTCATGGGTATAGTGAAAAATAAAGCTTGCATTAAAAGTGCAGTCACTGCTGCATGTATGTGGACATCTGCTGATGAGTTTTCATTTTGATTTCTTTTTCAAATTATTAATTGCCCTTCACCCTTTCTGGCACCATTCTGTGCCACCCATGGATGATAGTTGCTGCTGAGTCTGGTTCCTTTAAAGGTTTTTCCTTGCCACTGTGGTCCTGGGCTTCTTTAACAAGTTTTTGTTTTTGGTCTGTTGGTCCTGGATTCGGTAAAGTTGCTTTAAGACAATGTCTGTTAACCCACCCGTAAATGTAATAATTCTACATATATCAAATTTCCACATAAGCAAATCACCAAACATGAAAACAATGAATTTTGGACATAAAAATGGCAAAAAATGCCTATAAATGCCCATTTTTATAATAGAAACCCAAAATTTGCAGCCAAAGACACACTTTCAGGCTCTATTGCAGTGTTTTTGCCCACCCACTATCATTCTGGTGTCCATTAGAATCGATTATTGAGCAGAGGTTCATTTAATATGAAGCACACTTCTCCTGGTTAGGTAATGGCTGGCTCATTTAGCTTTGTAGAGACACTTGGAATGGTTGTGTTTAGTATTGAGAGGCGTTGGATCTGCGTTTATATTGGGAACTGTTTCTTTACATGTAATCTTGTGTAGACAGAATTTCATTTGTAAATAGTTTTGTAAATAGTGTTTCATTTGTAAATAGATTTGTAAATTAGTACACTTTATTGAGTGTGGCCTTCTTTCATTAATATCTCTGTGTTGTGTAAAAGCTTATAATAAAGCAGTTAATAAAGCAGTTTTGTTAAAGATAAAACCAAATCTTCTCTTTAATAACAGTGGTTTTCTCTCCAGCCAAAGGCACTCTAGTGAGCTCCATGAGACACATGAGAAATTATTTATTGCCACGATAAAACCATAAACATATGGTTAAAAAAATATTAGCGGTTCACTGAATTAAACAGCCTATACAAACTATGAAACATATATAACATATATGACATATATTTCTGGCAAATAGAAATATGTATGTTTGTGAATGTGTCATACATATATTTCGACATACATTGGAAAAAAAATAAGAGGCCACTTCAAAATTATTAGTTATTTTAGGTTTACCATTTATGGCTTGTGTGGTATTTTATGCTATTTTAATTCTTATTGAAGTTTATTAAATAAAACACCACTCATTTTGGTCTAACATACACCCATAATTTGTAAAACTAAAAAGCTAAAACATTTGAAGTGGTCTCATCTTTTTCCACAGCTGTAAGTGTCAATATGTTCAGTTCAGTTGAGTTCATTTTCTTTAATCCTTTATCCTAATGAGGTTGAGGGGTGCTGGAGCCTATCCCAGCTCTTCAAAGGAAAAAAGCGAGATTATTGTACATATTAATTACTAATAGCAAAATCCTTAATGATTATTCAAGTATTTCAAACCTTTAGAGTGTCTTATCTAATCAGATTCTCTATTACTATGATGCCGAAAGTCCAGTAACAACATCCATTGTTACAGAGAATTAATGCTGATTTATTCCTGCAATCTATTATAAAAAATGAAGATTAAAATTAACAATTAAGTTTTAAAAATGAAGCAAAATGCACAGATGACAACACGATCGCATCCAATTTAAGAAAATAAGATGCATTGCAGGTGTCAAAATGTCCAGTAATTTAACCAAATGTTAATATTTAGTAGAAGTATGCATTTAAAATCTGTATGTAAGTTTATAATTAAAACCAACAACAGATTAGCTTTAAATGTATTTTGCCATTTTACTTAGTGGGCTTTACTTTCCCAGTCATTGTGCAAAGTAATGAAATTTTCATTTAATTACCTTAAAAGTTTAAGGCGATACATTGATAACGGTTGCAATAAATCACGACACAGTGGTGAAAATCCAAAACACCGAACAAAATTCACTGCTAACCTTAACTGATATTCTCAAGGTGCTTTTTAATTTATAAGTATGTGTTGTCTTATTAGGCATAAGGTGATGTGAATAAGTATTATGTTTTTGCACATTTGTCAAACTTAAATCTTTCAGATTATCAAACTAATTTGAACATCAGACAAAGATCACATTTGTAAATAACTATATAATAGTTATTTTAATAAATGTGTACTTAGAATTAAAAAAACTCAAAAGATTTCCCTTCACTAGCTTGTTTGATTGACATCATCTGTGACAAACTGACTTACTAACAGTTCAAAATCGAAGGTCTGATTGTTTCAGAATGTCTTTTAACTATTAGTGTTCCGTACAAGTCAGGTGATTCGAATGTGCTATCTAGATAGTGATTAGAAATCATGTTTCATTTGCATTAGCATCATACCATTCAAAGCAATGGTACGAGGTGGCACAAGCACTAGCACCTCGAATAACGTCTACTGAAAGTGATTAAACTTCACTGACGAGCCCTAATAGCAACAAAATATACTCGTACACCTTTGCTGAAAATAAGCATCAGAAATAATTGATTAACATGTGAAAACAACATTGGCTGCCCTGTTTTTTTAATGTCGTTTCTGAATGAGTGAGCATCCAATGCTGACTCATTCTACGCTGAATGTAGTGTTAATATTTAAAAGTGACTTAGTAGGCAGGATAAAAAAAGGCATCTAAGATTTCGAACAGCCTCCTTCTCTGGAGCGTTCACAGAATAATGTTAAATGCTGTCTAGGTAGACAGCTGCCTAGGTTTTCGAGCACAGCAGATGTCTTGATCAGAATGAAGTAGGATCATGAATATATAATTATAATGCTTAATTATTGATGTCACAAGTTGAGCCCGAGCCCATTTAAAACTAGTACAATTTGAGTCTGAAGTGGTTGTGTGCGACTTAAGTGCAACATGCAAACTCGAGACCCCCTCTCTGACTTCTATAAATTAACATGAACACTTCCCTCTGAACTCCATCCGTGCAGGGTGCCAATCCATTAAGGTACTATTCCCACTTGGATATAGCATGTCTGTGCAGGACCCCATGAGGCCGATAGCACCTGCTGAGATTTGAACTCTGATCTCACAAACGAGTTATGTGCCTAAATGAGATTGTAGAGCTACTATTTTTTTCTTCTTTTTCTTATATCAAATTATACATTGATTATGCTTTTTTGTACAAACCAGATGTGCTGATGTAAAAGTTGCATGTATTTCAATCTAACTGCTGAGGTTGAGGTTGAGGTTGAGTAGCCCATGTCCCAGATCAGAGAGAAAAAGACAAATGTGGGTCACAATAGGAAGAATGGAATTTAGGCCACATTTACCTGCTGTGTGAACATAAAACTGTCATGGCAATCATTATTAATGGTGCCTAGGAAAGAACTTTAGCTTGAGTGGTTAGCTTCAGCAGTGGACTGCAACCAATGTATAAACAGCAATCTTGCAAAGCTTATCTTGCTATTTTCTTAATAAGATTTGGCACTTGGGGCTAGAACAGCACTAACATGATTCAAATGCCCATCTTCCATCTTACCGACAAGAAACACAAATGTCTAAAACTTTAATAAACATGAATGTTTAGAAATAGACTTAATATTTTATTCAGTTCTCAGTGAGGAGTTTTGAAGTACTGCTGTTTTTATTTACTTCTTTGCACAGTTAGGGTCCTCTATACTATTATTTGTCTTCACCGTAGATTTCTTCTAATGCTACTGCAGTCGGCAGTTCACCTCACACAGCATATTTTGCAAGTGTTTGGCCATAAATTAAACAAATGATGAAATATATATTTATAAATATAAATATATTTGGAAAATCCCGTACCTGGCTACCCAGCAAGTTCTGCTCTGCTGTTTCAAGTGAATATTGATTTATTTTACATTTATTACCAATTCAAATTGTGCATCATGTACACTGATTTGTGGTAGAAAGCCAGTTTATCACAGTTTAAACAATGCCCTTGCATGGTATATTTCACCACCTTAGAACTGAAAAACAATTAAATATCTAGTCCTGTAAAACTTTGTAAAACTTTTTACAAACAAATGCACAGATTGCTGAGCAGTCTATCCAGACATGACTGGATACAAGGAAAGACAAAGCACCAATTCAGAGCTTTGATTTCCACAGACAATCAGTATTGAATGAAACAAATTAATGAATTGAAATAGATTTTTTTTTCTTATATTTACTTTTTGGTTGTTTTCTTGAAGCTGCATTTACACAATGCAGTTCCATGATATGCAGCATACATGCAGCAAATCTATTTCGTTATTGTTGTGTTTCTAAATTGTCTCAAAAGTGATATTTTCAGATAAATCCTCAACGGCCCCTAAAAAGTTGTGCAATAAGGAGACCAAGTTTGCATTTTTAAAGCAATATTCAAAGCACCCTTAGTATAAAGTGGTGGTATGCTCAGTCAACATTTTTGATCTTTTAGTTTTAAAACTAGCATAAAGCCACATTTTCTCACATATCATGTGAAGCAAAAGCCTGTAGGAAAGCGGCAATCGGTACGAAAGCGCTTATCAAGTGAGTACAGCCTAAGACCCCCAATTTTAGCAATTTCAGGTCATGATAACTATAATCCTGTCAAAATGGTACACTATATGGTCTGGTAGCAAACACTGAAACTTCAACCTCGACCCTCTATAACCCCATCATATCTCGATAAACAAGCTGCCATTTAATAGGTTGTAATGCTTACAGGAGCTTTAGAGTTCTGAAAAAAAGACCTATTTCAACTGCATGATTGGATGAGCCAGGCTTTCTTGTGTAACATTAGTGCATGACATAATAAATGCTTTTCAGACACTTGTTTGTGTCATAAGATCAACAGCTTGATTGTAAGTGAACCCAAAAATATTGCTAAATGATCTAAGTTTAAAAAAATATAAATTAAAAAAGCAGTTTCGCAGAACATATAAGATATAAGTTGTGTCTTTATTGGAATGTTGTAGAATACCTTAGAATATTTGTTTCACAGACTGAGCATTGTTATTTATACAGCTAATTTAACCTAGATTATTACTGCTTAGTGGTTTGAGAGGAGAAATGATGGTATTGGATTGGTATAGATATGGGCAAATACTCAATTTACAGAATTGGAATCAGAATCGGACTTAAAAAAGGGGCATGGAGCCAGCCCTATATTTAATGAATGCCCACAGACCTCCTTATTATGGAAAAGCATTAGGGAAATGTGCAGCTCTATAATACAGAGTGAAATAGGGAGCATGTACTGAAGTGATTAGCATTGGGTAAATATAATTAGTATTGCTTTAGAGTGACCACACATGGTTCCATTCACCACAGATCAATTACAAAGCAGATACAGACATGTGGTTTTGTTGGTGCTGCCAGAAATGTCAAGTGATAAATGTCTACAGGTAGATCATAATTAACAAAGTTGACTATCACTCATCTCTTTTTCCAGTTATGAACCATCTGAATATTTTATTTATATTCCATGTAATTATGTGTAGATATTCATTAAACTAAGCTAAGTCTATTAGCTATGTCTCATCACCCTTGATTCATTTCTGTGTACTCATATTGAATAGACATTCTGTATCGCTCATCCGTGTACGCTATTACAAGTATCTTTCCAAACATATATCCAATTAAAATAAGATTATTTGTCATGAGAGACGAGAACAAGCCTTGTCTGATTACTGTAGATCTCATTATAAAAATTACATAAGAGAGTTCTAGCATTTTCTGTCCTAGCACTGTTAACCTGGATTTATTGCCGGATGAATGTGTCTGAGGGAACACGCTGACCCATAAGACTTTAAAGCGCCAGCATAATCAATAAGTGTGCATTCAAGAAATGTCAGTGAACACTCCAATTAGTGACATCACAGATGCAGCATTGGCGGAGTCGCCTGTGTGCCAGCACACACTATAAAATGATTTAGAGTAGCATTTTAAGGCAATAAATCAGCTCTTTTATTAAAACCTGAAATCATATAGAAAATGTAGTGAAAAAAGGGCATTGCGGGTGTTGGAATTGGGCCTCACAGTATGTCTGTTTGTGTGTATGGAAAGCTGATACTGCAATGAATAAATATTAACAACACTGCAGCCATAATTAATATGACAAATGTTGATGGTTTATTCAGATGGTGCAGCTGTTCATATAGCTGTTAACCTGCCAAAAGATTATCAAAACAGATAGACGACCCGTATTGCTACACTATGTGTTTTTAAGACGAATAGGACAAAATAAAAGCAAAATCACCTCAAAGTCTCCTCAATGCCAAAATGTCTTTGTGAAGTGTAGTGTAAAGTAAACATGGGGACCTTGATTTTCAAAAGAAATGCAAAATCTACTTTTATCTGAGATGCTTCTGGCGACAGTTGTAGCCCATGTCCTGGGTAAGTAGGTATGTGGTGGCTCTTGAAGCACTGACTCCAGCAGCAGTCTTGTGCACCTTTACCAAGCATTTTCCTTCTACTCAGCTTTCCATCAATATGCTTGGATACTGAGCTCTGTGAACAGCCAGCTTCCTTAGCAATGACCTTTTGTGTAGCCTACCGAACCAGACTAAGCAACCATATTAAAGTCTCACAAAACATTTGCAGGTGTTTTGTGTTGATTAGCTAATTAGAGTGTCACCATGAGTATACAATATTGAACTTTTTCACAAAATTCTAATTCTGAGATAATGACATTTGAGCTTTCATTAGCTGTAAGCAATAATCATTAACACTAAAAAAAACACTTGAAATAGATGACTCTTGTAATTAATCTATAAAATTTATGAGTTTCACCTTTTGAATTGAATTACTTTCTCATGATATTCTAATTTTTTGACATGCACATTTTGTTCATAATGGACATGGTAAAAAGAACCACAATCAAGCATTAAGAGGGGTGCCCATATAATGCAGTGTTTGTACAGTATTATTCTAACAACCTTCAAGCTAAATGCTAGAATTAATTTTAAAGCAACATATGTACCTTTGCTCTCCGTGATGGATGGACAGTACCACACCCGAATTAGATTTTTCCTGTTTGAGAGTAAGAAGTAGGGTGAACTCCTCTCTGCCTCTAAGCTTTTGCAGTATCTCTTCAGCAACTCCAGCTGAAGCCCGAACACTCCTCCTCATGCCTGAGAAAAGAGAGAAACCTGTTACACCTGTAACGTCATTCTCAAAATACGCCATCGGACCCAAAGTATGTGAACAACTTACCATAAGCTTGTTAGTCATTCCTATTTAAAAACTAAAATAATACTGTATATACCGAATAAATTATAAAAAAAAATAGTAGGAAAAAAACATAATTGCTATAGAGTGATATAGTTTTTTTTTACACTAGACCCTTCCTGACAATCCTCCATATTTATCCAGGCACTACAATGCATTGGTTCATGCTGCTTAGTGGTGGGGAACCTATAGGACAATTCAGTTTAGCCAATTATCCTGACTATATGTTTTTAAATTGTGTGAGGAAACCAAAGCTCCAAAACAAACTAACAGACACAGGGAGAACATGCGAACTCTACACAGAATGGATGGAAAGCCACACGGTCCCAAACCCAGGACTTTCTTTATGTGATGCAACAGTGCTACCCACTGAGCCACCCGCTTGTTCTACAGTAACAGAAAACCCTTATTTACAGTTGGTGTCTTAAGATGGAACATTATGTGAATTTTTGTATTTCAACCAAATATATATTTTCATCTTCAAATAATTATATTTGCTTTGAAATATGTAATTGATGATTTTATGAATTATTATTATTATTAGTATTATTATTATTGTTGTTGTTGTTGTTTTTCTGTTGTTTTTACTGAAGTACAGTCCAATGCTTGAGGTAGATGTTTCCATTTTTGCCTGTATGACCATGTAAATGCTCTGACACTTGAATAAGGATCAGCATTAAAGCACTCAATGTCATAGTCATGAGGGTTGGGACTAAATACAAGCTTTGATAAGTCGACATGTGAATGTTCCAAAGGAAAACAAGCTCTGTATCGAATGTTCCAGCACATGCTGTCGGTCCTTTAATGGTCCTTTGGTTGGTGGTCCTTTGGTTTGGTTTAAATTTACCTTTGGTCTGGTTTCTTGTTCCAGATCAACATCTTGTTCATGTCCTAGATCATGTCTTTGCCCAGGCTATTTGTCCATGCTCCTGTTAAGAAGTCTAGTGTAGTGTTTAGTCTTGTTCATTGTTTTGTTTTGGTCATGTTTAGATTTGGCAGTGTTGACTTAGGGTTTAGGTTTGGTTAGGTTCCTTCATCATGTGTGATTAGATTAGCAATTAGCATAGCGTTTAGCATGGGTTGTGTGTTTTTTTCTTGAGGGAACGTTGTCTTGTCTTTATTTTTAAACTCAATGTTTAAACATCTGTGTGTTTGTCCCTTTTGTCCAAGTCCATATTTGTTACATAGAGGTCTCAAAATATGAAATCTTTAAGCAATTAAAGAATTATTATTATGCTACTTCTTTAAAGGAAAAATGTGAAATGCAAAACACCTCATTTATTTTTCATAGTAGCATGGCTAAACAAAATCTCAGTTACATTGCTGTCACATCGCTTGAATTCTTAACTGAAAAAAAACATTATTAAAATAAATAATTTGAGTCTGAACTGTATACTGTCAACCGAAATTAAATCAAGGCCTAGCTTTATTTGCTTTCTACCCCGCTATGATGTATCGTATTTATACCAAAATAAAAGGTAAAAGATCCATAAAATTGATCTCTCAAACAGAAAAATGATTCATGAAGGTTTTCATTTAAAATAATGAAACACTGAAATGGTGTAGGAATTGAAAACAAATCAGCTTGATATGCAATCAGTTTGTAACTGTATATCATTTCAGTTTGCTGCTTAGATTGTGCCAAAAGAAAACATGGTACATTCATTATACTTCATTTTCCCTGTGCTTACTCTCTATGTGCCATGCATTCAAAACATGACTTTAACTGGCATCATTATACAAACACTTTTTGTGAAAACACATTTTCACAGCCTTACAATTATCAGTTTGGCAAAAATTGGTCAGAAAAGACGCAATTTAATACATTTATGTAAAAATACATTTATTTAATTTGGGAAAAAAATATTTGAATTGGTGTAATGAGACAGAACCTGCCTTGCCACATGAGCTCTATGATACTTCACCAAGGTAGTTAAGTAAGCATATTCTGTTACTACAGAGCAAGTTTTTACAATGCATGTTCTTTCTTTTTTTATCTGGACATTGAGCTGGCACTGAAAGCACACCAGTAAGTGCATCTTTTAAAGGCTATGCTGTTCCTGCCATTTCCTCCAAGACATTAGGCAGTCATGTTCGTGCAGATAACTGACCGGCCAATAGCAGCACACAGATTAGAACTCTGGATACCAGGATCTCAGTGGTAATAGTATAGCTTATGTTCTGGTTGCACCGGCTGAACACCTCTAAACTGAGAGAGGGATTTAACCCACATGGAAGTAAGCATAAGCTGCCTTCACCAAAATGTCAGGAAACAATGTTGGCCATGAGCTTACTCCATAGGGGCTTAATCAGTAAGCACCTAGTAAGATTCAGGACTACACAAAAGAAAGAACTACAAAAAATCAGTATCTTCAGCAGTGGAAGACAAATCAAATGAGTAAAAGTAGGGGGAAATGCAATTCTGATAGACCTCATATGACAGCTGCATAAGCAAGAGTGATGCTACGACCCCACTGAAAGTAGCTTGTGTTAAGGGCAGCACCCTAAGGATGACAACATTTAAAAATATTAAAGCCCCAGGCTAGGAAGAACCATGGGCCTACATGATCCCTGTGAGGTATTGTGGCATGGTAGACATGCAGATTTATTTTCAATATACTGTAAGAGTTAATTCTTTGACTAAGAAGTCATTATTTTAATTTAATTTAGCCTAAAACTTTTGGATGACACAGTGGTTTAGTGGGCATCACCCTTTCCTCCTGGTTTGATTCCTGACCAAGCAGCCATAGCCATTTCTGTCTGTCTGGGAGCTCTTGTTTGCTCCCTCTAGTGTCTGCCTTTTAATGAACTGCAACCTGTCCTGAGTGTTTCCTGTCTTTCACCCTTTGAAACAGAGCCACTGGCATCATTAGTGCAATACATCAAAGTCTAGACTTCACTTCAAACATCCATGGTTCTCTGCCTAATTCAGAACAAGCTAAAAGTTATATAAGATCAAAATTAAACACCCAACTGATTTGAATAAAAAAACCAATGTTCTCTTACAAAATAAAGCTTTAATCTAAAAGATTGACATCTAGCAAGGAGTGGGTCTGAGTAAAAATTTCAGACAGAAGGGGCTGAAATGTGGAAAGTGCAGCAGATGGACCACTATCAATAGCAGCTCGGGATCGAGGGTGCTTTGATGAGTGTCGAGCATCTGAATGCATGACTAACTGTCAATATCAATCATTTGAATAATTAGCACCAAACAAATTTACAACTAAATAAGCCAACAAATGTAGCATAATCCTTCCTGATGTTGATTTTCATGTTTCAAAAAGCGTTATACCAATACATTGATTTGACTGTTTTTGGAATGTAAATATTAATTAATTCTACAATAATACACCAATGGGATAAACATCTGGTTCTAATTAAATGTTTTATTTTATAACCTGGAAAATATGTGCACCTTTTTTGTGGGGGTGGTAAAACCAAGGCCTTCTCCTGATTTGTCAATGAAGATCCACAGCTCACAGGGTCATGTTTGTGAGTCTTGTCTTGTTCAAACCTGTTTTATGTAATTATAGATTATAGTCAATAGATTAAAATAATTACATTAATTAGATTTTGTACTTCAATCCATGTTTTGTACAGTATATTTACAAAAAATGGAAACAAATAATGATAGTGCTATCAAAACTACAGAGAGGAATGGAGTGCAAGTTATTTTTGGCCATATTTTCAGTTTTGCTGGAGAAGGTGTATGTGTGCTTGTTGAACATGTTATGTAAGACAAAAAGGCGGATATATGGCAGGGTTTTTGTTGTTAAGGCACAATTTAAACCCTGTAAGCTTTGAACAAAGAAAAGTACATATTGTCAGTTGACTGTTCTACCACTGCTTTATTAGATGAAAGGAAGGAACCCCCCGGAACTGATTGTTCGTCTGGTCAGTCCATCAAAGTGCAGACACATGAACACTCACAAACCAGAGCACCCAAATGCAAATAAAACAACCTATGCAGACACAGGGGAGAACATTCAAACTTCACAAAGGAAACAACCTGGACTGGCTGTCTGTCCGGGTCGTCCATCACAGGGTGAACAAATACACACACACTGCATATATTTGGACTTCAGAGAGAAACCCATGCAAACACAACGAGAACAAATTTCTCACAGAAAAGACTGGCTGCACTTTAAGGGATTCAAACTGACAACATTTTCAAAAAGGTTGGAGTATTCTGTCTCCTATTATATAAAAATGTAAGATAATTCACTGCTGAAAAACAGCAGCAATTAGTGTCTAAAAGGTCTAAAGGACTAAAACAGAGTGGTAAAAGTGCCTTTGTTCATACTTTTAGTGTGTTACTCATATTGAATTGGCCAAAATACAACCAAAATGAGGTCAGTAAAACATCTTTGTACTTTTTTTAGGTATAAATAAAGATTCAAGAGAACTTTTATTGTAAATGTAACAGCGCTTGTTGCTCGTTCTCTTGTGT
>JAYDZG010000001.1:28082400-28093688 GCA_034509265.1 Microcambeva bendego | reverse complement strand
CCAATCCATTGCTGAGCCTTACTGACTAATTGCATTTGAGGGTAATAGGACTTCTTTTTTGTTAATTTGCATTCATTCCTGCATTGAGGTCTGCAACGTATACAATAATTGGGATTAAGTAGGAGACAGCAATTTAGGGCTATTAAAGTTTTATAAATAAATAAATAAATAAAATGATAAACAATTATGTGATTCATGTATGTCGGACCTCAACTTTCTTTGAAATAATAAAATGTTTAAGGCACATTTTATCCATGTAGCTGAATACAGAGGGGCTGAAATCAAATGGGCCTTTCAAGAGGGGTGTTGTAATAATAAAAGTTTCCATGATATCACTGATTGGATGAATGAGTGAATACATAGCAGAAGATTCGTAGGCTCTTAAAATAAAAAGAGCAGCCTGGACACTGACAAACAGTATATTGTGAAGGCATGTTGGTGTGCATCAGACCAGTTCAATACAATGATTTTAATATTGCAATAAACAAATGATCCAATTCCATTTGTATTTTAAGTTTTGCTGTTTAACAACATCTGCTCTTCTGCAAAGACCTAGAATGTATTAGTTAAGTCAGACACAAATGTGAAGCAGAAATACATTCACTTAACATTCCAAAAACTCCCAAAAGTGTTGGATAGGGTGAAGGTCAGGGCTCACCCAAGTTCTTTCACATCAAACCTTTTCTCTACAGACCTCACATTTTACATAAGGCCAATGTCACATTGAAACAGTAAAAGCCTATTTTACACTGATACCAAATGTGAAAGTACAAAAAATGTGTAGAGAGTAATTGAAGGTTATGGCCTTAACTGGAGCCACAGAGGACAGCACCAGAAAAAAAACTACTATAAAGATCATATATAGTACAAAATTAAAGCTTTATTAATGAATTAAAATGCAAAAAATAAATCTCTTACATAAAAGAGTATTTGGAAGTAACTACATCTGATTTTCACACATTTTCATTAACTTGTCTGCACATCTGGATTAGAGCAGTTTGTCCCCTTCTTTATAGCAGATCCTCTAAGGCCCCATCAGATTGAATACTGAACATCTGTAAACTGCTATGTTCGTAGTGGTTTATTCTGGGCTTTCACCGGTACACACAAGGGTATTCAAGTCCTGCCAATGAGCAAGTCCAGTGTTTTTCTAACTGTATGAAATGTAAACAATTGGCTCATTTATAATTGGATCCTTGTCCCCGCCGATGAGAGGCACTTTCAAAGCATAGCACAATGTTTTATAATAATGATTTTATTATCCAGATGATGTACAATGCCTGTTTGCTGTTCTGCCCATTATTTGTCCCAACAATATTTTTCTTCATGTTTCAGAGTCATTTTAAACGATCTGCCATACGCCTTTTACTTAACAATGCCTTGCCCATCTGCCATAATTGACTGTTTTTTTAACTGGTTGTCAATCCAACAGGTTCTTTTGTCTCTACAATGTTAATCATTACTGTATCTGCAATAATACTAAGGGGACAGTGGTAGCCTAGTAGCAAGATCTTTTTGTCAGTTTGGAAGATTGTCTCTTCAAATCCTGGCTCTGCTATGGATCCACTGCTGGGCCCTTAAGCAACCCTGTCCAGAAGCAACATACAATTGCTGACCCTATGCAGTGACCATGATTTCCAAATAAAAAAAAGAAATGGAAAATGTATTTCATTGCACTTACGCATCTATATGTATCATATTTTCTTCTTTGTCTTGTTCTTAGGCATGCTTTAACTCAATAGCATTCTCATTTCACTTGTTTTACAGTTGACAGTGTGGCATGATGCAGATAATACACTACTTATTACTAGAGGTGATTGTTTTTAAGGGGTTGAATAATTTGAAGACTGCATTAGTCCTTAAAAATGGCTTTTAGCATAGAAAATGACAGCTATGTTTAGCTGGTTTGGAAATTTTACTAATAAATCTAATTGGCACTTGAGGTTGAATCATTTTGATTGCAACTGTAAAAAAAATCCACATTTATAAATACAAAGTCCAATGGTATGATGTGTGTTGGATATGAATCGATATGTAAAGGAAAGAAACTGACTAACATAGTGGTGAAAAAGGAAAATAAAAGTACTAATCTAACTACATTTTTATCACACCGTGTAGCTTAAATAACATATGGGTGAAACTGTCAGTTATTTTTATTATGCTTTTAATGTAAATAACACACCAGAACAAAACACCCATCAATCCTGACTGTTATTCAAGACTTGTTTGGAAGCCAGGCCTACTACCCTCACAGGAATGTGTGATCCCTGCACAACAACAGCGACAAATCCAAATAGTGAAAAGAAAGAAGCAAAAAAGTCTAGACAAAAGAGGTGGCAAAACTTCCAGTCAACCAGCTGATGTCACAGCATATTTCTACACAATGACCTCATTAAATTCACAGGCAGGATGTGTAAGGAATAGAAAAGTGTTGAAAGGATGGATACATTCAGTCTGTCTGTTTTCCTCTTTCTTTTGTAAAAAAGCTCCTTGTGGCATGGATTGCTATTGAATCCACCCAGCTAAACCACGAAAAGCAAAAAGCATGCAGATTACACTGTCCCAGAAAAAAAGAAAGGAAACCTGCTTTTCAACTCTTATTCAATTCATTTACTGTAATCCCCATATTAACGTTCAGACTTTATTTCTTTAGTATCAGTAAGAACAGTAAAATAAAATCAATGAAAGGGAGAATTAGGACATTATATAATGTGTATATGTATAAGCCCCATTTTCAGTAAGTAGACACATTTTGTAAAAATCAATACATAGCAAGAATTGTCAATTCTGTTGAACTGTTTTAACAATATTATTTTGTAAATATGAATTTTTGTAACTAATAATCTAGATACTGTTTAATTTATATATTTTTTGTAGTTTTATATTGATTGATTGAAGTTGGGATTATATTGAGATTCTGATTCCAAGGTGATGTCAAATTGTATGTGAAACAATTAACAGTGACATAAACCATTTAACTTTTTAGCTCGATCATATAAATAAAGAGCTATTTCACAAATACTTTCTCTATATGTTGTACTTATATTCAAAAGTGAACAAATTATATTTTATAAAATAAATTAAATCTATATTGATGGATTCACAAAGACTTGAAGGACAAAGAAATGAAGTTGAGCATACATATTCATGGGTTCATACTAGGGATGTAACAAAACTCTCGGTCTGCAATATGATTTACTATACTGGTTACATGATACATTTTTTCCAATAAAAATTAAATACTGTATTTGTGAATGTCTTTTTCATCTTAATAATGAATGCACTTTTATTCTGAGGCAGGTACATGTATGTATGTATGTATGTATGTATGTATGTATGTATGTATGTATGTATGTATGTATGTATGTATGCCTGGATGTATGTTTGTATGTGTTTGTATGTATGTATGTGTTTATGTATGTAAGCTATTTGTTCCAAAACTCCCTCCTTCCCACCAGTCTTTATTTTACCTTTTGAGAGCTGCATTCTTATATGTTGATAGTGTGGTCCAAATGATTGTTTTATCAAGACAGCCAAAAATAACAAAAGCCCAACCTTTCCTGGTCTATACACTCAGTGGTACCAATATGCATGTACTGTTCATTGTCCTAACATGGGCACAAATTCCAGTGGCATTTAAGAATGTATTCATCAAAGGCCGGTCTAAAGAATAGATTTAAATGTAAAATGTAAATGTCCAAGATGTTCAAATATAACACAGGACATGTGGGAATTGACCCAAAATGTCTCAAGCACCCATACAACTCTTTTGAGATCAGAAAGAGGAAATAAATTCCAGACATTCTTTTGTGGCCACAACCTGGGTCACTCAAATTCCCGGACCTTAAGATAGAGAGAATGGAGAAAGAATGTAGACAGTGGGTTTAAAATGATTCCGCCACGAGGTAACAAAAATGTTATTCAGTAAAATCCATTTGTGTATAGGTAGTGACAAAGTTTTTTTTTTTACATTGACCCAAAAACATTTACCTGGTTTTCTTTATATTAGTGCATTTCAGGAAGTTTAGACATGACAGTTTACGGCTGGTAAAATAAACACATAAATAATGATGGGATGGTAAACAGGTCATAACAATAGATGATTGTAAAGCAGTATCAGTCTTTGATGAGTAATTATGGGGAAAAGTTTAACCATCTATTTTGCCAGCAAATGCATCAAACAAATTTAAAATTGTATATAACCACATGGGCAAAGGATTACTTTGGCAAGTCTTTGGTAAGCACTACAATAAAGAGTTTAAATAAATATGTTAGCAATGTCCAGAAGCAGCATCATGCTCTAGGCTCTGAGGCATCTGGAATAGGAACCATCACACGTTGAAAACATTATCGTGGTCGAATGAATCAGTATTTCAGATCTTTTTGGGATTGAATGGACAATGTGTCCTCTAGAACAAAAATAAAAAAACAGGGTTTGTCATGGTTTGGGGTTGTGCCAGTGCCCTTGGCAAAGAGTTTTAGAGCAGCATGCTGTATTGTCAGCTTTTCCAGGGACATCCATGTATTCTTCAACAAAACGTCATACTGCACACATTGCAAAGGCATGGCTGCGGAAGGTACGGGTACTGGACTAGCCTACCTCCAGGCATAAGTGTGAATGCTCAGATAACATTTTATTGGAGTAAATCATTGAATCAAAGTCTATAGAGCAAGTCAATACCACTTAATGTTCCAAATCTGAGGTCAATCTTTAAGTCCAGGTTAAAAAACTTTGTCATTGTGTTCGTCTGTAACTCCTGGATATCACAATAAGACACAATGTCTCAGGTCCTCAACAGAATAATTAGAACTCTAATTATTATGAACTCTAATTAACTCTTATCTAGAATTTACTCTGTTTAGTTAATATAATTATTTTTTATTTTCAACCACACCCTTAGTCAACAAAGGAAAAGTGTTGAGAGTGTTTTCGTTTCACATATTGAGGGATTTTTTCCCTTTCTACTGCACTAGGGTGGTACTGAGGTAAAATTGTGCTAGTCTCTGAAATCCAGGGTGGTAATTGTGAACTATGATATTGGGTTGTTGGACATCTACATGAACACATGATTTACTATGTCTGGAGCTAGTTGAGGCCCCACAATGGATTGGCATTCCGTCCATGGTATGTTTCTGCATCACACGTAAATATTTTATGAACGCTGGACCCACTATGAGCCTGACCAGCATAAAGTTGTGGCTAGATTGTACTTTTGCCAGATAAGTAAAGGTTGAATGTATTTAACAAAATAATAAAAAAAATCACATTTAAAAATGTAAACTATTTTGTGATTTCCTAAGTTTAATTGTTTGATTAGTTTTTGTACAGTATGCATATAACACATCTAATATTTGGGCTCCTGGCACTACTAAACTTTATATTATTTACAATTTAAACAAAATCTGACTTTTCATTCCACATTTTTTAAACAGTTGAGGTCAGGGTTTAGGAAGGGCTGGTAGAAAAGCTATTGGAGCCTGAATAGCAATTTTAAAGGCTGTTTATGTAGTGGGTGGTGAGAAAAAATATATTAACTGGTGGAAGAGGAAGTCACCGGCTGATTTATTACAGTTTTTGGTTATTGTTCTCTAAAACCTTAAACTGCAGCCAAGATTAACTGAAAGGCCAGTTTTAGTGGTTGTGTATGTGTCCTTTGCTGCCCTGACAAATCACACCCTCAGCAACCCTTACCATGGCACAATGAATCATTTAATGAATCACACGTGTGTTTGCATGTCAGGTGGGTTTCATAGTTTTTTATTAAATTGGGGTAAAACAGACTGTGAATAAAATAAACAACAAACCATTTAATGAACCAATAATAATACTCATGCTAATTTATTTAGCACTAGACAACTTCCCTCACCTCATAAAGTGGAAACGGCTAATCCAGTTTGGAATGTTTTGAAGAATCTGAGGACCTAAAATGACCTAAAAAAGATATTTAAATTATAAAATAGTGTTTTTGAAAACTCTAACAGATTAAAAGAGTAAAGAGTTTCTTCTTTTGTTAGCTGTTTGTATAGCACTGATTTGGTAAACACAATAACAGTGAACACACATGCAGTGTGTTTTCAGGACATCTTGTGTCCCCTGGTTATGAACAAAATGGCCAAATGGCTTCAATCTTTACACATGGATGGTGGAGTTGTAATCTACTAACTTTTACTCATTCCTGGATTATAAAAAACATGCATTGTGGTCATTGAGAAACAGAAGTCCATGACTCAAGCCCTAAACACTAAACACTAAAATAAGACAGATGCTTGATTTCCTTATAAGCTTCCTAATTCCTGAATAGTTCACTGCATTTGTATGTTTTGTTTTTCAGAGCATCTCAACTAAAAATAAATGAATTGCAGGGACAAGAGGAAAACATTTTATCTGTGACTGTCGGGCAGTACTTAGGTTGCTGTCACCTAAAGATTGAGGAATAACACAACTCGTACATGTGCACACATACAGTGAATTTTACAGTGAAGTATTCACCCCACTTGATATATTTCTCATGTCACATCACCAGCTTAGATTTTTTTGTGCAGCTGCATCACATACAATTCAGATTAAAAACATTTAAACACAAGTTGAAATGTAACTAAATAAGTAAAAAGCCACACACACACACACATTCACACGTTCATGTTCTTTTTTTTTTGACTGAGGAACACTGGAGCTCCCGTAGGAAACTCACACAAACACAGGGAGTATTTAAACATTTTCACAGAGAACCCCACTTTAGAATAATGAGACAACCTTTTGCATATTTTGGTTTTTACTCAACAAAAGGTTTTTCTGTCTAACAGGTTCTCAAATTATCACAAAAACTTAAACTTTTTTTCCTTTTCTGACCAAAGAACTTCTTGAGTGGATGCCCAGCTTGGCTGAACTGGCAAAATAGTTCAAGGTTGCGCCAAGATTCTTCCATTTACTTTTTTTTAGCCACAGTAGTCTTGAGGCTTGAACACTCCAAGGCTTAGATTTTGTGCCCACAGTTCAGGACTGCAAGGCTTAGGTGATGCAGTTAACGTTGAGGAATGCTTGAGGAATTCTAAATTCTAATAAAAACAGCTCGGCTCCAGTTAAGGTGCAGACGTATCCGTCAATTTGAAGTCTGGCTTGCTTTTCACATAATAATGTTTTAGGTTTTATTTAGTGTAAATGATTTTACAATGTAATCCTGAACTCCTGTGGCTGAAATTAATAACATATGTCTAGAAATGTCGTAAGGATGATCATAATTTGGAGTGTGGAAGCAAAAAGTCAGAATAATTTACTAAATTAAGTCAGCGTTTCATTTTTTCCAACTTTAATTAAACGTTTAAACCATTAACAGCATATTGATAGATAAAATTCTTTCAGGCTGTGAATTTATAGATGTTGCCCATCAGGAGAAATGAGTAATACACCCCCGATCTTGAGGAAACCCAAATGGACACATGAATAGCTTGGTTTTTCACAAAGGTTATCACACTACCCAGTCCATCCCCCACAGCCTGACCTCTCTACATAAGATATCATTTTGGGACACTGCAAAGCAGTTGTAGCAGTTGTAGCAAGTAAGTGTTTGGCATCGACAATGATAACCAATTTAAAAACTTAATCATAGATATCAGATCTGCGGTAATCTTATAATTAAAGGTAAAGGAGCAATAACATAGTGTGTCAACCTTTGTAAGCCAAATCCCCTCTCTGTCCAGACAGAAAGATAAAGACTGTCAAGTAAACAAGTGAAACCATTTTAGCCTTATTTTAAAATCCTTAGTGTGGAAACTGACATGCTATCACTCAACAAATCTAGCCTTCACTCTTCGCCTAATCCTTTCTAAACTGTGTTTATTGCTGCTGTGGTATGAGTGGTATGTCTCACTGGCACACCTTCAGGTCTGAGAGACAGGGGGCACAAGCCAGGGCTAGCAGGTGATGTGTTATCTCTCCATACTTGAGCGAGCATGACCTCTGTCCTTTACCCCCGTCTGTCCACCTGGTGGAATCTTAAAATGAACCAGAGTAACAACAAAAAGAAGGAAAATTCTGAAAACATACTGTTGTTTATCAGCAACTATCAGCTTACCTTGGTTTTGACCAAATAAAAATCACTATGTACTTTGACATAAATGGTAAAAAATTCTAGTCATCTCTAATTACTTGTTTTAGCAATAGTGTTGGAAAGTTTGAGAAAAGCAGCAGCAAGAATAGTTATTCTAGACCACAACTATCAGTTGAAAGCCCACAAATGCCTGAAAAGACTTAAATGCATGAGTATTGCAATGTGTCACTGTCCAGAAATTCGTCTGTACACACTGAGTATTTCAGCTGTCTGAGTGTGTCTTTCTCAATACCTGGGTAATAAGGTTAAATCCAGAGTAGGAATATACATCTGAGGTATTAACAGAGAATTATTGCTCAAGCTATAATGAGTTTGCATTTGAATCTCAGCTCTTCTATAATTCATCATGACACTAGAGAGACAGTGACTATAGGGGAAAAAATAACTGAATCAGGGTTCATAAGGCTATCCTGGTAGGTTACTCTGCATAACCTGGTCCATCATGAAATCATTAGAGTTATTGTCTGAGCTTTACTGGTTAAGTGGGCCCTGGGATTCATCTGGTGTTATACAATACGTGGCCTCATGTATTGTATTTTCCTGGGTGACAATAACTGTGATAACATTTAATTGACCTCAAACCACTGAAATAAGTTTTAAAAAATACATTTTGTATAAGTTAATCGACAACACCAAGTAGTGGATTAGACTATACAGAAACTCACTTATGGAGGCCATATACAGCCCTGATTCTTACTAAAAGTCATATATGTCATTTATAAGACTCAGATTGGATCAGTATGCAATTTTTATGTACTGATATGTTAAATTGTTAAACAAGGGTCATTTTGGTCCCAACAAATTACACAATACAAGATTTTCAGCTTCTCAGCAATTCCACTTTTTTTAAATGTATGTAGACACAAAACATAGAAAGAGAAATCCTGCAGTTTGGGTGAAATCCTACAGTACTGCTGCTAATCCACTTAATGTGCAGCAGTCACAGTCTGGACATACAGAGTAATGGTGCAGCTATGTACCCTAACTATAAGTCTGAGTAAGACTCAGGAAGCTGATGCTTATCTTACTGTGTCTGCTACACAGACACTGTAAATCATAGATGGTGGACATGGATCTCATGATGTCTAAATCACCGACAGCTCACAATAAAAGATTGCACTTTACTCCAGAACACTTTACATGCCCTGCATGACACAGCTTGCTGTAATTAATGAATACAGCTGTATTAGTCCTAATACAGCAAATAAGGTACAATCGGAAAGGTGTGACAAAGACAGGAAACACTGTCCATAAAAATATTTTAAGAATATAATTTTGATTTAACCTTTACTAAAGAAAAAAATATATAGAAAAAATAATTCACATTATTTAAAATAATAAGTACTGGTGGTCCTAACGTGATTAGTCTTTGTGTGCATTTTTGTGTCCTTGTGGTAATTCACCAAATCAGAAATTGGAAATAAAAGGGTGACACATATGCTACTCCGGCTACTTCAGTTTCCTCCTACAGTCCAAAGACATGACACCAGGTTGATTGGAGTCACTGAATTGTCCTGTGATGGACTGGCTCCCTGTCCAGGTGTGCGCCTTGTGCCCATTTAAGAGCTGGGACAGGCTACAGCACCCCTACCCGGCCCTAATTAGGATAAGGGATTAAAGAAAATGAACTGAACTGAACATTACAAAAAACTATTTAAGATTGGGGAAGAAAATATTAATAGACTTAAAATGTGAGGAATAATTAAAAATTGTCATTTTAGAATGTTTCGGTCAGGTTAATTTAACTGTGTAGAAAAGAAACATGTTTACCAGCAATGATGGAAAAACATTTTTGTTAAATAGTATATAAATAGTAAAATACTCATTTTTTTCTAATCACCTTATTATAAGAAATTGTATATAATATTATTAAAATATTTATAGAATTCAGAGAATTTCTTTTATGTGAAATGCTACACCAAAACCCAAACATCTGATCCCTCAGACTGCCCTACATGTGTACTACATTAATCTTTGATTGAGGAATTATGTGGAATGAAGAAAACTTCAGCTTGTAAGTAATTACAGTTTATTTTTGCAGCAATAAATCAGATTTAAGATGCTACTGTATAAAGTTGAAACCCTATTTCATCATTCAAAAATACTACAGTCCTGATTTATCTGGGCCTCAGCTAATAGTAAAGACTAACACAAAGTGGAAATGTCAGCTTATGTCTGACAGGTCCCCTTATAAATTCATTTTGAATTAATGGAGATTGTTGTCTTTGGGAGGAAAAGAAAATGTTGTGACTTAAAAGCCTGAATGGTATGTTAGTGATGTGTAACTTTTTCAGTTTACTGTGCAATTTGCTATGAACTAAAAAAAATAAGGTTCATGTTAAAAGCTATTTAATGTGTTTCATTCACGTTGCATTCATGTGCCTCATGTGTACTGGTTAATCTGCACTATAAGTGGTTCTCGTAACCCTACATCAATTCATTTAGCAGCTGAAACATTACTCAGGTAACCGAGTTTGAAAAACTCCAACCAAATTTTGTTTAACCGCGAGGGTAGGCTGTAATAATACGTTAAAATAATTATTATATAAATATAAGAATAAATAATAATAATGGTATAAATATTAAACATCTATTCTTTGCACTGTTATGTTGCTATCTGTTGTTCTGTACATTTTGTCCAACTAAATCTTTTGAAAATGTTTAAAGATAATTACTTTGTTCCTTGAATTTTAATTCCGGAAAAAGACGTGACAAAACACAACCTGCCAGGGATGTTACGTTGCTATGGTACTTTGTTTTTAATGTTATTTTTTACAAGATGAGGTAATGACTGATATCAAATTGTAATAATCCAAGTACCACTTAAAGGACCAGTTAGGTAACTACACCACTCCCAAATCCAAAAGGGATATCACACATAAGGATTCACCTAAAAGCCATAATAACATAACAACTAGTACTTCCACTTCTACTACAACTAGAAGTAGAAGTAGTAGTCGAAATAATTATGATGATGATAATAATAATACAATAAACATCATCATGACAATATAACTACAGCTACTACGAAATCCCACTGCTCAACCTGGGCACTACTACTACATCTGATAATAATAATAATAATAATAATAATAATAATAATAATAATAATAATAATAATAATAATTTTAACATAACATAAAAATAATATAATAAACATTACATTATTATTATTATTAT
>JAYDZG010000001.1:28022833-28036114 GCA_034509265.1 Microcambeva bendego | reverse complement strand
GTATTCAGCAGACACTAATTGGCTACTGTGTTTGCTAGGGCTGGCCAATCAGACTATATGTGGGCGGGGTCTTCATACACTGCAATGATCCTAATTAGCTAAAGAGACACCAGTGCAGAATGCATGGGTGAGAAGAGGGCTGTGTACAGGGCGGATGAGGTGTTAACAGCAGCATGGAATCTTGGATGTAATCAGGTGTCCTCAGCAGCGGTGAGAACATTAAAAACACTAATAATAATAAAGAGAAAGAGTGCGTGTTTTAAGTATTTCAGAATACTGACCACATGAAGCTTGATTTAGGGGAGTATTCGCTGATTTTGGTGTTTGCCATGTAGGTGAATTTGCTCTCGATCACATCTTTAACAGTGCTCTGTCCATATTTCACTTTGACTGTAAGTGGTTCCGAGGGAACCTGGTGGTTTGTGTATGGTCCCGTCTTGCAGATGATTTGAGATCCAAAGTCGATTCTAAGGGAGAAAAACGAGCAGGTGAAACACTGCAATCAATGTGATCAGTCACTGCATTTTTTAATAACACACTCATTGGTCAGTTACTTACAATTCACAGGGCACACCTCCAACTGTAACGCTTATGTCATCTTTAGTAGCGGTGTCCAGAAATTCACCTGTGATGTTAATAACTGTCCCGCCAGCAGCCGGCCCTTTTGTGGGATTTATCATTTTAGGCATCGGGTCCTGGAGGAGAGAGGAAAGCAGCAAATTTACTTACAATAAAAGGTCACATCCAGAACATTACTCAAACCACAAATACAGCAGTCATACAGTAAATGACCAAAATAATTTGGATACTTTTCCTAATTATTAAGTTTAAATATTTTAGCAACATCATTACTAATAGGTGTATAAAAATTGTTGAAAACCAAAACGTCACATTACATTATATGCCATTTTAAGTGTGTTTGAAAATGTAGGGAACTGCCTTGCTGTCTTACTGCCTACACAGGCAGCTGTCTAACTAGTGAAGGTTCTATCAAGTCAACACCTTATAAGACATTTAAGCATTTTCAAATGCACTACTTGGAGAGCGATTGCATCACAGTTAGCATTGTACCATTTAAATCAATAGGGCGAGGTGGCACAATGTGTTGGCATTTCAAAGACATCTGTCTCCATCTTTATACAAATTAAAACATCAATAATCATTTATTAACATGTTAAAACAACTCTGGGAATGCTGGAATTGTCCTATCTGATCTTTACTCATTCTACACTGACTATACAGTTCATATTTTAAGATACATTGGAAGTAATGATATTAAGACATCATACCACACTAAAATATAGGATTTTAATTCATTTAGATTTATTACAAAATCACATACAATCACTATTGTATGAATAAAAAAACATCTTGCTGTAATAACCACCTCTTATCATTGAGTAAAACAAAACAAAATCACCAAATAAATAAAATGGCAGATGCCCTTTGCACCCAGGTGTAAGAAGCAATTTATTCTATTTACACCTAGTGGTGGTAAATCTGGTTCATTATATGGACCCAGAGTCACTCATTAGTCAATCAGTGATCTGATTCACCCGAGTCGGCAAGCGCCAACCCTTGGTGTAATCCACAGACACATTATTAGGTTACAGATGTTTAACTTTAATTTAATTTAAATTCCACACCGCAAAGAACAAGCAACCTAAACACAAATAAAAACAAATTGAAAAGAACATTATAGGATGTGAAATTCTGTTATAAGTTAACCCAAATTAAAATATTAATATAAGTGTAGAACCACCAAGTAGAAAAAAGAAGTAAAAACATGCAAAAAAGTTTCAGCTAAATATACAGGAATAAAACTACAAAAATCTAAATAACAAAAGTGAATTGTGCTAATAAAATATAGACTAAGAGTTAAATGTTTTAAATAGCTATATAAACTAAAACAACAAAGCTGATAAAAGCAAAAAAATCTATACATAACAATACAAAAATATATGAATATATTTGTGCATAATAATGGAACACAGTTGAGCTTGTTTGCACAAGTAGCTGTACTGTGTGGGGAATGCTATGTAAACTGGGTGCAAATAGACACTGAAATAAAAATCACATAAATTGACCTGAAGCAGCAGTCTAGATCCAGTGTCGTCAATAGACAGACAGTGTAGACAGTCACAGAGATAAATTAGTAAATAAGAAAGCTGATGATTACCCTGTAAGCGAACTGAACTTTGGATCGACGAATTTCCTTTCCCTCTACTTCGACCTCTACTGGTCCCTCATCTCGAAGGGAATCAATCAGTGGTCCGATCTTACACACAAGACTGACAAACAAAAAGACATATTACAAAATGTGTAGCAGTACTAGCTGCTAATTCTGGTGATGAAAGAAATAGAATTAAACAAGAATTTAAATGATCTAAGAATCTGATACCTTGTTGAGACGGTGTATTTTTCCACCTGGTGCTCACATGGCACATTTGCCACTTTTATACTCTTTATATCTTCACTTTTAATTCCCTGGTTGGAGCCCCTTATAGTGACCAAGATCTGTCCATCTTTTGGCCCAAACCGTGGTACGATCTAAAATAAAGGCGGGTAAAGAAAACTTAAAACATGCCATGTGCAATGCGATCGTATCTATTCAAGATTAATTGTACTACAGCCGATCATAACTAAGGGGGGGCTGAGAAGTACAAGTACATTAACATTTTCGCTCTTGTCCAATGAGAGTTACAGTTCTCTTGACAGTATACAGTCTAAGCTATTAAGGGCCTCTGTGAGTTTTCTCCTTTCTGTGTAGGTTGCCTACCCACAGTCCAAAAACATGCAGCTAGGTTAATGAAGACGCTATAAAGTGTGGGCGTGTCCAGTGTGTTTCTGGGTGTTTTGCACCCATTGAAAAGCTGGGATAGACTCCAGAAGGCTCCCTGATATGATGATCAGTGAGTGAGTGTGGACTGCAATAAGTTCTTATACAGTCAAACACAGTCATGGACAATTTAATATCTCCAATTCACCTCACTTGCATGTCTTTGGACTGTGAAAGAAAAACAGAACACATACATGGGAACATGCAAACTCCACAGAGAACGGACCCAGACCCACTTTATTTGCAAACATTTCTCTTGACACTCTGAATATTTTTAATAATTTAGTAAAAGTTCCTAAATTGCTGAACTTGTTGTTCATGCTGTTCGATGTCTTTACATTTTACAGCATCCTAAATTTATTCCTTTTTAGTGCTGCAGACACACAACTTAAAATTTAAATATTTCCAAAAATAAATCAAATGAACTATCTATTATTTGTGTGTTGTTCTTTGTATCTTACGTCTGTTATAGTAGGAGCGGGGCAATCCAGTAGCTCATTGGCACATAGTTCGGAATAGATACAGGACTGAGTAGAGGCACACCATACACATTTATACTTTGCATCTGCATTCTTGCACAGACTACAGTCCTCACGACCCACCGAACAGTTATACAACATCACTGAGAGAGAGAGAGAGAGAGAGAGAGAGTTTGGGGAAGGGGGGGTAAAAATTAATGCTAATACCATTTACCATAAAACTGATCAGGCCATGCGCAACAAACTGTAATGCTCTGATGCTTCTGACTTTTAATCAGCATTCTGAGCTAAAGAAACTCAACAACTCATGTATTTATACTACACTTGATTTATAAAAGTATATACACTGATTTTGCTCTGACATCCACAAGAGAGATGGATGATAGATGGATAGCCTGCATGCTACAATATGCACATTAGATCATTGTGTTGATTAAATGCCATTAATACAAAAAACCTGCGATCAGCATTACTGAACTTACCATTTAATTTGCTGTCAATTTTCCGTTCAGTCTCCTTGTCCTTCACATAGAACATAACATTCACCTCAGGCTTTTTGTTATAAGAAAACTAGAAAAAGACAAAAAAGACAATTAATGTAACAGCACATGTAAGGGTACCTGTCAATAGGCGAGTTTTACTAGACAACAGTTAAACAGCAAGTTGTTGAAGTTGATGTAGTGCTGGCAAAAAAGTCTGCTGCTTAAATTTGTTCCCATGAAGCCTTATTTTTCTGTTCTATTACCATAGTGAGTCGTTCTTATGCATTTTCTCCCAGCTTTAGCGTTTACAAGTGCTCCCTCTCTAATTACACAAGTTTATATCAAACACACTATCGAATTCCCCTCCCTTGCAGGTTTTTGGACTGTGAGAGGAAATCAGAGCGCCCAGAGTAAAACCGCAGATACAAGGGAGAACATGCACACAGAAAGGACCCGGACCGCACCACCTGGGGATTGTACCAGGACCTTTTTGCTGGGAGGCGAAAGATGAAGAGGGAAATGCTCTGATCCTCATTATCCCTCTACTCCCTTTCTGGCTTCCCACCACATATGAACAGCAGCCCATTGTTGTTCATGTAGGCACCAAGCCCAGTCGGATGGCGGACCCTCTGGTGTTCTAACATGTGCTTCCCTTGAGCACCAATAAATCCTTTGATTATTTTAGTTACTGATCGAACTGTGTTGTCCACACCAGTGTGTTTTATGCTCTTCCTCATATTTAGTACTTTTACATATAAATACATATTAATACATATAAAATTGCTCACTTTAAAATAAAATACATAGCGCAGTGCAGCAGCAATGAAATAAGCTGGGACATTTTGTAAATCAACACTTCGTGCTACTTGGTACAGCTTTTATACGTTAAGTCACCTGTGGTAGTTTTATTGATACCAAGACCTATATTTGACCATACTGACCCTATATCCATCAAAAGAGAACCATGATTCATCTGGGGTTACGTCTCCCACTTGCGACATGAGCTCTGTGCCAATCTGGAACATTTTTCCCTGAGATAAACCATAATTACAGAATATATATCATTCATACTGTAAATTGGTTGTATTTAGAATTAAATACATTAAAAACCACAATATAATATTAAAGAACCAAGGAAATAAACTGCATTACCTTGTATTTTTCTAGATTTGTGCCTTCAAACCTGATGGGGATTTTGATGTCCACAGGAATGAGTGATGGGGTCAGGTTTTCAAAGCGAGGACACTTGTCTTGCTGCAAGAACCAAAAATCAACATCAGGGCAAACCTCCATTTCTGTCAAGTGTATTGTTTCAAAGTACTTTTTTATTCACTTCAAATCACTTACAATCAACAAGACAAGGAGAATTAAAGACAACTAAAATGCCCCACACTTTACACATCCTAAGTTAGATACCATTCAAGCCTTATCCAATGCTCTTGGACTCCACCGATCTACAGTGAAAGCCATAACCACAATTATTAAAAATGTAAATAATTGGAACTTTGGTGAACTTTAATGGGCAAGCCGTGGCCTAGTTGTTCAGGTATTGGACTAGTAATCTGAGGGTCGTCAGTTCAAACCTCACCACTGCCAAGTTGCTTCTGAGCAAGGTCCTTAATCCTCATTGCTTAGACTGTATACTGTGACTGTACTGTGAGTACATAAAGCCGACTGCTAAATACTGAAAATGTAAAATGAATACATCCAGAAAAGTTTTAACTGAACTTTAGGCCACTGACCTAGAACCTTAAGCCGACAATTTAATTATTAGACAAATATCATTATAGTTTTTAATAAAAACCTACCGAGCGCTCTACGTAGACAGCATTTTACGTCACCATGTGCACTCCAGAGAACAAAAAGATAATTCACTACCTAGATAACTTAAAATGCTACTACTGAGGAGTAATTCCGATTTATAGTTTGAGTGAATGAGGGAGAACTTTTTAAATCTTAAAAATCAGCTTTTTAAGCAAAAACAGTGGTGAACATAACTTATCTGTCTGTACATACGCATGATATGCAGATCTAAGTTTACCTCATTATGTCTGATGATGCCATCAGTTCCTGGAGAGCCATCTTGATCATTGCAGGTGTGATCTTGTATGTTCCACTGGCAGCCCCATTCACTGTTCACACATGCTTCACACCTAAAAACACACATAATGAAGAACAGTGAGGAAAAGAAGACAAGCCAGGCGAGTGTAGTGTAGCAGTCAAATCTATTCTATTATACCTTGGCTTTAACTGTTAGTTGCATTGAGTAAAAACATCTGATAAATAGCATAAATGTAAAAATAGTGATAACCAAATGAAGCCAACTTGAGTGAAAGCAGAAGCGAACATAAGTAAATTTAATGGGACTGTGGGAGGAAAATCCAGGCAGACCCAGAGAGAACATAGAAACTGTTTATGGATGTAGGAACATATCTGGTAACTACTTACGGTGTATTTCCAGCTTTTTTCACAACCGCAGCACAGTTGTAGAACTTGTACTCGCTTTGTGTCACCATAATGCTGTCATCTAACATGATCTTTACTTTCATTGCCACAAAGTCTATAGAAAAGAGGGGAAACCTTAATGTGACACAAACTGGCAATACTATATTGCATTAAAAGCAACAATTTTAAATCGTTAACACACATGGATTTATTTAGCTATTTTTTACATATTTGCTCATTTTATATATACAATGCTGAAACAACAAACATCCATCTCTAAGGTGCTTCCAAACACTTCACTTATTTCCAAGCATATCACTTATTTTAATAGCAAACTTTATATACCATAAGTGTGACTGACAACCCTGAACCCTCAAAATGGAGTGTCAACAAACATTTGGCTATAAAATGTACATAATAAGGTTGCTGTATGACAATCTGAGCTTATTAAAAAGTGTTATGCATTAGGGAAATGTTATTGATAGATCTATAAGAGAACCATGGGAAGAGAAGTTTTACCTTGTGTCTCTGGTGTCGGTGGAATGTTGGATGGATCTGGTAGAGCACAGATGATATGGCCGTCGTTCATCACGGCACTGCCGCTTATACCATTGAACACGCATTTCAGTTTATACTCGTTTATTACGCTAGGAAGATCAGGCACATCAATCTTCACCTGTTGAGCAAAGTTTAAACGGAATTAAAGTTGGCTTTTTAAAAATCTATTTCAGAAACAAATTCAAAATGTCAGGGGAAACCGGACCCTTGACGTCATTGTGTAAGGAAGTATGGAAGAAACATTTGACACTTAATAACCAAAAAAGTTGTACAACTTTAATGAGAAGTCAATGTGGGAAATATAGTGGAGTTTACAGTAAAGCGCTGTCGTCCTCACAGCACGGGCTTAGCTTTGTTTCTTTTTGTTGCCATTTCTCACTGTGTCTGTGGGTTTTTTTCCCCACAAGTTCAAAACAAGCTGTCAGGCCATTCTGAGCTGCTAAAAATTGCCTCTGTGTGTGTGTTTGGCCCGGGAGGCACTGTTGACTTGTGCCCTGACCAGAATAAAGCACTGGTAATGACTAAATAAATTGTTTTGAGGAAATATGTTTTTCTTCCAGAATGCAATCACATTACAACGCACTGATTTACAAGTGAACACACCAGGCTCAATTATATAACACACCATCACACCAGAGGGGACTAAAGCTCCAATCTTAGGTTTGCTACTGACAGGTCAGGCCCCTGTTAAGAGAATGACAGGCTCATCTGTCCCGATAATTAATGCAATTATGACCTCTGCTGACTGTACACTAACACCTGCACAAATAGGGGGAATCTTGGAGATCCATTCATTACTCTCCTTAACAGACACTGAGAGCCATATGAAATTGCCTCTTGCAGGTGAAAATAAGAAGTCAAATAGGATCCGTGTGTCAGAAATGGAGGTCTGCAGCAGCAGAGAGAAAGTGAATGAGATCAGGCAATCTGGATACGACTAGCCCGGGAGGAAAACAAGGGGAAAAAATACTGAACACCACCACACAACAATTCTGCTTTATAACCAACACACACACTTTATAAAAAAAAATCTGTAGGCAATTCATGAACTGACACAAAGACAAATATAGTGGCATCATAGTGAGCTTTTACACTGCATGACTCTATACTTGAGTAATGTGATGTCAAAAATTAAATCAGGAAATGCAAATCAGCAGCAACACAAAGGAAAAGAGCTGGTAGGAGATGCAATGTAAGAAGGCAAAGCCTAATTCTGATACGGCTAACCTGTATAGTTCTTTTAATGGCACTGGCAGTTCAATTGGACTTAATAAAATAAGGCAAAGTAAAAATGAAAAAAGCAGAGCATATTTGACTCTCAGTAGCACAGGAGTCATTTCGCATTGTTGTGGCTTATACAAAATCTAAACACTGGTTAAATAAGCATCATATCAAACAATTTAACAAATATATAATGTAGCAGGTGATCTAAAACAATCAGTAACAACTAGAACTAGTAACTAGAACTGAAGATTTTTACAGCAAAATGAGACAAGTGACTCCATTACTACCTACACTATACAGCCACAAGTATATAGACAGTTAAACACAATTATTTCAATCACCCCATTCTGACACTCTGGGTTATAACATTGCCTTTACTCATCTGCACAATTAGGTTATTTTTTGAAAAGCAGTGATACCTGTTGACAAGGCCTGACTCACCATCCACTACAAATGATCCTAAAATATTCCAATTTATCTAAAATGTGCTCACTTGGTTTAGCTTATGCCTATTTGATTTCCAGTCATCACCCCCTTGTGCCCAGAGAAAACTTATAAACTAAAACATGACTTCTCCAGAGTGTTGTCACATATTTGGAAGCATACCAATTATTTTAAGAATTGACTTTATATACCATGTTGCCCATAGGTTTGACTGTGAGGTCTTCACAAACATTTGGCAATATAATGTACATAATCAGGCTGCTGTATGATTCAAGACCTGTGTATATTAAAGGTCATTAAGCAATAAACATTATGTCAAACAGACAGACTGGTATATTGTAATAACATTTTAACAAATAGCACTGTGACATTTTACAGCAACATGATGTAAGTGACTACAACAACTAACAAAAATCCTCTGCGATGTATGTCCAACAGCAGTCAGCAAAGAGTGACAGCCGCAATACACTTACTGACAGGAACAGACGGATTAGACGGCTCTGTAGTCACTAATCTCTCAAGAGAAAGCAGTCACAACATATTTACACAATTAAATTTCTTTGCCAACACGCAATTAATAAGGAAGTGCATGTTCCTATGTTCCAGCATATCAGTTCTTCCAACATATTGGGTCCATAATTCCCTCAAAGGTTTAGGACTTAACAGATATGTATTTCCAGTAATAATTTAAGTAATTGCTTAAATCACACTAAAATCAACATGAAATTAAATGCAGGTTGTTTTATTAAGGTTGGTGACCACTGGGCTAGATTATTAGACCTCTGTGCCACCTGAGCACCAATCACTGTTGTGTTTAATCAAAACCTGTAGGCACTGTTCAAGCCTGCCGTTGTAAAATCCACTATTTACTGATGATTTTAACATCAGTGCTTGGGGAGAATTTTGAGCACATAGGAATATATAATAAAGATCTTCAAAACTTTTCTGCACTTTTATATGATGGTTGGAAATGGTGAGGCTGGGAGATGTAGTAAATGTGTCTGAGAGGTTATAGTCAGGATTTAGCCCCATCTCATTTTCATCTTTTTGGAAGCTATAAGGAGAAGAATATTTTCATGTGATGATGATGATGTGAACGTACAGCTGCAGCAGCGATTACGAGCTCAACCAAAAACATTTTTCACTGATGGAATTAAAAAGTTGGTTTGATGCTGGGAAAAACCTTTGATCGCAAAAGAAGGTGACTACATAGAAAAGTGATAATTTATTTTATCAGTATTATGTTAACAACAGTAAAATGGCCGCCAGTTTTAACCCAGATGAAAGTCAAATGTTTTCTCTGTGCAACCAGACAATGCTCATGTGTGTTTATGGTACTATATGTTAGGTGCAGGTTGTGCAAATGACCTGATTTTTGCTCTTGCAGCTGATGTTGGGAGGATCGAAGGCCTTGATGGTCACACACTTTTGGTTGGGACTCCAGAGCCACACATTCTCCTCCTCTTCTCTACTGCACATCTTCTTGGTTGTACATCTGAAAGGAAAAATTATTGAGGTTGTAGCAAAACAAAAACACCTACAGGTTTACATTGAATGATGAATGGTGCAATTCAGCGTAAAGAAAAATCTGTTTGTGTGGACATTGTTTGTTTATTAGGATTTTAATGTCCATTGGGTTACATTCATGACTGGAAATTTTAGTTACTCATTACACTTGTTTCAACAGTTTATATCAAACTCGGTCATGGAAAATTCAGTATCTCCAATTCCCCTCAATTGCAGGTTTTTGGACTGTGGGAGGAAATCCAGAGAACCCGGAGTAAAACCACACAGGCACGTGGAGAACAACTCCACACAGAAAGGACCCAGACAGTCCCACCTAGGGATCGAACCCAGGACTTTCTTGCTGTGATGTGACAGTGCTAGCCACTTGGCCACCATGCCAGCCCCTGGAGTGAAATAAACTTGTTCATGTACATGCTGCTTTAATAAAATTGTGTATCTTTAATAGTGCATTAGCAATCAAGTTTTCTTACCATTGTAAATATATTTAGAACATAGACTATATGGATTTCTTCAAATAAAAGTAATATCTAAGCATAAAGACACATCTCCTAAACAATGAATGAAGTGTTTAATCAAATGAACCATCAAGGGTACAAGCATTAGAATACAGCCATTGCAACAAGTAATTTCTTGACACTATTTTTGCCTGTGAGTCTATTTTTGCCTGTGATGTTAAAAATCAGAGAAAATGTGGATTTGCAGAAAAAAAGTACTTCTGTGCTACCGGATCAGCTATCACTGTTGTGTTTTATGAAGACGTGTCGGCAATGATCAAGCCTGAACTGTAAAATACTTCAAATCAGGATGATAACTTACTTGCCCTCCAGTACACACCAGCCACAGTACGGATCCCGCAGACTCATACAGGACATGCAGTCTTTCTTCTGCTCGCATGCCTGCACTGGGACTTTAGTGATCTGGTAGGAGATTCAATTATTTTAGGTGTGTAAGCGCACAAACCAAGTCACAAGTAAAAAGCTTCGGTTAATGTTCACGTTAAATGATATTGCCCCACAGTCTTTAGAATTTACACAGAGCAATATTTATAACGGCGATAAGTAGAAAAAGGCTACACCTAACAAAGCCATTGTTTACAACAGAACACCATATGCTCTAACAAAGTGGTTCCAAATGGGGGGGGGTCACGACTCACAAGGAGGTAACAAAGGTGTTTTCGGGAGAGGGGAGTCGTCACAGGTTTTAAAAATATTTAATTTCAGTCTAGTAATGCATTTAAAGTAATTACGTTTACAATCATTAAATTATAAAAAGTACTTCGTAATATGACAAGTATGCTTATTTAAGCTCTTAATGCCTGTTGATGTGAATGTGCAATACTTTTATGTAATAAGCACCGAAGAATATTTTATATAGAACTGTAAAAAAAAGGCGTAAAGGGGTTAATTACCAAACCTGTGGATATTTTGGTGGTGTTATGTGCACAGGAGTTGTTTAAGTGTGTTTACCTGTGTTATTCGATGAGTAAATCAGTAAATCAGAGTTACTTCTGAAGTCGGAACAAACGATTGCTTTTTATAGCATACTCTGTCATAGACATTAAACACCAATGGAGAATTCCAATAAATGTTTTTGCCCCCAATTATTCCGATAAATATTTTATTTAATTTTATTGAACTGATGTTAGTTCAAGTCCTTCTGGAAGTCATGCAACAATGAATTGAGCTTGCTATGATTATTTTCATTGTTCTGACGAGTAAATATGAGCAGGTCTTATTAACTAACCTTTTTGGCAGTAGTAACATATAGATGATCCATGCTGGAATCGAAAAACATGTTTTTGTTGACCGGACCTTCGGTACCTTCTCCAGGAACTTTGCAATAAGCATCAGAATGACCCGTCAAATGCACCTGCAAAGTGAAATGTGAGATTTAATACGGTGGATATACACTTGTCTATGAAACTCTAAAACAAAGGAAATCATATTAAATAGAAAGAAAATTTCACCTAAACTTTTTAATGTCAGGTAAATGACATTAGCGTTTAATGTAAGACGAAGTCCATCTGAAAAGTGTACTCATCTCTATTCTGTGATGTGCAAAATAAACTTCTACAAACCTTTTGTTCTCATAACAGACATTTAAAATGCAACTTTCTGGACAAACATTTGGTAAAAAGCTAATCTGATGAACGATGTTCTTTCAGTTGTTCCTGTTAGTGCAAATATCTGGGTTTGGGACTGGCACTAAGGGTGTCCGTCCTGAAGTGGCATGCGCCTTATGTATCAATTTAAATTACAATTTAAATTTTAATTTACAAAAAGCCAGTCGAGTTTCTTAAGTGAACTAAAAAAACAAAGCAAATGACGTAACAAAGTGTTAAGTGTATCTCTGTATCTCTTTAGTCCCCTTAGAAATAATTACCTTAAATACTTCTCCTTGTTGGGTGCCCAAAAAAGCCACGGTATGTTTGTTCACCATAGTCACAGCCACTGAAGTCAGATTGCTTTGTCTGAAATACAATGGACTGGTGCTCAAAGCAGACTGCGAATTACTGGCCAGAGGAGATGGCAGAAATTCGTCTCCACATGGGTATTTCTGTAACATAGACCGCTGTTAATAAGACTTACAAAATGGGACAGAGAAAAAGCTGAAAAACCAAATTGCTCGACATCTTCTGTGCCAAAACATCTTTAAAGTGTGGTGGAAATGAATGACAGCAATACAAAGTGGTGAATGCTTAATGTCCCAATGTGTTACACGCCTCAAATGCAGGAAGAGACCTTTACTCGTAAATGTAATGAGCAGACAGAAAATGAAATATACCACTAACTGCAATGAATTGAAAGTCAAATGTAAGAAACATGTTTTTATTATTATTATTATTGCATTTTCCCTACCGTCCAAACTTTTTCTGATTTGCGAGTGGTAGCGTTCACACAAAGCTCCTCCAGGTAATTGGAAAAATGTATTACCGTGCATGTGTGAAAAGGGGTATAAAACTCGGTTTCAATGTTTACAGAAAATATTCAAAGTGTTAATTATAATTGTAAGTATAATATATTATAATTGTAAGTACAACATATATATAATTATATTAGAATTTTAAGTGAAATAGCTCTTCAAAGAGCACTTACTCTCCTAACACCGCTAACAGACTAACTACCCTAACCTCTTTTCCTGCTCCTCCTCCTTCCTCTTTGCCAATGCAACTGTTTGGCCTCCTTCTGACCCTACTAAATTATTTATTTTATTTATTTCATTTCTTTTACTTACCTCAGTGTCTGTTTATGTACTAAATTACTGCAAGTCGGTTTGGATAAAA
>JAYDZG010000001.1:27967651-27983618 GCA_034509265.1 Microcambeva bendego | reverse complement strand
GGTTGTGCAGCCAAATCTTTCAGCTTCCCTTATTGCTTTTGCGCTGGACAGAATTGAACAAAAAGCTTGATTGCTTGATTATTGTTGAGGTGCATTTTTGGGCACAACATCCTTAACTTTCCGTGTCTGTTTTTGTTGCAGGTGTATTGTGAACTGTACTGAGAAGTGAACACTATAATTTGAGCAATCGAGGGTTCAGAGCCTTCTTTAGGAGTTTAACTGTGACAACTTGGTGGTTGAGGCTGAACTGGCAACTTTCTGATTACTAGTCAAGTACCTTGACCGCTGAGCTCCCACTACCGCCATGTACAAGTAGAACACTCAGTCTGATTTGAATGCAGCTGAGAAATTTACTTAAACCTCAATAATGCAATGCAAGACTGATTTTCAACCTAGAACTAAATTCTCCTCACACTCTCTCCCACTCGCGCACATGCTCTCTTGTTATTGATACAATCTACAAATCACTGCAGGGTGAGTCCATATGCAGGCTAAAACTGGGACTGCGCAGCATTTTTTTCTCTAAGATTCTTTGTCCTCCTCACAACCTTAAAAGGCAATCGCAAAACGTTTCTGTTTCAAATGCCACCCGGTCTTGAACTCTTGCCATCGCTGAAGTTAGAATGTCAAGGGTCTCAATTCCGGAGCTAAATCCTAGCAGTCACTATAATGGAGACGACTCCATTAATTTTAATCATAATTTCTGTCACGGCTCACATCGATGGCCTCACAGTAAGTGATGAGGAGCCGGCAAGGTGCCAACATAAACACAGCACAAGAATAATAAAGAGACGGAAGGGTGACGGAAAGAGTGCAATTATTTTATGCACAAAAAAGCAATTTACAGTTGGAAGGCAGGGCTGGCTTTATTTTGACATGAGGAAACGAAAACATTCCAGCAGTCTTTATTGTGTAGACAACAGAAGCTTGAGACGTTAATGGAACACTTACTTAAAGGCACAAAGCTGGGAGTGCTCAGAAACTAAAGAACTATAAGGGAATCGTGTGAGTAATCATTCGCTGTCTTTCTTAAAGAAATGTATTCTAAATGACTCATGAAATCACAGACAAACCGGTCTCATCACCTCAATATATTGTTATTTACTCACTTGTTCTTTTCCCTCCTCTTCCTCTCGGCTTTAATCTGATGATCCTCTACAACAAGCCAGAAGATGCTAAAAGAACCTGAAAGAAATAAAGGGAAAGAATGACATGAATGAAAAGGCTGGAACGGTTCACACACATGAGCTCAAGCTTAAAGTACATGACGTGTTTAAGATGGACATTTATTTCAATATTAGTTACAGATTTTCTACAAGCATGGCGGCTGAGAAGGTCATCTCAAATCCCTAGATAGATAAAAGGTAGGTAAGTAGGTAAATGGATGGCTAGGTGGGTGAATGGGTTGTTAGGCACTAAACAAACATTAAAAATAATAACTTAAATAAGTGCATTTCTTTTTCCTTTCACTCTTTACTAGAGGGCCAATAAATGTAAGCTATGTGATTCAAGGTCGTATCAAGCATCAACAATAAGCTTTACGACAGCTGAAGGACAAGATATTTGGTTAAAAGCATTTACAACACAATGTTTATTACAGATGTGTTGAACAAAAACAAGGTACAACTGAGTGTCTTTTGAATTCAGGCACATTGGATTTGCCTATAATCATGACACAATGACCGGGCCATATTTTTTCAATTATTAATGGAGGCTATTCCTATGAGGGAATCATGTTAAGGTGTGGTACAGCAGTGTTTCCAACTAGAGTGTAAACTGTGATGATCTCACACACACATCTCCTCAAAATGGTGAAAAGCATATGTTCTGCTGTATTGTGTACGTGTGTTTGTTGTAAGTCGATCGCTCAGTGTATGGGACAATTGCCCCCTACTGAGTGAGGTCAGTGTCTGAGGTGGGAAGAACTGTATGTGACCATGTGGCTGGGTTAAGTCATTAGGCACGTTTTCAATTCCCACTTTAAGCTCAAAGCAAGCTCTTTCAGCATAAAGAGGCCTGAGTGATTTTCTATGTGTGTGTGTGTGTTGCCACTTTCCACAAGCTAAGCCCACCAATGAGAACCAGATGTTTCTAGACATGAATGCTGATCTCTTGTTTTTTCCTTGTCCACTGTTCCCATGCAGACATGCACAGACAGTTCAAGTGAACATATTTCCTTTTAGAATATATTGCTATTTATTTATACATATGTACAGTATATTTTGTTTGTCTTTGTACTAAAGCTCTTTTGGAATCTGGGGTCTAAGCGCATGGCTCAATAAAAAAAGTTGCCAGGCAGAGCTTGGATTTGAACCCACAACCTTTTAATTGTTAGCCTGAAGCTCTTTCCACTAAGCTACCACTGTCCAAATTGGTAACAGTGATAGGAAAACACATTTCTCTGTCCAAAATAAACATTCCCAAATTTGAGTTTTTTTTGTTGTTGTTTTGTTTGTTTGTATTTTACTGTTGCATTTTCTCACATTTTTTAGAAAGGAGGCTTGCACCTTTTTACCTAGAAGATATGCGGATCGGCTTTGTGTACGGAGAGTCGCACCCTGAACAATGCATTACCTCGACAATAAGCAATTAATAAGGCAGAGCCAATCATTACATCAGGTATGACAAATTCACATTCAAGCAGCCTTCCTAAATGAACAACAAGCCAATACAATGAAAAGCTCACTTGACCATGGACAGTCTCATTCATGTTGCAATTCACAATAGAACCATTTTAGCCTTTTAGCAAAAGGTGACTGTGTAGACTTATAACTCTAATTATGACTGCGGAATGGGAAGGTTGAAGAGACTTGTACTCAATTCAAAGCATTCCTGCCTTCAGTCGATAGTTTTTTTGACCAGGATAAAAGAAAAAGTGGGAAGTTAAATTAAGAAAATGTGGGAAGACATTTAGTAGCACTTTCAAACTCCATGGAGAAGGGGGTGCTTGAGCCTATCACAGCTTTTCAATAGTCAACGGTGCAAATCACTGTCACTCTGAGCTATGTCTAGGCTCAAATGGTAGTGATTTCAATTTTATGTTTTGGGAGGGTTATTAACCCAGTCCAGAGTGAAGCATGATGGCCGTTTCATAAATGTGACTCGAATCCGAAGTGAATCTGGTTTGGCATTCAGTGTAATACTTAAAGTAAACCATCAGCCAGACTGGCACGGACATCAAATGATATATTAAATTGCATTTTACAGCCTGCCAACATTGAATGAATGTCACTAGAACCGCTAAAGATAAAAGACATTGCGGCCAGAGCTTCATGATGCTAGGCCCTTTTCCACTATTCCCCCAATTCACACCCCATCCTTCTATCAAAAGTAAGAGAACTGTAAAGCAGAGTTGAAGAACAAAAAAAAAACATTGTGGGGAACATGAGGCTGGGAGAGAGTCCAAAAGAGTTCTCCCTGCTGTGAAACAGAGACTCTATGTACTGAGTGCTATGTACAGTACTGGAAGCAACGAAGGCTCGCTCACACACATGCAATCAGTCCGTAAATCATGACAGGGAAATCGTTGCCATGTACAGTGCTGTCTGAATCCCGGTGGTGCTATTGCCCCAGCCAGGCATCAAAACATCCCTGAGCCTAGTGTTTTCTGATGGAACCAGACACAATCCTGACAAGGACAAATCTGTTGGTGAGAATTCAAATTGATTAAAGCCATGGTGGGCCTTGAACCCAAACTCTTGGCATACAGAGGTCTACTGCAGATGAATGAATGAATGAATGAATAGGAAGGTGACTGTGGCCAAGATAAGTAATTATTTGAAAATCCAAGTAATTAAAATTAAAAAGTTCCTCTGTTTACAAAATAAATTCACTTTTTTTCTTATACTGTCCCATTGCTGTGTGATAATAAAACATGCATTTGAACTTTTAAATGTTTTCACAATCCTTTTGTCGATTGAGGGTTCAAATCTGTCTGTCCTTTGCTGAGTTTCTCCATTAGCTGCTAGACCTGTCCATCAAAACCATGTCTCAGGGATTAAATGAGATAATAGTAATATTAAATATTAAACTCTGCTCATGCTAAAACATGCATTCATACTGGCAGTATGTTTAAAAGAACATACAAAAGACTGTAAGTACTCACCAGGAATTCACCAGAAGAAATCGGCATATTTTGCCGTTTTCAGTAAGTGTAAGTTAATTTTACATGTGAAACCGATGGCCGTCCGACTTGATAAAGATATATTTTTATGCCCCGTCTAAAAAACACCATTACCCTCACAATTCCTCTCTCTCTCTCCTCAAATCGTCCTTCAAGTTCACACTTAGTAAACTAACACAGTATACAGATAACTTGTACAGGAGAAAGAAAACCTGTCAAGCACCAGCTAATATCCAGAGTAACCGCTGTGTGCATCACGGACAGCAGCTAAATGGACTGAGAAAGACCCAATAAGGTCCTGGTAGGTTGGCACAGGTATCTGGAGTCATGCTGACAACATTGCATCCCACAGTGTGGGGGAAGGATCCATAGAGCCATCTCATGAATCGAGATCTGGGGAATTAGAGGACCAGGGTAGCACTTGGAAGTGATGCACTTCCAACCAATTTTAGACATTTCTAGCAGTGTGGCAGGTTTTATTTTTCCTTGGAGTTCCCATCCACCCAGGAAAAACCATCAGCATGTACAAGGTGTACATGGTCTGCAAGGATGGATTCATACCCAAATCAATGAGTGCTTTACACACTTTATATACCCACAAAGCCCGTTTTAAAAATGTGACTTTCTTCATGAGGAGCTGGTAGAGTAGGAAATGGTCATAATAATGTGACTCAACAGTGTATTTTAGGGCTGCAAAGTATGATCATGTCTGTCCACACATTATATGTGAAGTCCCTCAAAACATACAAATATGGGATTGATAAACAAGTCTCCAAGTGAGACCTGATTTCACCCAAATGGTCACTGTGCTTCCAAAAGAAAAATACAGGAAAGGCCACACATTCCTTTGAGAGCAAAGTTCAGCCCCCTCTGGATGGCTTTCTGACACTGTTTGAATCGTGTTTACAAGATCTGAACTCAACCGCCTTATGTCTCTCTGCATGAAACTGTCATCCAAAGATTGATCTGACTCTATTCTTCTTTTCCATTCATTATATTCCAAGTGAAATATCAGCCGGAAACCAAAGTTTCCATAATCCCATGCTTGTGTAAATCACTTTCAAACCAAGCTTCCTGCACCCTGCCACAACCCCCCAAGCTGTCCTTCCGGCAGCGACCCAGAGCCGTCGGCGTTCACAGCAGAGAGGGTTTGACTGCACTCGGAGCATTCATGTCAAGCAGCGGAACGCTTGTTTTTGCAGGTGGAACTGTGCGACGTACTAAACCTGAGGTTAATTCATAATGATAGCAAAGAAAACAACAAGGGGAAAAGGTTAAATAGTGTAAAATTCGCAAAGCATCAGAATCTGTTTGCTTCTAAATTCTTTTTCCTTTGATTAACCTGTTGTCCCAATACAAATAACATTATCTGCTACTTTTACCATCATAAGCAGCTTCCCAATGTTGTGTTTGTCCCCCTTTTGCTGCCGAACTGCCCTGCAACTGCGATGCCCTGTGTTTCCTGACACCTTTCTATCAGAACTGAGAACTGAGAAAACCCCACGAGAGCTGCAGTTATGGAGATGCTCTTTTATAGTTGTCTGGAAATAATAAATAATTAAAGTTTGCTACATACCAGCAAAAAAGAACTGCTTCCATTAACAATACATTTCAGGTGTTATTGTCTCCTGTGACAACTAGGTGGGAGCATTTCAGTGCCTGGCAGTGCTCTGGATACCCATCAGCAATTACTTCCGTGGCAACGTAAGAGCCGACAGCTGCTCATTTGGTGTCTCCTCAGAAGGCAATGATGTGCTTTATTGCAACAAGACAAAATGGTCAAGTCTGTTCAGGAGAAGGACAGTCCAGAGAAAAAACAATGCTGCTCTGTCGCTACATTAGAAACGGTAGTGTGTGTGTGTGTGTGTGTGTGTGTGTGTGTGTGTGTGTGTGTGTGTGTTGTGTGTGTGGGATTTCAAAACCAATTTTTAAAAAATTCAATGAGAGAAAAGAAATGCTTCAGAGAAAAAGCAATTCACTTCTCATCCCAGAGACTGAGGGTTTAAAGCAAAAAAAAAAAATGGCCATGTAGAAGTCAAAGGGTTTTGCTAAAACTATTTCATTGTTCATTTCTCAAAAAATGCTAGCTAAGGGCGCCATGGGCCAGCAGACCCATCAGGGTGGCATGGCTTTGTTTAAGCGGCACAGCTCAACCATGCTTTACGGTACACACTAACCACCTGAGCCACGGTTATTCCTCGAGGCTCTGCATACACTCCACTGAAGCCAAAAGAAAATAAAAACAAACCCGCTAAAGCTCATACATTCCCAAAAGACTTTCTCAAGAGGGAAAAGAATCATGGGCTGGTTTTTATCTTCTTTGTTTTAGTAACTACTTCAGGGACTGTGTTTTAGAGACTAATTGGGCTAGTGGAGAAGATTTTTTGTCAGTCCTGTGACCCAGTAACACAAAGGATAAGAATTCCAATTTCAGAAATGCTACAGTTAGGAAAGAACTCTTAATGTTACACCCCATTTGTTTTATCTGCACAGCTTAAACTGCTCATTTTAAGATTATTAACAAACAGAGTAAAAATAACCCTCATAGTTTTAGTCAGAATACATCTTTATATACAAAATAATTGCACACAAGCTTTTTTGTCTCTTACCATCTTCATCGTTTCTCTGTATGCTGTGCATTGATGACAATTTAAGGTTTAAGATTGTGTGAAAAGCTCCCAACCAATTCAAACTACATTTATAGCAAAACCAGAAGTTTTTGCAGCATTTATATTTACATATTGATTAAAGTGCCTATAAATAATCTTTAGCAGTTTAGATTGCACATCTAAAGAAACTTCTTTAGTTTTTAAAGTAGTGGTTGTCAACATTCTTAGTACCTGGGTTGCAACGACTCTCAAAAAAGGTCCAAGTTGGTCTTGTGGGTCGCACATATGTATTGGGTTAGTGATAGCTTCATGGTTAAAGTACTGAACTAATGATCAGAAGGTTGCTAGATAATTTTACACACGTACATTCACAGGACATGTAGTTAATAGAACAAGATTCACAAGACTTATATGGCAAACACAGTCATGGACAATTTTGTATCACCAATTCATATCACTTGCACCATCTTAGGACAGAGAAAAATACTGGAGCTCCCGGAGGAAACCAACACAGAAAAGACCAGGACTGCTTCACCTTGGAATTTAACCCAGGAACTTTTGGTGCTGAGGTACCACGTCACTCTACAATTTCCATTCTCAAAAGAGCTGGTACCCACAGCAGGATTAAATATATAAACAGTAAGTAGAAGTAATGCATGTTGTCCCATGTATGACTATGCATGTGACGATTAAACATTGAGTTTGATTTGATGTTTAGATGATAGTTTGCTTAATGTTTCTACTCGGCTTGTTAGTTTATTTGGGATTTTACACTCATGACGGGAAACAGTTACTCATTACACAAGGTTCATCAACTCACAAGGTTATATCAAACACAGTCATGGGCAATTTTGTATCTTCAATTACTATCACTTGCACATTTTTGGACTGTCGGAGGAACCCGTACTGCCCCACCGGGGTATCGTACTAAACTTTATTACACAACCTCTCACTGAAATCTGATTACCGACAACACTGTGAAACTCCAAAGTTGTTCAAGATCCGGTTATTAAAGCACATCTAACCACAATATTTCTCACAGTTATTTCTGCATGGAACACTTTTGCTTTCAGGTCTTGCAAAAAAATAAAATAAAATTAGTGTTCCAGTGGCTCAAAGTTAAACATAGCTTCAGTTTTTAAAGCTCTACGATGTGTGATGCTGTCTGTGCAGCTGGCTCTGAGCCAGGGTTGATAATGTTATTCATGTGTAAAAGGGGAAATGCACAACTTCGACATAAATCTCGACTGGTTTAGGTCACAATAAAAGATTCAAGACCAACATTTCCATTACGAGTTGGTTTCCAAATGTGTAGCAGGATATCCCAGAGCTCACCTCAACATTGCTGTCATGAGAATACAGTTGTACCTTGTACCTGACGTCCTCTTAACTCAAAATCTTTGAAACTTAACACCCTTGCAAAAAAATACGGTATTCCAAGATCTCTGCCACTGAGAAGTGTAATGAAACAAATAAGTGAAAGTAAAGTGCCTGTTTATTGTATTTCTGATACTGATTTTAACTGTTTTCAATTGTATTTCAGTGTGTTTATATTACATTTGTGTAGTTTCCCATACATCTTTATGGGGGAGAAATACCTTAAAACTCAACACCACTCCCAGAACCAACTGATGTTAAGTTGAAATGTGCAGTTTATTTTAAAAAAGACAAAATGTTACAGAAAAAATGGGTATTTAAAATTATTTTAAAGGTCTGATTAATAATATTCATTGATTGGATAGTAATATCGAGGTTCAGCAAAATAAACAAGAAGGCATATGCTAACAAACACTATTTGAATTTGGCAGTTATAGGAATAAACTCTGACAAAGACTCACATAGACTGATGTGCTGATGATGGACACTGCATATAAATGCATCCGCAGAAACACACTACTGCACAAGGTAAGACCCTGATGACCCTCACAGCGGCACACTGGGTATCATGGGTTGCCAAGAAATGACACAGAGGCAAACAAACACTGCACTAATGAGCAAGTGTAAGCAGGAACAGCACTGTGAATAAGGGGGAAAAGAACGTGGTCATCAAAGCGAGAAATACTAAAAACGAGAGGGAGCGGAGGGTTGAGATGCAGCATGAATCATGTATTGTTAAAGTCTGTTATCTTGGTTCTGATAAGTTTAAAAAAAAAAAAAAGCCTGACACAGGGATGATAAAATCCTGATTTTTGAAACTATTTGTATGAAAAGAGAGGGGTACACTATAAGAGAGGGGTACATGGCAACTGAAAAAATTATAATAATTTAATCATGTAGTGTACAAGAAGCACCCAAAATCTCCACCCCATGTCTGCAGCAATTGTGACTGGATATGGGTGGAGCAACAACAGGTCTGTGTATGGCAGCCCTGAAAGCAAAAACACCTCTTAAAAGCCTTAAACATGCCACATTAGAACTTAATAGCATAACTAAATCAGTAGTTAAAAATGCTGGGTGGTATGATGGTACATTTGGTAAACCGGCTTTGATTCCTCATATAGCATGGCTTTTTCATATACAGGTATACCATTACATAGTTAGTACAACAGTTGTAGGCTTCAGTAAGCAGCAAATCATTTAATATTGCTTCTGTGTCAAAAGCAATATAGAGCACCGTGCAGATACACTAGTTAGCTGATGGTGTTAGTATGAAGGTTTTAACTGATAAGAGAGGTTTCCTCAATCAATAGAATACCAAAGATATAATGGAAGAACGCTCCCCCTGTAATAACAACGAACTTGTGGTCAAGTCCAGTGAAGTTTGCAAATGTGGTAATATTTGTTAAAGATACAATTAAGCATAAATGTAAAATACTTACATATTAAATTAGCAACAACAATTGTATTTATTGCAACTGTCCCATGCATACTGATTTTATCATAAATAGTGTCATTTTGTGGTGCCAAGCTAAGCTTATAGTACTCAAAACCTTCATGATATTCATGGCAAAAGTATGTGTTTATGAGAATACAAAAAGCCACAATAATAACATGACACTGACCTGATACAAATGTTTGGCCATACTACCCAGTCCTAGTAGGTGGAAGAGGCATCTGGTTTAAACAAGGTCAAAGCACCAAAAGAAGTAAAGCGCAAACTCTTTTTGTGATACAAGAGTGATCATTCATTTGTTCATCGTCACTGTGCAATTCACTGGCCGAAAGGAAACACCCTGGACAGGTCGTCCGTTCATCAAAGGGCCAATACACTCACACTCAAACCTAGGAGGACTTTTAGAATCTCTAATGAACCTGACTAACTGCAAATCAAACCCAAGACCTTCATGCTGTGAAGCACCAAGCCACCCGCAATGTAACCTTTTATATTTCTCTCCATTTTTGTCATCAATTAAAAACATTTTACCAATAGTATCCTACACTGTGAAAGAGAGCCACACCTGACACACTCCCCATTAACTTCATCTTTTTATCTGCATGAGTTTAGTTGTGGATCTTTGTGTATGTAGCGACACACATTGTTTAACACTTCCCCTCAACTCGAAATTACATCAACTCTGGTCTGTCTACCAGTCACATGTGGACCACTGCCAATTGTTGTTCATGTAGGTGCCTATCCAGCCAGATGTCAGAGCCGATATTCAAAACAATGTGGACAATGGACTCTCCTCAACGTCGAGTTCCAAGTATTTGGTAGGATGGTGCAAAACGTTATGGAAAACTACTCATTTACTACAACCACTGTATGTTGCTAGCTTCAAATGTCCCATTTCATTCACATAGTCTCCCATCAATGCCCTGTGGATTTATCTCACTTTCTCGCTGGCTCACACACTGACTGACTAACAGTTGCACAAAGAGAGCATTAGCTATTTCAAGTGTTCACAGCTCATGAAAATCAAGACCTCATCAAGCATGCTGCCAATGCACTGGGGCAAGCTCATGGTCATTGGGAGGACTTCATGAAAAGTTGAGGACAAGATCCACAGTCTGGTACCGATGAAAGACAAAAGCTCTACTAATTGAGTCTTAATCTGATTAATAAGTCTCATTGATGAAAGAAGTAAATCAATTATGGAACAAGAATTAGATGTAGATTCATCAAATAATTATCAAATCCTAAACAGCTTTAATTCTTGAGCTTGAGTCATCAGTCAACCCATGTTCTTTTAAAGCAATACATAATCACGTTACATTTAAACAAAACACCAACCCCCAAACTCCAGGTACACTCACGGCTTTACAGATAATGTGTCTTCTGTAAAAATATTAAGACTACATCCTAAAAAAGGTTCCCTTAGACTAGCAGCCAAATACTCCTGGCATACAATGTCTAGAAAGAAATAGAGATGAGAGTTATGCAAAGGAGAAGAATAAAAAGGAGGTGGAAAATGCCAGAGGGGGGAAACACAAACACATTCCTGAACTGAACTTCATGTGAGCCAGAGTAAGTGAGGAGAGCAAGAGGAAACGAGGGGGGAGTCCAGATACAATTTGAAGAATGTTGGACAAGAACACGTCTACAAGTTACCCCACCACACACCAGAGCTGAAAAGCTAAACTAAATACACAGATAAAGACAAACATTTACAAACACAAGTAATTCGAATGTTTATGATGACTAAATATAAACAGGCTGGGTAGATGTACCCACAAAAAAATGTGAGGCTGTCAACTGCCAAGGTTGACAAACTAACTACATGTTATGTAAGTTCTAGAGAGGAATTATCAGATATAAACTATAACCACAGCCAAAAGTAGTATTTTATCATCATTCATCACAGGACAGGTAGTTATTAAGATTCATCATTCAAAAAAAGGTAACTGAATATTCTGTATCTCTAATTCCCCTCACTTGCCATCTCCAGACACAAAGGACCCAACCACTCCCCCGAGAATCGAACCCAGGACCTTTTTGTTCTGAGGTTACAAAGCTTCCGTCAAATCCATACTCTTATGTTGTCCTGTATCTGCAGTCACATAAGCGTCTACTCAACAATGACTTCTGTCTTTCTAATTGGCCCAACTCAAACCCAAAAGTTCCATTCAAGTGACTGCTGGGTGTTTTCTTACCTTTCTGCCCAAGGCCCTGTTTGCATTTATGCCCTAATTGGCAAGACCGCCAACTCTAGGGAGGTTCAAGGTTGTATTCAGCATCCAGCATATCATCAAATGCTAGCTACTTCAACCAAAACTAGGGGGGCTCTGATGTTTCACATCTGGTTTTGATCAGAATGTTTCTCATTTTTCAGTGGGCTGTTCAGGTTTTTTGTGTCATGGCAGTCAGGCAGACAGGAAGATTTTTGCAGGGAGAGAGCATTCACATCAAACAAGAAACCAGCACAACCTGCCACAGCAATAGTTCCCCTGCCCTGCAGTCCTATCTCCTTCTGTGATTAACTTAAAAACTGAATTTAAAGAATTGTCAGATTTAATAAAATGAAAAGTGCAGCTGCATATTTCTCCTTTGATCTATTTTCAATTGAATGCGCTCTACAAACTCTGGCCAAATCCCTTGCCAAGAACTCCCTCTGAGTTTATGATGTCTAGCTGGAAACCCTGCATGAGAAGTTGAGGTTTGACAGAAAAGCTCAATCCTCAGGGGAAGAAATGTTAAGCTGGTCTCTGTACAAAAATGGTGACTAGACTTCAGAGAGGTTACAGGGTTCAACCCACTGAAGTTCATTCAGCTGGTTGATTTATTCAAACTGGTCCACCATAAATTAATCATAACCAGTTTGAACACCAGTGTGGAAACTCTGGTTTAATCCAGATGTTTGACTTTGTATGCCTATAAATGCCTATTTTTATAGTTTAAACACATAGAATTCGTGAAGAGAATTGTAGCTTTGGCTGGAAAGCAGAATTCGTGAAGAGAATTGTAGCTTTGGCTGGAAAGCAGCTAACCCATCAGAGTGATTATGGAGCTGCAGCTGGCTTAACATCCAATCAGCAGAGCTGATTCAGGAGTGGAGGCAGGAGATCAGGCTAAGAAACTGTAGCAATTTCAGCAATTATTTTTACTCAGAAGCTCACTTCCTAGAGACACTTGAAATAGTTGTGTTTACTATTGAGAGGCATTGGAACTGTGTGTTGGTGGAACGTTTCACAAGCTTTGTGTTCATGTAAACAGATTATTCTTCGAATTAAGTGGTTTTGTTAAAGCTAAAGCTGAGTCTTCTTACACCACTAATTCTGGTTCACTGGTTCATATCGCTGTACTGATGTTACACCTATATGTAAGTACCGTCTTTCATGTAAACACATTTTCTTTGGTGTAAGTAGGGTAAATTTAGCTGATTTTATGGTACTATTTCTGTTACAAAATTATATTGTTATTAATGAATAAGTATTAAAATGCATGGAATATTATATAAATTGCCACAATAAAACCAAATATTAGTGGTGAAAATTCCACAAACTTAATGTATAATGTACATAGAAACCTTTAATATCACAGAGTAACATAGGTAGCCTAGAGGGTAGAGCCTTGAACTTTTTATTACCTTAAAGGTTAAGAGTTTAAATCTTAGCTTTGCCATGCAACCATTGTTGTGCCCTTAACCATCTCTGCTCCAGGGGCAGTGTACAATGGCTGACCCTGCACTCTGACCCAAGCTTCCAAACAAGCTGGAATATGTGAAGAAAGAATGTGATGTACACCTGAATATATGAATAATATTCTATTCTAGTAAAATATTGATTGGGCAGTGAATCCTTTCGTCTGCTCTCATTGGGGGTCACCACAGTGCATCGTAATCCACTGGCTGGATGCCCTTAATACAACCCTCTAATTTATTCACGACAATGCACTGCTTTGTGAATCCTAGTGGCTAAAGTTACAACGACGAGATTCGAACCAACGAGTTCAGACTCTCTGCGGGGGTGTGCTAGTGGAAAATCCCTCTGCTCCACCTGGGCATTGCAAAAATAATGGATTATACTAACTATTTTATTTTAACAACACTGATCAGCCAAAACAACTGATCAGCTGTCAACTCCAGCAATGTGCACGACAATAGCAATTCTGTAAACAGCTGGGCTGCTGGTCTAAGCTGGTGTCTGCTGCCAAACTAATCTTCATGTTGAATTATGTGGTTCGTTAACACTGGTTTATGTGACGCAACCATGGTCCCAAATCCGTACTTTTTATTATCTTTTACAAAAAAAACTACAAAAAACGTGCTGGAAAAAACAGCACATACAGCTGCTGACCCACAGCAAACACTGGTTGGTGACTAGCATCACCAATATATCTTGTTTTATATTTTTGTAACACAAAAAACATGCATCGACAGGCATAGATGGACCCATACAGCGTCAGCTGTAAGTCCCACCAAGGACCATTTTACTGTCAGCAATAATCAGCAATAAAGCAGCATTAATTTTTTTTTTAGTAGGGCTGCTTGGTTTGGATTAGGAGGATTATAAACTATTATGAACTATATTTGGATTACTGTCATACATATTGGTAGAATTTTTGACGAGATGAATCTAAAGTCTTGCTATTAATCAAATGCTAGGAGCTGAGCTAAATTAATGAACATGTCCACGTGGATGCTGCTGGAAGTAAATGAGACAGCTGTCACACAGTGTACAACTATTCACATTTTCAATCACTACAGCCTAAATACATATCAATCGATATATCTAAATGCATCAGCATGAAAAGATGTTATACCTGACAGTTGAATGTGCAAGAGGAAAAGATTAATTTTGTCTGCATATGTACGGCCATCTAGGTGACCTCAAAGATACATACAGCAGAAAGCAGTTTGTCTTTCTACCTTCTCTTTTGCTTGCCCACGTGTTTACATTTTTTAGAAAGACAGGAAATGGTCACCAACCAAAAAGCCCCTACCCAAGATATTCCTTGACCTCAGTTTGTGTGGCTGTGTGTGTTTGAAGGGGTTAACCACATGGATTCCCAACCTACATCTCAAGAAATTAGAAATGCGAGTCTTAACTCCTGCACTGATACTTACATTAAAATTTAGATCAAGAATGTATACATGACAGAAAGGATTGGGTGTACTACACCTCCTGTACAGCATCACCCAACTACCTGACCATGCATAATATTTTGACCACTGACAGTTGAAGTGACTAACACTGATTATCTCTTCATCAACACTTGTGAGTGGGTGGGGTATATTAGGTAGCAAGTTAACATTTAATCCTGTTATGGGTCAGAGCCTCTAACTGCTGTGGTCAGTATCTATTAAAGTGGTCCAAGGAAGAAACAGTGGTAAACCACAGGATCATGGCTGGTCAGACCTCACTGATGTAGGGATATGAGGAGTGAAGGCTGGCCGGTAAGGTCCGATCCAACAGACAAGCTACTGAAGCTCAAATTGCTGAAGACGTTAATGCTGGTTCCGATATAAAGGTGTCAGAATACACAGTGCATCACATTTTGTTGTGTATGAGGCAGCTGACCTCTTTAAAACAAGGGTTTAGTATTAGACACTGGGTGACATTGCAATGAAATGTGAATGTTCATATTTGTAGAAAAAAAGTTTGCTGGGTGTGATGCAATAATGCATCGGCCATGATATGTTTCAAGAGACCGTTAATCATGGCTGTATGTAGATGCCCTACCGGATGATAGGACAGCTAGGATTTTATCCCTGCATCCCACTAGTAGTGGGGTAATAATTATCGCTCGAAAAACTCCCAAACAATAACCTCGACACAGAGAAGGCATTTCTAAACATCAGTAAAGTAAATCATTTTTCTTTAAAAATCAGTAAACTGTACAAACAAAGTTCATTGTCTTTAACCCTTATCCTAATTAGGGTCACGGTAACACCCTGGATGGGGCACCAGTCCATCGCATGTACCCCAGGACAATTCAGTGTCTCCAATCAACCCGGTAGCATGTATTTGGACTGTGGGAGGAAACCGGAGTAACCTGGAGAAAACCCACGGGGAGAACATGCAAACTCCCAGATCACCCAACACAGGGATCGAACCCAGGACAGTCTAGCTGTGAGGCGACAGTGCTACCCACTAAGCCATAATATGTTGAGTTATAAGTTTACATACACCAACAAATATATTCCCTGAATCGTGCAACTGAGTTAAATGAACACAGCAAGATGGGCTGGTTTAAATCATGCCAGGATCTGCTCCTGGATTTGTGCTCTTTTAAAGCTTAAGCACCTTAAAGCTTGACTTAAGTTTGCCATAAACCACATAAGCAAAAGAAAAAAATCCAGGGGTGGCAATTACAGTTTGCATGGTGCCAAATGAGACCAATTGGCTAATGTAATTC
>JAYDZG010000001.1:27877510-27891363 GCA_034509265.1 Microcambeva bendego | reverse complement strand
GTTCAAAGTTGTAGGCATGTTCTGTAAATTAAATTATGCAAACCCTCAAACAATCCATTTTAATTCCAGGTTGTGAGGTACCAAAACATGAAAAATGTAAATGGGGTGAATACTTTTGTAAGGCATCGTAGCTATGAACTATGGGGCACAGTCACATTGATGTCCTGCTTAGTGCAGCCAATAAAAAATAAATTTGCAGGCATTCAGCAAACATTGTTTATGGTATCAGTATTGCTACATAGCATCACGGTTCCATTAGCCAGCCACAACAAATAGCAAGGCAATTTAATAAATTAAGTCTTAGTAACTTTTAATTAAATAAAAATATTGAAAGTGTTTTTATGTATTATTAACAAGTTTTTCAGATGAAAGATGTGTTATCTTTCAGTGAATGAGTGAGCCACTAGTCACTAAAGAGTCGCGCCTAATCAGTTCATGTTGTTTCAGCAGGTTAAGTTGTGAAAAGCATTGAGTGTTTTTCTCTGAGAATCTTACAGCAATTTTAATTAAGTATTAAGTTTAGGTTTAGAATACTAAATTTGGAAGTGGAACTAACACAATAATACAGTTTTAGACGGTTTTAGCCCCTTTTAATTTGAATTGCATTTTGGCCAGGTGTAGCTGGTATGTTGTAAATAAAAAAAATGTATATATTATAGTTTCTTTTTTTTATTAAGGGTAATATTTTTTTCTCTGAATGTACAAGATATATGCATGAATACACACTGCACTCTGTGAAAGATCACTGGAAAACATGCTTGCTATAGCTAATTAGAAACCAGGTAGTACCTTTGAGATTTAAGTTCAAAATATTCCCACAGCGTCCCGCAAATTTTCCACCCATGCTGAACTACAATTTAAATGCACAGAAATTACTTAATGAGTTAATGTTTTTTCTGTTGTGGTTATTGAGGCATTACTTGTAATTTTTTGGAGTGTTTAGTATATGACTCTGTTTTATTTATTTATTCATATTATTTTAAAGAAGTGTGGCTAAAAGAGTGGCTACTGCACAACCGTGGAGTACCTGGTTTGATTGAGACCTTGTGAGACTCTTTTGAGGTAATCTGTTCTCCAGACTCTAGATTTAAGAGCATGTGTTTGCTGTTTCCTTGGCCACGCTGTATTCATTGGCATGTGCCTAGTGTTTTCGGGTAAATCTGAACTTACCATGACAACAGTTCAGCTGATTTAAAAATAACATAATGAATGGCAGAATTTTTGTTTATTATTCCCTGTATTTTTCTGTTAGTAATAGTAAATGTAATTTTGATTGTTTTATGATTCTCCTATTTTTTATATAAAATAACTTATTATTTATAATTTGTATCATTTAATTGAACATTTTTTAATTATTTATTTGTACATGTTATTGGTTGTTTCACCCTATTTCACCTTAACGTTGTCATTTACAGTGTGAAACTTGGCTACCTGTCGGCAGGACCAAGGGTGGGAGGATCTTAATCCAAAGCCACGCCCACTTGACCTATTTCTTTATTTTTGTTGTGCGGTAATATTGTTTCATACTAGCCTATCGGAACTCTGTGGATGCAGGTATGGGCGTGGCTTTGTGCCAAAGCCGGGTAAAAACCTGCCGCGGTGTGTACCTGTCACTCACCACTACAGCGATATCATGAGCCTTACAAGGTAGGCTTGTATTGACTCTCACACAATTAACACTAAGTAATTAAGATTACACAGAGCATGATTCAAAAAACTCGTTTTGACACGACTATAAAAATTATGTTTTTTCTACACAAGTAAATGTTTTTTATTTTTATGAACAGAGCCTTTAAGAACAACAAAGCGTTTAAAAGCCACAGTATTACACAGGTAGCGTGTTTAATGTCGAATGATATTACAAATACTTAATGGATAAAGGCAAGAATGTCGTTTTGTTTTATCTACAAAGCAGTTTTATGGACGACGATATGACTCATTCCTTATAGTACCAGGAGTTCAGCTGGGAACAATTTAGAAATTAGACGTATTAATTAATATTTACTATTGATTTAAATTTTTATATTTAGATTTAGTAAATATTTTCCATTAACTAGGCTAATACTTACGGTCACAAAGGCTTGATTTGAATTATATTATGTAGTCTACTACATAAGTTTTAAGTTTTGTTTTAGTTTGTAGCCTATTGAACAAGTTAAGTTTTTGGCATTTAATTTTTAATAATCCGACATTAATTTAAAATAAATAAATACATAAAATGTTATCCTCTATATCTAGACGCAGATTGTAGTGCTTGTTGTGTTAATTTTGTTTTGTAGTGTTGTTTCATTGTTACTGTGTCACATCATCATGAAATCATGAATCTGTAGTCTGTAGTATAGAAAATATATCCTTTTAGACTTTTTACTTTGAAGGTAAAGGTAAAATTCTTGAAGCAAACATCCAAATGGACCTCAGGTTCATCATTTCAGCAATATACTGTAGTATTTTGACCAATTATAAATAAGAAAAGTTTGGTGTTCCTAGGCCTTTGGTTTCATTACGTTTTTTTCTCTATAGTAGTTTAATGTTTGGAAGTCGATTCCCACCACTAAAAATGAAAAAAAAAAATCCTGCACGTTTTCCCCTCTGATTACTATAAGTACATTGATAAATCATCATTACTTTGAGATACAAAGTTGTTGTTTTGGGGTAATAGTAGATTGCACAGAAGTTAGCATGTGAGACAAAGGCACAAATAGGTACTATAATTGAGGACTAATTTAGACATGGAATTATGTCCTGTGGGCAGCTGATGTGATCACTGATGAGGGACTAGAGCATCACTTAGTATCTCAAAGTAATGACAGTTTCTCAAAATTATAGCAATTTACTAAATAATAATAAACATGCTGGATTATTTTTTTCATTTTTAGTGGTGGGAATGGAAAGAGAATTAAATAATGTACTTTTGAACCACTGGTTCATCAGTTCAGCAGCTGAGTATTGCTACCAGTTACACATGAAATAAGTTGTGAACAACACAGAATGCTACAGACAAATAAACCCGGCATTATTAAACAAATGTTGTGCAGTTAAATATGTCCTGTAAGTGCAGTATGGTCACAGTTTTTTAATACCACTACATTATCACCAGTGGGACTTATAGGCACTTGACCGCACTGCTGGTGTTTTAGGGTACTTTAGGGTGGATCACACAGTTTGTTCTGGATCTTAAATAAGCAGCTGCTTTACATGAGTACAGAGAACGAACATCTTCCCTGTTTAAGGTATAATCTTCTGCATGAAACGCCTAAGATTCTGTGCTGGTAATGACAAATGGTAGGCCCCATCAAATAAAGCTTGATGTGTGTTTTTAGATCCCACCCAGTCCTATAATAGCCTGTAAAATACTATGGTATGGTGCACCTATGCCAATGCAGTAAAACTGGATAGTGTTTCTTAGAGCAAGCACTCACATGCTGGGGTTTAACAGATACAAACAAGGTTTTGCTTTAAGCTTTTTGAGTTATGCCAGTCACAAGGAGATTAATACAATAACTAGCAGTTGAACCCGTTCTACACCCGGGTGCAAGCATTTCTGTTGGCACACATTCTGTTATGGAAGCATTAGCTGAGACATTTATTCAGACAGTGTATTTGATTAAAAATCAATAAACGAAACATAACCATTTTTCTATTTTGTATTAAAATGTGGCATATCATCTTTTATTTACTCGGTAGTGGTCCTTTTTTCTGTCATTGCTGTAAGATAGATAGAATAAGTAAAATTAAAATAGGAAGGTAGGTAGGTAGGTAGGCAGACAGGCTGGCAGGCAGGTAGGGTGAGTGGATGGATGGATGGATGGATGGATGGATGGATGGATATTGGGTGGAAATATTTTTCTTTTTTTAGAAATTGAACCGATTGAAGGACTTGGGTGGACAGAACAGCCCCTAACCCTGACACAGACACAGCTAAACATGTCTGATGACTGCTGCAGGCTCCACAAAATTTAATTTTAAAATAAATAAAAAGGCTTTACCCTCTTGTTTAACACTTAAAAAATGTTGGACCTATTAAAAGCGAGCTAATTAGCTCAAGAACTACATTTAACACAGCTACAAAGAAGCATTCTATAATCAAAATCAAAGTGCCTATGTCGTCAGAAAAAGTTTTTATAATTGTATAAAACATTTTTCACAGAGCAAGTTTGTGACATGAGGACTTGAGGGTGAAATACAATTTTTTTCAGTCAAATAGGCAGGCTAATTGAAATACTTTACCTTACTTTCCAAACAAAGTTATCTGAAATGTAATCTGATATATTTATTTATTTATTTATTATTAGTCATTAACATTTTTTGAAACGGAACACAATTTGTGTGTCATTGGAACTATAAGAGACAGATACCTCAGAATAATTGTTCACTATAGCTAAAACGTTCTATTAACTACTTTTGAAAGCGTGTGTCATTAAAGTGTGTGTTTCCTAAAATGTTTTGAAGGTAATTTGTACAAAACACAAATTATTAAAGTGCTGGTGAGCATCTGATGAATTTAAATATTTAAAATAAGTAGCTTCAGGCACTTTTTTAAATTATAGCTGTATTTAAGAACAATTTAGTAATTCCATTTAACCTGGCTGCAGGTTTTTATACTTGAAACTGCAGCTGCTGGAGGAAAACTGGGAAAAAATAATGACTTTAGTTCTGATTGATTAAATTAGATTTTGTAAAGGTTTTCTATGATTTTATGCCTGTCTTTCATGTTTTGTAAATCATTCAGACTGAGCTTGTAAGTATAGCTATAGGTTTGGCTAAAAAGCAAGATCATTTATGAACCACATTAAGGTGGGACTTTTTTAAAATGCAATAAAAAAAAGAATCTTTCCCAGGTTTGCTTATTAAGCGTTGCCCCTAAAGAACTATACTTGTCAACCTGCACGTTTTATCGACCTGGCATGTTACAGTAGCATTAGTAAGATAAAATACACTAGTAAATATAATTAGACTTATAGATATTGAGATAAGATATTGGCATACCATAGAATTTGGTATGATATTGTATTGAGGAATTGCACACCATGCACATGTTTTTTTTTATTAAGAGTTATAAATTAAAAATGAAGAGCAGAGGTTTATTATTTTAATGTTAAACATTCAGAATATCTATTTATTATAAAGAGTTCAAGTGTAACTAAATAATGTCAGCCCTGCATGTGCACTTGTTTTGTTTCCCCACTCATTTGTTCAGGTTTATCTTTACTTGTTATGACTGCATGAAGAACCTAAATATCCTAAAAAAAATTGAACCCAATCATGGCTGTACATGAAGCATTTGTTAGAAAGTAGTGGGTAAAATGTTTGCCCTAAGTGCAAGTACAGGTTTGCCCAGACAAACTATATCAAATTACTTGTCGTGAGAAGGCATAACAAACGATGCAGACCAATTATGCAGCACATTGTATACCCCAGGTGTGTTGGGCTTAATCCAACCCATATTACCTAGTTGATAGCTATTGAAATTCTAGACAACATACGTCATTCAAAAATGCATGTTGTCCTAACTAAAATTCCATTTATAGCAGCTTTTGTGATGTATAGATGAGTTCTGTCTTGTTGCTCAACTTCTTTAAGCAGTTAAGCCTCTAATAGGCAGTATTCTTTAGAACACCTTTACAATCATTATATCTTTTATTTACAGCAAACATAATGAATGATGCAACCAGCATAAGTAAATGATTGAATGAATAAAGGATTTTTAAAGATGTCTCAACGGACATAGTTGTGCCAGAGTGATGTTAACTTAAATATTATGACAATTAAAGCCTGTTCACATTCATAGTAGATAAATAAATGTTTTTTAAACTTTTGTGTAATGCAACGGCAGTAATGTTAAGAGATTATCTAGCCAAACGACAGTGCCATTCAAAAGTATTCACCCCCTTGACATTTTTCGTGTTTTGTTACCTCACAACCTGGAATTAAAATGGATTGTTTGAGGGTTTGCATCATTTCATTTACAGAACATGCCAACAACTTTGAACATTTGATATTTTTTTAACTGTGAAGCAGACAACAAATAGGACAAAATAACAGAAAACTTGTGCATATCTATTCACCCCCCTAAAGTCAGTACTTTGTAGTGCCACCTTTTACGGCAATTTACCACAGATTCTCTATTGGATTAAGGTCTGGGCTTTGACTAGGCAATTCCAAAACATTTACATGTTTCCCCTTAAACCACTCGAGTGTTGATTTAGCTTTGGGTCATTGTCCTGTTGGAAGGTGAACCTCTGTCACAGTCTCAAATCACTGACAGACCGAAACAGGTTTTGTTTAAGAATATCCCTGTATTTAGCACCACGTGGGGATGGTGGTTTTGGGGTGATGAGATGTGTTGTTTTAGCGCCAGACATAGAGTTTTTCTTGGTGGACAAAAAGTTCAATTTTGGTCTCATCTGACCAGAGCACCTTCCTCCATACATTTGAAGTCTCTCAAATTCCTTTTGTCAAACTCTAAACGAGCCTCTCTATTTTTTTTTTCTTGTCACTCTTCCATAAAACCCAGCTCTATACTCCAGATAGTCCAGTCTTAGGAACTCTTCAGCTCTTTCAGGGTTACCTTTGGTCTCTGTGCTGCCTCTCTGATTAATGCCCTCCTGTCCCGGTCTGAGAGTTTTGGTGGGTTTGTTTTGGTACCATGTTCTTTCCATTTGAGGATAATGGATTTGATGGTGCTCCAGGGTGCTTGCTGTGCTTGAATGACCTGCCTGCAGTACAGATGTGTTTACTATAAAAATGCAGAGGGCATTATGGAAAGGAGAATCATGTTAAGTAGCTGAAGTCTCATATCCATCAAGGACAGATAAAACTTCCACCTTCAAAACTACAGCACTGTAAATTCCAAATTTGTTAAAAAAATACTAACTATTTAAGTGTGTGGCAGGTATTGCATTGTAAATTATTTAAAATTTGATAAGATACAGCTTTTGCCAGTGAAAACATTGGAAACCTTTGTCATTTTATCAGTTAAATTCAGGTTCAATGGGATTACAATACCACATGTTCTTGTCCCGTTGAATGTTCCAGGTTTTCTAGAATTCAAGTACAAACAACTTTGACCAGTATCTAAATGTACAAAAGGTCACCCAATAGGAGTAAAGCTTGTTTTGAATTCAGGAGTACTTTAATTTATGATTTGAAGGAATTCTTCTCTCTGGAGACAATTAATGCACTCTCCATTTTGTAGTACAAAATGACTGTGATTACATGGTAACAATGTAACAATATAAAAAGGAGGGTGCCCTTGTCCTTGCAGAGTGCTCTGTGTATGCCAGTGGGCTGTCCACTAACCCTGGTCACAAGTGTGTTCTGTCTTTTTGTGTGTTCTTCCTCTTTGCCACACTCAATCAGGCTTCCTGATTGTGAGATGCTCCATGATGTCCACATAAGGTATTTTATAAAGGTGTTCACACACACACACACACACACACACACACACACACACACACACACACACACACACACACACACACACACACACACACAATTGTTCAAAACAATAACTCCTTCTGCTGTCGCCAAGCAAAAATGCATTGTCCTTTGTAGGTAGGTGTGAAGAGTGTAATTTTTAAAGTGTGGGGATTATACATGATTGCTCAAAAACAATATAGCATGGTGTGTGAACTGAGTGGTCTGTTTATTGGTAAATAATCTTGGCTGATTTACATGACTTGCAAATTAATGTTTTGAACCCTGTCGACAGCGAATATGACACAGCCTTTTCTCATGAAGAACAGAGGTACTTGTTTGCACTCTTATGTATAACAGAAGTGCAGTGCTCCATCAGTCCATCTTTGTTTCTTTATTTCTACTGAGCCATTCATCCATAACCTCTTTTTTGAAATTGTTGTGTGAGATGTGTGTTGATGTTAATAAAATGTTGGGAGTCTTGAGCAGAAATATACTTGAAATCAAATCTACATTAGGTTTGCACTGTTATAATACACTTACTTAGTTTACCCTAGTTGGTTGTTTGTGTAGCTTTAAATGGGATTCTCCATTTTATTTGTTTACTGTTTTTAATAAACTAAAAAATTGCCGAATCAAATTAAATTACAAAATGAAAGCAAAGTCACTACACTAAACAGCATTATAATATCAAAACCTTGGCTACGACTAGTCGTCTGTCTTATTTTGAGTACACACAACACTTAATACAAATTCAGCAATATCTGAAGCCTTACATCTGAAATCTTAAAAACTTTACCCATATACTCTTTAATGTTGCTTTTGAGATGTTTAATTCATTTTACATAGCAGAAAAGGATTTGCTTAATTAATAACTTTAAATGAAGTTGTCTTTGCTTTATATTCATTTTATTAACCTTTACCGCTTTATCCTGGTCAGGTTGGTTCATTTCCATTAAGAAACACTGAAACAAGTAGAACATAACTTGGTTATTTCACTATGGTTATTTTATTTAGATGTTACAGTAGACAAAAGTACAGATTTCTGAAGAATCATTGTGCTTTTGTTTTGGCCTGTAAGTAAAATGTTAAGTTAAAATACAATACATTTTTCAGACAAAAAATAATAAAAACAATTATGGAGTAGTTAGTAGTCATTTTTATTAAAAATTATTTGACTTTTCTTCTGCTAACTTCTGTGCATTACTCTTCGTGGTTTGTAGTCTTTTGTGCTTCTGTCTTGTGTTGTTGTTTGTTGTATACTATGCAAAAATGCAACTTTCTTGTTTTTATGTTTTTATCCATGATGCCTTCCATGCTGTAAACAGTATATACATGGAAAAAAAGAGACCACTTCAAAATGATCAGTTTTATTAGTTTTACAATTTATGGATATGTGAGCCAAATGAGCAGTGCGTTTTTATTCTATTCTAGTTTATAGTTCTTATTCTAGTTTTATTCTTATTCTAGTTTATAGTATAAAACAGCACTGTTCGTTTTGGTCAAACGCACACCCATATTTTAAGTGGTTAGCCGGTGTTATATCTGGTTAAATCTGAGTCTGAATCATATAATGGCCATGTAAAGGATGTTCATAGATTAACCACTTTCTTTTGAATCTATGAAGGTATTCGACTCCCGGCATTTTGTCCTCTTTTAAAATCATCACTAACATTCTTGTATTGTCTGTTTTTTAATGCTTGGTGGCTTTGAATGTTTTGTAGATGGTTCGAAATTATTTGTTTTGCTTTTCATTCAATCTCTATGTCTTCCTTGCAGTAAGAACAGATACTCTGTGGCCTATGCAGCTCAGAAGTCGTGGCTGCTTAATGCTACTGTGGAGGAAAACATCACATTTGGAATCCCTTTTAGCAAGCAGAGGTAAGGGGTTTTAATTTATTAATAATATGCAAGAATCTGGACATTTCGGCACTAACCAGTCATGTTTAATAACACTCTATAAATAGAGCAGGGCAGCCTCTTCACTTACTCACATAGCCTGTGTCTAGAGTACACCCATGTGTGGGGCCCACGCATAAAAGTGTTCTTACACTGGTCATAGTGGTCAAAAGGTCTTCTAATAGCAGGTGTGTTTCCTTAAAAGAAAATGCCGACATTAGCTTTGGTATAAAATCTCACTAGACTGAGCGACTTCATAGTTTTAAAGGAGAAAAAGACAATATTTTTTATCAGAACCAGCATTAACTTTTTCAGTAATTTGAGCCACAGTAGCTCGACAGTTGAATCATCAATGAGCCTTGGCCTCCAGTCAACCTCTCACCGGTTTGAGGGTTGGGGTAAGTTGCTGCCCAAAACTTGGGAGCCACAGTGCAATACACCCTGTTGTTCAGTTAAGTTCATTTTCTTAAACCACTTATCCTAATCAGGGTCGGATAGGGGTGCTGGAGCCTATCTCAGCTCTTCGACATGTGCAAGGCACACGGTAACACCCTGGCGCCAGTTCATCACAGGTACCTAGAGGACAATTCAGTGTCTCCAATCAACCTGGTTGTATGTCCTTGGACTGTGGGAGGCAACCAGAGTACCAATTGGAAACGCAGACACAAGGAGAACATTCAAGGGGATCGAACCCAGGACCTTCTTACTGTGAGGCGACCCACTAAGCCACCCTCTTACATATATACTCATTTGAATTATTTTTTAGCTACTGACATAAATATGTTTACATATGCGCCTCATGCTACACTACATTGCACATTTCATTTGACAATACATTGTATTACTTATAATTTCTCTCTTCGAGCCTATGCAGGGTAAATTTGTTTTAATGTGCACTGTACAGTGTAAATGTTAATGACAAAAAAGTCTGTCTAAGTCACATCCCTCCTACTAACAGGTGCCATGATAAGGAGATTATGTGTTTTCACTTCACCTGTGGTTTGCTTCCAGCCAGTCACGAATCAAAACACTATGCACATGGAGGGGGAGGCGCACATCCTCAAAATGTTAAAACCCCCTTATTTAATGTACCATTATTATGTTATTGGACACTGCAGAAATGTCTATAACGTGTAGGCAAATATATAAGGTTTACAAAATGTCCTTTATGATATCTATCGGTGACCCAATATGAGTTGACTGAAAAAACATTTTTGTGTTGAAAAATATTAAAGCTCTACAGTGTAGTCGCACTTTATGGGTATTTTATTTATACATTTTTTTGGACATTAGTAAGAGAAAATACATGATTAATGGGAGTTCCTTTGTTCTAATAATCCAGATATAAAGCTGTGATTGATGCTTGCTCGCTGCAGCCAGATATTGACCTCCTACCTTTTGGAGACCAGACTGAAATTGGAGAAAGGGTGAGAGCCAAGCCTTTGTCCACTGGTTACATGTTCTCTGTAAAAATTAGATCACAGCTTTTGCTGTTTTACGGTCGAACACCAACTAAGACTACTATATTAAAATGAAGATTGAAAACTGAATCATGTAATTTCTGCAATGTGCTATGTCATTCAGGGGATTAACCTTAGTGGAGGTCAAAGACAGAGGATCTGTGTGGCCCGAGCTCTCTATCAGAACACCAACATTGTTTTTCTGGTGAGAAACTTAATATAGTAATGCTCTCCATGGCTAATTAATTGTTTCATACGTTACGTTATCAGAAATTCTCTTACAAACGTAATGGTTGTAATGTAATGTAGCGTAATACAGAATAACATTTCGTTTTCAGACCACCCTTGTATGACCACACACCCAGATAACACTAATGACACAAATTAGCCTTATAAAACAGTACAGAACTGTACAGAGTTTAGTATACTGTTGTTTAATAAAGTTTACTGTCTGCTGTCTACCCATAGGATGACCCATTCTCTGCTCTGGACATTCACCTGAGTGACCACCTGATGCAGGAAGGCATTCTCAAGTTCCTGCAGGATGATAAGCGCACTGTGGTCTTGGTTACACACAAACTGCAGTACCTAATACATGCTGATTGGGTTGGTATTAGCGTCTAAAGTGTTATATTATTTTCACATGCTGTTTTTTTAATATTCACAGCTTATGTACGCATGTCTTTTAACTAGCAATCGAGCAAAAGTATTTTCCCCATTATAAATAATTTTTCATTTGTCAAATTTAAATGTTTATGATCTTTTTACCTACTAATTTGACCATAAAACGTTGGAACACTTTTAAAAAATACAATACCTTATAATTTGTAACAAATATTAAAATGAATGCCAACAAAATGCTCAAAAACATTTCTGGAGGTGTAGTTGCTGCTAAATCACACCTGTATGTGTGAGTGAGTTGATACATGAGTGTGTGATGCTTTGAGGTGGTTTGACAAACCATGTCCATGAAATATTGTGCTCAGTGTTTGTGACACTGGGCCAGCTGGCCCCCCGTTTACCCTTTAATGATGAATATCGATAATTTAAAGCTTCAAAGCTTTAAAAAGTCACGAACTGCTCTGTCTACAAAGACATAAAAATGCAGTGTTTCTTAACATTTACTTTAGTTTCATTTGTTTAAATGTATCTATTCTTGCAATCAGACGTGCAACACATTCCAAATCTGTTTTGTAATTGCTGTACGATGCTGCTACTCTAATTTCAAATAATTGAACTATTAAGGGACCTTTAATGGCTCTACAGTACCTTTAATGGTATTGTTTGATAATTTAGTTTGTCCCTTTACCATTATTGTACCTAGCCAGTAGCTCATTTTTGTTTTTCAGAAAATTTGCTACAAAAATAACCTAGTAAAACTCACTGTTTTACTGTATACCAGATAATAGCAATGAAGGACGGCTCTGTGCTGAGAGAGGGGACTCTAAAGGACATTCAGACTCATGATGTGGAGTTGTATGAACACTGGAAAACATTGATGAATAGGCAAGACCAAGAGCTGGAGAAGGTCAGGTTTCATTTTTTTTCATATATACTGTAGAGAGATTTGAATCTATTTTATGTTTGTTTTTTTTCTGAGCTGGCAATGTACTTTCCGCTCAATGCTGGGTGATATGTGAATGCACAATTACTTCATTCCAGGATACAGATACTGAAAGTCAGACTGCCCTTGAGAGGAAGACTCTGAGAAGAGCTTTCTATTCCAGAGAAGCCAAGAACCAAATTGATGATGAAGACGAAGGTAATTATTATTCCCTACTTGTTGTTTTACATTCAGTCTTATCAGAGAGATGGTAAGGGAGCTTTCAATTTTTGTTGTTGATTTATAATAATCATTAACAGAGGAGCAAGAGGAGGAAGACGAAGAAGACAACATGTCGACAACCACTAGCCGACGTTCAAAGATCCCATGGAAGGTTTGCTGGTGTTATATGTCATCCAGCGGCTTCCTCTTGGTCTTCTTGATGGTTACCTCCAAACTGGCCAAGCACTCTGTCATGGTGGCAATAGATTACTGGTTAGCAGCATGGACGTCTTCAAGCCCGAATGATTTCAGCAATGATATCAGTGGCTTGAATGTCAATGGCACGAATTACACACAAGTGTACGAAGCATTACAAAGATCTGAGGTAGGTTTTTCTCTTTTTGGTTTACGACTTTTACTACAGATTTAATACAGATTTTAGACAAACTTTGTGAACGCTTAAGAATTTTCTTCATTATACCTGGATTTGTGCATGACTTCACTGTAGCATTTAAAGAGTTTAAAGAAAAAGCACATACTAATAACACTAATAATTGTAATTTGATATATCTTCTAAAACACTATCAGTCCTGGATAAAGAATATATGTACACTTTTATTGTAAGTACCTGGTAGAGTATTTACTGCTTAAGTAGTTCATAATCAAAACTCGAATTTAATATCTCAATCTGAACTTTTCATCCACTGCAAAGTATAACACCAGTGTTGCATTGCTAAAGAGTTCAATGTATATTCCCAACTCAATATAGAACAATTGATGTAGAACAATTCAAACTTGTTTTTCCTGGGTTTTATGATGCACATCTGTGCACAAAGTTTGATTTCTCACTACATGTTGATGTATGTTTTTGGACATGATATCATTAAACTCCTCGTCACTCAAACATAGTTTGCGAGAGCATAGAAGCCCTTCTGCTATTCCAGTTGTTCATGGTTGATGTTGTGAGAAACTCAGATTGACCTGAATGACTTACAAGAGACCAGTCATGTAGTGTTAACTGTACAGTGACCGGATGACTTGGAAAGTCGTGAAGTGTGAACTTGTTAAGTATCTAGAATATTGGGTTCATTTTCAATTTTCAATTGTCAATCTGACAGATATTAGGGGTAACCTGCCACATCAGTGGGGATGTGGGGAGGTTGCAGCCATAGCCTAGTGGTTAAGGTACTGGACTAATAATACAAAGGTCACCGGGTTCAAACCTTACTACTGCCAGGTTGCTGCTGTTGGGCTCTTGAGCAAGGCCCTTAACCCTCATTGGTCAAACTGTATACTGTACTTTCACTTTGGAT
>JAYDZG010000001.1:27798562-27810868 GCA_034509265.1 Microcambeva bendego | reverse complement strand
TAATAATGATACATTAACAGTTTCATAACCATAGTTTTTGTTACACATGTGATCAATTTTATTTTTGGCCATTTCTACCTTAGTTTTGAAACAGTGAATGTTTCGTGTAACTACAACATGTAAGGTCAGAGCTCTTATTTTTTTGGAGCTGACATGCTCATACATCATCCACACGAGAGGCTTATTAAACACTGACAGCTGAGACAGGAGTGGTGACCAGAGCATTGGCTTTTTAACAGCTGACATTACAGTACAAATCCATTTTTGAGAAAGCTGAAACATTTTGTAAACAATCTACTATTTTGTATTTTTTTTTATTTGAACAAATTCACAAAGAAATCACTTTTAATGTTTTGGATGAACAACTTAAATGCATTTTGTTTGTATCTTTTTTCCTACGGCTATATCATAGAACATTAAATGTTCCATTTTAACACAATAAATAATAAGCAAGGGCATAGGTGGCAGGTTAGAGTATTATAACTAGGTTTAAAATAAGAAACCATTAAAAGTCTTTAGCACACCCACTGTGATTGGGTGAGGAGCTCAGTAATATGGGAGAAGCTCATAGTAGAACCACTGTGCATTCATGCAAAGAGCCAGTTGAGGTGCTTCATGGATCTGATAAGGAAGCTTCTTGGAGGCACAGCCAACAGGCATGGCCAGCTGTGGTTGACCCAGTGACCTAGTGTAGCTTGTGATGTCTACATTGCTCAAGGTTTTCTTATTTTCATTATAGTATTTCTACTATCAAAACATGGATTTAATAGTGTTTAGTGTTCCTGTCAGAAAAAAAACATGCTGTTTATGCATCTATGAATGCAGATGTAAGATGATTACAATAAAGCCTAGGGAACATTTCATCCAGTGCTTTAGAGAGCTGCTTGAAATGAACTGAAACCCTACAGGTTTTATGTGTATCCAACTATTAGGAGGTTTTTAGCAGTCCAAAAAACAAGAGAAAGTTGATGAACAAAAGTGAAGGGATCGTTTCATCAAGTTTAAATGAGAGAAAATAATGTGAAGCATTCTGGTTTATACTTGTTTGTGTGTGCAATGTAACCATTTGAATACATTTTATTCATATTTAAGACATTAAATGAAGAGGCGGCATAGTGGGTAGCACTGCCGTCTCACAGCGAAAAGGTCCTGGGTTTGATCCACATGTCCACGTGGGTTTCCTCTGGGTACTCCGTTTTCCTCCCACAGTCCAAAGACATGCTACCAGGTTGATTGAAGACTAGATTGAATAGTCCAATAGGTAACTGTGATGGACTGGCGCCTCATCCAGGGTGTTACCATGTGCCTTGCGCCCATTGAAGAGCTGTGATAGGCTCCAGCATCCCTCCCCGACCCTAATTAGGATAAGGGGTTAAAGAAAATGAACTGAACTGAACATTAAATGTTTTTTTTTATTTTGGGGGAGATCATTTAATACAAATCCTATTCACTTATGTGGAATTGTTTTGGAATTTGGTGATTGGAATTTAAGTCATACATCATTTCTAAGGACACAACAAGTGATACACTGTGAATTATGACTCCTTTCTATCAGAACCAGCATTAACTTCTTTAGCAGTTTAAGCTCCAGTAGCTCATCTGTTGGATCAGACCCCAGACCACAGTGGCAGTAGTAACACAGACCAACATAGTGGAGTTGACTATTAAATATCTTTTAAATATAGCCAAAATGATTTGGACATTTACACTGACCTTGTAACCAATTCCTTAAACATGGCCACTAACATGGATAAATCTTGTATCACCCTATATGTCAATGCATCCACTCCTATTGTAAAGCCTTATTTAATTTACGTTGCATCTTTAAGAATTTGATCCTACTTAATCTAAATAGTTTTCATGAGGTCAGAACGGTATGCTGGATGAGAAGGCCCGGCTCTCAATAGGTATTAAAACAAAGGCCTTTAATGGGGTAGGGGTAAGTGCTCTGTACATGCTGAAACAGAAATGTGCCTTCTCTAAAGTGTCTCTACAAAGTTAAACAATACACTTGTAAAAGGTATTTAACAAAATTACTGTGTAGTCTGACTTGCCATTTATATCAATTATGACACGATTATGCCTTTACTCTGTCTCTTCTTCAATCTCTTTCTGAGCCATTGGAAAAACATAGATGGAGCCAGAAAATCTAAGTATCTCTTGTTATCATTTAGCAAGTGCTTTAGAAAGCCGGCCTCGCAATTAGTCTTAACATAAATGCATGAGGTGGAGTAAGTGCTCTGTGCATGCTGGAACAGAAATGGATCTTCTCCAAAGCGTTGCCACAAAGTTAAGCAGTATATTAAACCGCACACTTGTAATGATATTTAACGGAATAACCAAGTAGTCTGCATTGTCATTTAAATCAATCATAATAAAATAATTGATAATTCATTTACTTTGTCTCGTCTTCAATCCTTTTCTTACCGCATAGAAAAAAAACAATGACAGTTCTTGAAAATATCTGTAAAACACTTCTATTGATAAGACATCAGAGCTTTTCATGTTGTGTCATCCCTTGTGTCACAGCATAGCCTGTACAATCTATCATTTATAACTCCCAATTTCAAATTTCTGTAAACATCAGCAGCACCTCTCTTTTTCTCACTTATCATCATTTATGTCTGATTCTTGGAAAAAGGCCATTTACTCAGACAACCCTAACCTTTTTCAGCCTTCACTCTCACAATTGCCTGAAATAGGAATGGACTGGACTTTAATCTTTGGACAAGACTGATAGTCCCACTTCTCACATTATCAGAAGGAAAGCAAGGTAACTCAACCACGACCAAATTAAATGAGGAAGGGGTAACATGTAAGTGGCTCACTTATATAGATTTTTAGCACAGAAGCAAAATTATTTGTCATTCATCAACAAAGATCAGAGAGTATGCTAATATTACTAAACAAATTGCACAGGTAGAATGCTAAAGTTATTAAGTTTTACATTTAGACACCAACCAAATGGCAGCAAACTATTTAGATGGTGTGTCAAAATAATTTTTCAATTTTCCCATGTGATTTGAGTTTTCAAAAAAGTCACATAAAATAAAAAGCACAAAAGGACCACTGCTGAGGTTTGGTCTATGGATTACTGCTTCTTATATCTATAATTATCTGATTTTTGTGCAAGGTAGTTTTAAAGTCTGCAAAAAAAAGAATTTCAAGGAAATTTAACCATTAGTTTGTACAGTAAAATGTTACTTTAACTCATAAATGTAAAGGGTAAAACCAGACACATCTCTGCATCACATGTTGGCCTGTAAAGCTTAAATCTCACAAACAAAATATTAATAACTAAATTGTATTAATCAGGTCCACTGTGAGGCAGAGGCACAAGGCAATGAGAAACAATGCAGACCAGTAATCTGGGTGGAATAAAACAAACACACGGGTTCTAAATCTGTGCTGCCATGTTATGCCACTGTCCTAATTAATACATTCTATATCATTAATCTTCCTTTAGTGAATGCTTCATAATCAGACCAGGGTTGCAGTGAGTCTGGATCTTATTGAGCAGCAAGCACAAATGACCACACATTTTGCTGGATACCATGAACTTATTCACGAATGCACAGAGTGATATAGCAAATATTTAGGATAACCACTCACTCATTTAATGGTTTGAATTGAGTTCTTAAAATACACCTACATGGACAAGGAAATAACAGGCTACATTATTACCCTGAGATGAGATATAACCCCTGGACGTAGCTGGGAAATACTAACATAGTTGTGCCATCATACAATTCAATGATTTTACTGAATGTCTGAATATTTAAATGATTTATTATTCAAGTCCTTCACAATTTTAAAGCAACCAAACAATTAAAAAAAAGTACCAACATAAAAATGTGGTTATTTTATTTAAAACTTGGTCAAATGATTTTGTTTTTTTTTACTATGTGCTGATGACTCACTACCCAGGGGCTAATCAGCTAAAAATGGTTACAGATATCATTTTGCACCCAGTACCCATTGGAAAAATTTCCCGCCAACCAGTACCTGCTGGGAAAATCACTCCATATTTGTTGCCAATATTCAGGATTCAGACTCCCTGTGTGCCCCTATCTGTTCGAGCCAGCTCCCCGACTCTGCCAGTTCCCGTCATTGCATGGACTTCTCTGTCTGTTTCAGCCAACTCCATGGCATGGCCAGTTCCAGCCGGCCCCCAGCTCCTCTATGGGGTTCAACCATTTCCTTGACACTTCCAGTTCCAACCGGCTCTCCCCGCTCCTATGTCTTTCTCTACTAGCTCCCAGATGAGGTCATTTAAAGCAAAGTTTAGCTTGTTACACACTTTTTTGTATTAAAATATGTGGGGGGCAACCCATTCTTCCACCCTGCCATAAGAACATCATTTCAACAGTCATGTATGGCAATGTGTTCAATACAATAGCTGTAAATGTATTTCATGACTGAAGACTCTTTATTTTTATCAGTAAACATTATTTAAACTCAAAAACATTGCGTCTTAGCTACTGAAGTAATATTTAGACATACCTAAGCAGTATTGTATTACGAAAACATGGGATTAAATTTGACTTTTTTTAGTTTTGAAAGCTAGAAACATTGTGTAAAATGCCCTTTACATTTGTTGAAAGATGTTAATCATTTATTGTGCTCTGGGAAGTTTCCACATGGTCTTGTATCCTTCCAAAATAATCAGGACTGTTTAGAGGGAGATGACATTTTGCTATTTTGCTGTCAGTGTGAATGTGATGCATGGCTTTGTGTAAAGATAATGAAATCCTTAAAAGGCATCAATTATTTGTGTTTGAGCTGTTCAAAAATTAAAGCAAGAGAGTGGAAGTCAAGCAGAAGGAACACGTTGTTTTCACGTCTAAAGCTATTAAGATGGTTTATCAAACAATCTTACAACACAAACATTTTATTTAGACACCAATCCACTCTATACACACTCTGTTTGATCAATATTGGTTACATGTTCAATGTATTTTGGACTAAATCATCATTAATTGTATAAAATGAAGTTTAAAGACTTGGTTAACTGGAGATACAATATTGCACCTGGGTATGAGTATACGTGGTGTGAGTGTGTTTGAACGGTTGTTTCCTACCCTTCATCCAGTGAATCATATTTACAGTGACTGTGATTAAGATAAACCACAGATTTAATTTCTAGATTTATAAAACAACATCCAAAAGTCTGATACAATGATCCTTCTAATGGTTCTGAAGACCATTTTGAGAAGCCATATGGACAATAAGAAATTTTTGCTTGTTTTCCCTACTACAAATAATAAGTTGTGTTATTATTATTATTATTTCAAACCATTAGGCCTTGGACTTTTAGGCAGCCATTAATGCCTCTTTTTCATCTTTATGATGTGCACATAATACCTGCCATCTCTCTGGGAGTTTTAGTGAAAGACATAACCCGTTTGGCACAGAAAATAAACCTGTCATAGAAGGGTCTGCATGCAGAGATAATGCCACAGAAACTCACTTGGCAAAACGTAGCCTGTGGCCTTTTTGCCTACACAGAGGGACTATTCCATCACTTTGAGGTTTTAACTGAGTGCCACTCCACTCAAATTATATAGAATTACATGAGCTTAGGACCTAAACCTGTTTAAATTAGAAAGGTTTAGGTTTGTGCAGAATTTATTTATTTTTACTAATGCAAATAAAGCCTCAGCTCAGTAAGATATCTCCTTGATTTGTGTTGCTTTGGACAAGCTGCATGTAGTGCTCATAAATGACCCAAACACATTCCAATGCCAAGTCACATTTTACTAGGCTTACTAGACTGTCTCTCCTGAAAATACATGGATCATTATGCTGTAATCGCTTAAACCGGATAGTAGGAATCACTTTTGCAGATGGGAAAACATCTGGACAGTTGTGTTTGTCCGTGTTAGCTGGGTTAGCTGATGATACTGTTTTTTTACGGGTCAACAATTTTTGTTGCAAGTTTGATGCTAGAATCTTGACACACCTATTTTTGGGCAGTTTGTCCCATTCTGCTTTGCAGAACCTCTAAAAGCTCCATCAGGTTAGATCGGGAGAATTGATGCACAGACATTTTCAGATCTCTCCAGAGATTTTCAATCGGGTTCAAGTCTGGGCTCTGGCTGGGCCACTCAAGAACATTCACAGAGTTGTCCCGAAGCCACTGCTTTGTTATCTTGGGTGGCAAGCTCTAGGTAGAGTCCTGGTGGTTCCAAACTTCTTCCATTTATGGAGGCCACTTAGCTCATTGGGACCTTCAATGCTTCAGAAATGTTTCTGTAACGTTCCCCAGACCTGTGCCTTGATATAATCCTGACTTGGAGGTCTACAGACAATTCATTGGAATTCATGGCTTGGTTTGTGTTCTGACATGTACGTACTATGAGATCTTATATGGACAGGTGTGCACCTTTCCAAATCATGTCCAATCAACTGGATTTACCACAGGCGGACTCCAATCAAGTTGTCAAAACAACTGAAGGATGATCAGTGGAAACAGGATACACCTGAGCTCATTATTGAGTGTCATGGCAAACATGTGAATACTTATAAACATGTTATTTTTTCAATTGCAAAAATTCCAAACACTCATTTTTCACTGTGTCATTAAGAGGTATTGGGTGTAGAATTTTGAGGGGGAAAATGAATGCGAAATGAATATGGCTGTAACATGACAAAATGTGGAAAAAGTGAAGAGCTGTGAATACTTTCCGAATGCACTATAATTGATCATTTTGTGCTCTATATACTAACCTGTGTGGAAATGATGTGGAAACACACATTGAATTTTACCATTTTTATTTAGGTAACTTTCTTTTCTCTTTGTCTTTTACTTGTCTGGTTTACAATTAAATACACATTGGCATTTTTGGCATTTATCAGAGACAATCTGAATAAATTTAAGCTTAATGACCATGCTCAAGGGCCCAACAGCAGCAACCTGGCAGCTGTGGATCTTGAACTAGCAATCTTTGGACATTTCTAGGCTAGGCTTGTCTATCAACCAATGGGTGGGATACCATTAATCTATTAATACAAAAACTTGTTTATTGTTTGTGCAAATGTCCCCTGAGAGTCTGAGACTTCAATAACTGTTGCAAATGTATTTTATTTTGCATCGGAACATTTAGTTTTTGTTTTCTGAGGAAGTCAAATTCATTCAGTGAGCAATTGTCTTATCTAAAATGAATGTTGGTAACCCAACAGACACAGTAAATGTCTGCAAATGGTCTGCAATATCCCTTGGCATCTTATCTTAGGGCTATATTACCCAAAACACATAAGCTTGCAGACATCACATGAGCAAAGAAAATGCATTTCATAGCCATTTTAAGTAGTAAGATTAAGGGTAGCAAAGCAGGTCAAAAGCAAGGTTTGAGTTCACTTTCTGTTTGGCATATTGGATACTTATACCGTTCTTCCTTATCTTTCAAAATCATGCAGACCATGTATTCAAATTTCTTAATTGTTTCTATACATACAAGTAATTGATGTCCAGGGAACATTCCAGGCCTACTAGAATCATTATCAGGATAAAGTAATGACCAAAGAATCATGCAATGTCTGTGCTTCACATATTTTTACCATATTTTTCATAATATTAGTAAAGAAATATTTTGCATTTGCAATCAAAGTGGACTGGTTTAGTGTATTTATGCAATAATTCATTCTGGCATTCATTTTAATTTGATAAATGTGATGTTTACAGTCAGGTTGGTTTATAATGCTCTAATTGCCCGACCACATAGCATTTACAGAAAATCTAGATACAAGCAGAAAAGAAATGTAGCTTGCATTTATGCAGCTGTAGTCTGAGTATCATCTAGTAACATTCTTAACAAACGACTAGTATTTGCATTAGTTTAAAATATACTATGCATCAATATTTAAACATTTTTTTCAATACAATAATAGGCTTTTCAAAAAGCTGAGCAGTGACGTTGGTCACTCGAAAGATGTACCAGTTAATTTGAGTTTGTTTAAGCCAAGCTTTGGTTTAAGACTGTTTTGTAAGTAAGTAAGCAGTGTGCGCGAGGTTGTGTGTAATTTTGTGCGTGTGTGGTTCAGTGCATAAATGACATTTCACTTTGCAAAACTTGTCACTGTATTTTTATTATCTGTTTGTCATTGTGCCTCACTGCAATATTCATCACTGAGCTGTACATACCGATAGATCATTTGCATCATTTACTTCATTTAGATAATACAGGGCCTATACTTTTCAGTTTTCAGATATTCTCAGATTTCAGATATTAGCAACCTGCCTTAAATATTCAGCTTAGAATATCTTACTGATGTTGTACACAAGTGTTAACACGTGTTAATTAACACTGTAAAAACAGAAATGTGTGCCTCGGCAGACCAGGAAGTGCTTAGTTCAACTTGTGGCACACAGTTGCTGGCAGGTTTGTTTTAATTATGATAAACAGAAGGGAAGGCATGGTGTTCTAGTTTCTCTACTGTATACAACAGCCAAACAAGGGCACTGTCACCTTCACCTGCTATTATTTTCACACTTTCAAGATTCAGCACTGAAACATCATTTATAGCCAATGTATGTATACACTATATGTACGCAAGCCAACACTTTCTGAGCAAAGAACAGAAACATTATAACAGTGCTGTGATTGAAGTTTACCAAGACTCTCGGGGCTGGTGTGATAGCAAAAAATCCCTGAAACTTAATGCCACGAAACCACAGTATGTCGGTTTTGCATTGTGGCCAACTCTGAGTGCATATTTTTTTAAAAACATGACAGATTATTGTTGAGCAGAGAAATCGAGTGACAGTGATCGAATTGGGTTTTTTAATGAAAAATAAACCCAGTTTGGATAGGTCACATTCAAATGCTGTTTATATTAGGTCTACATGGAAGTCAAGGTGGCAAATATATAATATATAGAACAGTATACAGTCTGGGCAATGAGGGTTAAGGACCTTGCTCAAGTAGTGAGTTTAGAACTGGTGACCTTTGGATTACTAGTCCATTACCTTAACCACTAGCCTGTGTCTGGCCCTGTTTACACAATATTGTTAATCACTGATATTAATATAATATTAATCAGCACCTCCCACTGCCAGAAAAAGCAACACTTTAAAAGCAACAGAGCCAACAGATCCGTCTCCCTTCATAGAGCCATAATTCCCATTCTGATTCAATCTGAGACAAGATTGATTGCTTATCCTGTGTGTCTGGGATGTTTAATGAGAATTTTTAACTTGTATTTTGTGATATCTATTTGACATTTGAATTTGAGCAACCCTAATATATCTAGTCTGAAATTTTAACATTTTAATTTTTCTGACTGTGAACATTGAAAAGCTAACGTGAAATAAGTCAATGTAAAATGCAATGCATATAATAATAAGGCATAACATATATAAATTACACTTTCTGGAAATTTCTGGAAACTGGAAATTCAAAGGCTTAATTAAAAAATCTGATGAAACTTCCACAGTTACTTCCATAGTTTAATAATTCAATTATGACTATTTTTTGTTTTTCATACACATTGTCCTTTAGGCAGTTTGGGTGACCAATTTATCATCTTTGCAAAGACAACAAGGGTCAGAGACTGACTTTAGGGACATATTAATAGATGGGTATAGTGTGTTTGTATTGTACACGTAGTTTGGAACAGAGTTAAATAGGATGCGTTCAAGTTCTGCCAACAATTCTTAACTTTAATCACCGTATCTTAGGTGTCCTTTTAGCACCTTAAGAAGTTTTCTCACATGCTCTGTGAAAGACTTCTTTGGCTCAGTTTGCATCCAGGTAGATCACTGAAGAGCTACAATGTTCAATATTGCTGTTGTTTTGGAAGGCTTTAAATGTGAATGAAGAAAACTGTGGTCTGTGATCTGTCACCAGCCTAGGTTTGTTTCCATGACAACTGAAAACAGAAGCAATAATTGTTCAAACAGTAGCTGTAGTGAGAGTGGAGGTGAATGCCGTTTCTAGCCTGTAACAATCAATTAACTTAAGGGCGCATCTTTGGTCTAGTGCTGCAGTTTCAAACGATCCTCTGATGTCCAATATAATAGGAGTAGCAGATTTATCATTGACATAGTAAAACTAAAAATTGCCGAAAAGTTTCATACTCCAACAAAGTACAGATATTAAAAAAACTTAAGTAGTGTAATGAAACATTATTAGATCATTAGTATACACCACTGTCCAGACTTACTGAAAAGAAAGCTGTATATTCCAAAGCCAAAACTGAATAAAGAGAATTTCATGTTTTAATTACTTAACATGCATCAATTTCTGCATTTCAGGCCTGAAGTATACATACCCGGTACCAGTAATTTATTTTTTTCCACAGCCATGCCTTAACATTGTCTTATTAGAAATTTCATAGACGTCCCTTAAAAAGATGATGTCTTGAATGTAGCATACATTTTCTGCAGAAATGCTGCCATCACAGAAGTGTAAATTACATTTGCCAAGGGCACTGACAGAGCCCCATACCATGACAGACCCTGGCTTGAATTCATATCTGATTGTTAGATTTTGTTGAATTAGATACCTTCATTCTAGACAAGCTGTCCAAGACTAGGGGTCTAGTCAAGTTTCCACCTCATTTTGTCTTTATACCTTTGAACCATTAGACATTAAAATGGGTTAAAATCCAGTTACTGATGACGGAAAGCTTTCTGTTATGTAATTTAACATAAAATCATATAAAATCATCATTTTAACATGAGAACAAATTCATTTTCAATGACAGTTTATCAAGTCTTTACCAGTTGACCCAGTGGCAGTTTCTTGAAGACTGCAAGGGAACCACAGCTAACTCTAAAATGTCAAAAATTAAAAGGTCAAATGCATTAGAAAACATTCATCTTGAAGATGAGTTTGTTCAGAATCAGCTACTTAACACAAATTGTTCTGATTGACAGATAGTTGAGAATTACACCCTATCTTAGTCACGGGTAGCTTCAGTACTATCGCGGATTTAGCGTGTGAAGTTGAAGGATAAACTGCACCCCATTTCTTGGTATTTGCTTGGTGAAATTTCTTGACCATTTCCATTGTTTATTGTGTAAATAAAACACACTCATTAGTATATTGACCATTCGGTACGATAGGATCACAGGCGATTTCTTGAAAAGGAACAGAGGGCAGAATTTATGTATACATAAATTGACACATGATGTAAGCTGACAATGAGCTTCCCCTCTTGTCATTGATCCATGCTGGTCTAAAATGACTGTTTAAACTAAAATAATAGTATTAGGACTTGATTTCAGTATAGCTTTACACATATCACCCACATTCTTTGCTAAAATGAATCCGGATCTTTATTTAAATACATAATGGCTAAATAATACCACTGCCTATGGGGCAGTGAAAGTAAAACCTGAATTCTGAGAAAGATGTGAAAGATTCTGTGCCTCAATACAGCAGCACAAAAACAATGTATTGTTGTCAAAGTGCATCAAAATGTTTTAGGTGCTCATACACTTGATAGCTACTTTATAAGCAAAACCTCATTTTGTACAATGCTTAGAGGTGATGCAATATCAGAAAAAAAATTGTTCAATTTAATTAGGCAAACAATTTTACTGTTTATTTGTATGGTATATTATTTTGGTTCGAACCCAAAATTAAATTACAAAGACAGCATCATGTAGCCCTTTTGTAAAATATAATAAAATAAATCATTTCCTCATTGTATCTGTTAAATGCACTTCAAGGTAGATGGGTTATTCATCAATATTTACCAAACACTGTGCCAAATACATTTTCTTTACAAGGTTTTATGACCTTCAGCTCACCAGTGCAGCAATGTATTATACAGCTAGTCGTTCTCCATACATTTCCCAAACACATGTGGTTTTGTGCTTATTTATGTTTTATTTTTATCATTTGGTAAATATTTGTTTTGAAATTGTGTTATTAAAACAGTAGACTGGTTTATCAAAGTCATTTTCTGCTGAAAATGCTCAAGAGCTTACCTGACAGCGTTGAATCCACAACCCATTGTGTGTTCACAGGGGTTAAGATGGCACAAAGTTTCATAATTAAAATGTTTCATAATTCAAATGAATGCACAATAACATTCTCGACGGATACAGTAAACCCACAACGTTTTGGATGTGCTAAAATACCTATAAATCCTTGTTTTTGTGGTTTAAACCCCAAAATTCTCCAAAACACTTGTTAATTACAAACTGAGCTTAATACATTACCCTAAAAGAAGTGAATGTGACATATTATTATTGATACTGTTGGGTCTCTATTACCATGTGTGTGTGTGTGTGTGTGTGTGTGTGTGTGTGTGTGTGTGTGTGTGTGTGTGTGTGTGAGAGAGAGAGAATATCTC
>JAYDZG010000001.1:27742364-27787904 GCA_034509265.1 Microcambeva bendego | reverse complement strand
ACACACACACACACACACACACACACACACACACACACACAGGTCAGTGGTTGTCCTGACTCTGATCTCTGGATGTGTCATAATCCTGTCATATCCTGTTATTCATTATTTAATATATTTTGATATTTTACCATGTTTCTCTTATGGAGTTTTTATTTGATATTTATTTAATATTCCAGTTATATTATGCTTTATTTAGTGGCAAATGGTAAAATTCAAGCAAACTGTCTATAATCTTTAATCCCAAAAAAATTGCTTTAATTAAAAAAAACAGTGGCCATCTTAGCGAATGAGGTGTGACCCTTTTGTGGGGGTGCCCAACAGCAGATCCAGGCTTGATTGGTACCCTTATTCAGTATCCACATGAGGTCCTCTTGTCAACAAATGTTTTGGACTGCTTTGGGAAAGGAGTTGCAGTGAAAAAAACAAGGGGAGGGGTCAATGAGAAAATTAATTAATTAATTCGTTGCCAAACCTGTATAACAGATTTGTTAAGTAATAATTTAAAAATTACCATTGCTTGCATTGTGCTTGGTGGGAGAGTAAGAAAATCTTGGGGAGCAATGCCCCCCAGCACCAGCCCTGCTCAGAGCAGTTACAAACAAACAAATCCAAATCAATTGATTTGCCAATCAAGGCGGTTAACCTATTGATGGTGCCACTGGGAGTACCACAATCGGAAAGCAGTCCACAATAAGTACAAGGCAGAGATACTTCAACATTTAACTGTGCTATCAACCTGCTCCTGTTTCAGCTCCCCCTATGAAGGGCTGTTTTCCCTTCCCACCCCTAAATCCATGAATGAATATATCCAGTAAGTCTCCAGCCTACATCTTTAGCTGGGATAGGCTTTATTGTGTGGAAAATGAATTGTTCCCTTCACCCTTGAGTCGACTTCTGAGGTCTTAATTAGGTAACCATAAAGAACCGCCAACCCGCCTTTGATTAACTACACATTGGAGTCACTGCAGTAGGCTTTCTTTTTCAGTAAACTGGATCTGCAAAGCACATACATCTTGATCAGCATAAAGCAGGGGACAAGTGAAAGATGGCTTTTATTACCTTTATGAGCTTCAATGGTACAATGTAATTCCTTTGGGCTCATCAATGCCCCGCTGTTCTCCAGCAGTTTATTTATTATATACTCTGGGAAGCTCTGGTTCACTATGCATTCATTTACCTAGATTACATTCAAATCTATAGCAGCATTTTCAACTAACACATATGACTTGTAAAATTTATCTTGCCCTTTGTTTGTTTCCATATCAAATAGGGTTCATCATTATATTTAATGAAAAGGAAAAACTTCCTCAACTGTAGACATTTTTCAATAAATATGAAGTTTGGCCCATGACTTTGTTCACATTTTGAGCCCCCAAAAGTCAAACCTTTCTACAAAATAAGTAGATTGGTGGTGCAGATATTATTTGGTTGATACATATACACGCACATTTTCCAGTTTTTTATTGAAAACTTTTCAGTTTAATGTCTCATTGCACTCTAAAGTGAAAGCATAATACATATAAACAATTGGAGATGAAAAATAAATAATAGATTCAATTTGCAGACCACCAAAGTAGCCACCTTTAACAGATATAGCAGCTGAACACACTTGTCGCATTCTTTCTACAGTAGCTTAATGAATCAAATATTCTTCAGAAAGTTCCTTCCAAATCTGTTGCAGAAGTTCCCATAAATGTGTGGCACATGTACATCCCAAACCAGTTTGATTGGGTCTGGCCACTCCATGTTTTCAAGCACCATCTTGTTATTTTTTTCCTGCGGTATGTTTTGGGTCATTATCTTGCTGTAGGATGAAATCCTGACCAACTAGGCACAATACAGAGGGTACATTTTTGTTCAGGGTGCCTCTCACTGACCCCGGATCCAGCAAAACATCCCTAGACCATCACACTTCCTCTCCATGTTTGACAGATGATGTCACACAATGTGGAGCCATCCTTCACCTACTCTATGGCAAATAAAGATCCTGCGTGATGAACCGAAGATTTATTACCTTCTTCAGTCTTCAGTAGACCAATGGAGGTGTTTCATGGCCCAGACAAGACTCTTTGTCTTATTCTGATGTCTTAGCAATGGCTTTCTTGCTGCAACTCCAGTCAAACCTGTAGCATGAAGCTTGAAACTGAGACTTGCTTACTACCACTGTTAAGCTGTGCTTGAAGCTGTTATATGTATGTATATATATATAAAACATAATTTTAGATATAGGTTTGTCTATGAGGAAATTTGCATTTTCTGCTGACTGGTCTGCTTGGGTTTATCTGAGATGTATTTCTGTTTTCCGCCACTTTTCAAAATAGGCAGAAGAGACATGAAGATTGTACTTTCATTTTTACCAATATTTTGTTATGTAGTGCATTGAAATTGACTGTCCCACTGCAACTGTACTCAATCAGTAAAAATCAATACAAGCTTTTTTGGTATGTTTATGTTTATGTTTGCCATGCCAGTTTTTAAGCTCACATTCATGTTTGTTCCATATTTGATTTTTGCATAAAATTATCAATATAATTATCTAATTCATAACTTTATTATACTGTAAATATACTGTAAATATGTGCAGAATGGTAACATGGTGGTTCAGCTGGTAGTGGGGACGGCACAGCAGCATGATTCTTAAGTCCTGTGACTGCCTGAATTTTCCATGTTCTTGAGGTATTCCATTTTTATTCCACTTCTAAAAACTGTTAAAGCGCTGCATTTTGCATGTATGTGGGGATTTCCTCAGGAAATCCCTTTCACCAGTCGTAATGGCTACAATGTGTGAGTGAGGAATGCATGGGTGTGTTCTGCAATTGATTTACACAACATGCATAATTTCTGCCTTGCAACTTTCAGGTAGCACAGCATTCATGTGACCAGAAAATCGTTGGTGACATGTAAAACGTAAATAGACAAAAACAGTTGAATGTGTCTCTCTCTCTCTCTCTCTCTCTCTCTCTCTCTCACACACACACACACACATACATACACACAATCCTTAACACAATCTCTCTCTCTCGCTCTCTCTCTCTCTCTCTCTACAATCCTTTAACACCATACCTCTGTGAGTCTCACAGGCTCAGTGTTCAGTAGGAACTCACTGGCTCAGTAGGAACAGGCAGAGTGTGCAGCTCTCCTCCTCCTCCTCTTCCCTTGTTTACCCTCTGGGTCCTACACACTCCTGACTGGACTGCTTCCTAATTCACAATCACGCAAGCATGTGTGTGTGTGGAGCAGTGCACTGTCTTTCTCCAGGCTTCAGAGAGAATACATTCAACATGCCGCAGAAGTCTGCAAACTGATTCTGCAACCATTCCATCTGAAGCATTGTTCCTCCATGAGTAAGTGCATCCTTGCTTTAAAAAAACAGAAAGTTTTTTTCTTACAATAACAGTTTTACCGGATTTCTGCATTTCCTTATTTGGAACTGTGCTCTGTGCAATATGTTCTAATAGTAAGCCTAATTGTACTTACATCCTGAAATAAAGTTAAGCATCTGATTTAAAGTATTATGAAAATTTTGACCTGCTTTCCATTAACAGAGCAGTTGTTTTCTTTTCCATGCTTAAAATCTTATTCGCGAGTGGAAATTTGGCAAATATATATTGTTTCCAGGCTATGTTGACTATGTGTTTGCTTTTGTGTATGCATGGGGCATATGTGTTTGCATATGGCTGTCTGCATGTGTACTTCTTTATCAACTGTGGAATCAGTATTCATAACTTAAAAACAAAAGCATATAGAGAGAACAATTGAAAATACTCACTCCTAGAAACACTATAAAACATTTTCCAACCATTCAACTTTATCTGTGTATCCACATGAGAGAAATGTGAAATGATTTAAAGATGCAGCAGAATCATTAGGAACCTCTCAGTTGCTATGCTAGTGTTTTATTTGCTATGGGGAAGCTTTATGTGATAAATTAATGTCAGTGTGCAATTTACCTTGATAGGAAGTTACAAACCTTCAGCTTTTTAAAATATAAAAATCTACACTGTTACCTATTTAGCTGCAAAATGTAGATACCAGCTTTAAAATTCTTGGAAAACCCCACAAGTGGATTACTTAAAGGAAATATGTATTCTTTGGGCAGAACAGCAAGCACTATGAAAATAACAGGCACATAACCTCACTAATACCATCTGATGAAACATGGTGTTGACAGCATCATGTAATGATCTGTCTCAGAGGCTCGAGGGATAGATAAATTGATGAAATTTTTAAAAATGACAGGTATATTATTATTTTAATTAGATTGGTATTGGCATTGTCTTAATATATCCAAAAAGAATGGACAATCACATTACTAATCAAATTGCTAATGTACTTAACTAAAATCCAAGCTTGTATTCTGCTCTAATTGGTGGGTATAACTGTTTCACCTCACCGTACCAGGTTGTAACACTACAGAATAATGTCACACATGTAAAAGTTATCCAATGGTTGATTTTTTTACATGAGTACATGAATAAAAAATGCTATATGTCACTACATAATAAATATGTTTATGAATTTAAAACAATAATACAGAAATATGTATTTTCACATTTCTGAAATACACATTATTTTTTCTGCAGAAGAAAGTCTACTTGTATTTATTTATTTATTGTCTAATGATTTTAGGTTAAAGAAAATTAGTTTGAAACATGCATTCTTTATAAGCAAGCAAAGAAATTAACAGGGTAAACTGTCAGTTAAAACATTAAAATGTTTCACTGAAAATATTGCAGGTGTGTTATTATAAATTATAAAGTCAAAGTAAAAAAAAGTCTGTTTTTTCCAATATGCATTATGTACAGGACATATTTTCTCAGATACATGGTGCATCAATAAACAGTAATTCGCTCGAAGTAAAAAGTAATTATAAAGAGTATAAATTATAACAGTAGTGCAAAATTAAAAAGATTACTCAAAATGTAAGATTGCTATATAAAAAATATTTCCATCAACAATATTGTTAAGGGAGCAGTGGTTATTCCTCTTAAATACTTTATATATAAACTTGTTTAACTTATTGAAACCTCTCCTTCAGCCTCTTAAAAACTCCATTAACCGTTTTATCATGGCTGGCTTTGCAGCAGGTTCTGCCCTCGCAGAAACATTAGGTACAAGGCAGGAATACATCCTCTATAGAGAGAGACAATCCATCACGGGGTAAAACGCATTCATGCACTTGTGTGGCGCAGCAGTCACGCGCTAGCAGAGTGAAGCACTGCGGAGTGAACTTTAAATCTCAGCAGAGTCACTAGCCCGGCAGAGCATCCACAAAAAACACAGTTTGTTGTGTTTGGTGGAGGGAAGGTCAGACTGGGTCTCTTCCCAATGGCCCCACAAATAAGTGCCAAGTGCCTGTGCAAGTGGTGGAAGAGGATACTTCCCTCTGTGGTATCGCAAGCAATAGTCCTTGTTCATTGGCATATTTGGGGAGATGCAAAACCAGAGAACATCTGGCTAACAATATCCTTGTTGTTTTGGAAGTGAAAAAGTTGGATAAAATATTTCTAGTCTTAGTTGTGGCAGAGTAACTATGGTAAGCGACTTAGAACGTTGATGAGTCAATCCTCACTCTCAGTTACCGCTGTTGGTTCCCTGAGCAAACCCTTGATGCTCAAATGCTTGTTTGGTATTCAGGGATAACTAAGTACCTATGAATAAAAATGACTGCTAAATATAATATTTGTCTATTAGATTTATTGTGTCAGTTATTTTATAATTATCCAGTCTTCTGCAGTAAAGACATGATCTCAATTTATTCTACACTACGGTATCAACTCAAGCAGATATGCTGCATGCATAGTAAAAGTGCACAGATGCACACACACTAAGAATACCTAAAGTGGCATACTCCATTAACAAAAGTGAGAAGCAAATGTCAGTTCACTTTTCCTAAGTGGTCCTACCATTAGAATTCTGAGCAAAATTTTAACAGGTTGTAGGAGTAGTCAGGGTCATCAAGCTTGAGAGGAAGCACTTTAAGACAACTGGATTAGGAGTGAGAGTAGTGCCTTCCCAGGGGCATTTTTCAGTCTCTACGAATCAGATAAGGCTAAATGCACTGCCAGTTCTGCTATATACTTTAAGGCTTTTTAAATTACCAACCTCAATTTCCCAAAGCACCTTTGATGGAACATCACCTGAAATGGTGCCTGAATGGTATAGAAAAATGTATTATGGCATCTCTCTCAGGTGAAAAATGTGTTTTGGAAGAGAAGACAGCATAGCGGATTATTGAAAACAATAGTTTACAGCTTATTTATTTATAGTACAAGTTATTTGGGAAAAACAAGTTTCTTCGAATCTAGGACAAACAATTAAAATACACATAGAAATATGAGAGCTGTGCAGAAATGTCACTTTTCACTGGGGCTGCAGACACATACCAGCTTTATTGAAATGCACTGGGTTTACTTTAGTTCAGGATTTGTTGACAAATGCCAGAACTTGCTAAAAGCTGCAATTGAACTGACTGCCCTGTTGTGATTTGGGTGAAATTAAAGTGTTTTTGAATGACAGTATTCTGTCTCTATTTCTATTTTCAATCCACTTAGAAATATGACTTTGTTGCTCAGGTGTTACAGCGATAAACACACAGGTGTTACACGCACACACTCCCATGCTGATTTGGGGAGGGGGGTGTTAGATATTTTAGTTATTTCTTTTTTTTCCATGGCTGTATATTCCAAATCATTAAGGCTTTGATGTTTAGTTCTTTGGACTGTTGTCTTGTCTCTTGTAAACAAAAATGGGAAATTTGCAGTTTTGTTTTGCATAGTTTGAACCTACCTTGAAAATGAAAGGGCATTCATTATTTAAATAAATAAATAAAAATGATTCATTATTTAAATAAATAGATAATAACCATAAGTACTTTATTTGATTTTTTGTAGTTCAATAGTTTGTGTTCAATCTCATTTTGTTTATGTATCTTGAACCCAGTATAGTGAATCATCCCACATCATGGGTTGAGTTTATCATTATGTCGCTAACAAATTCCAAATCCATTTCAAAGGAATATTGAAAAATAGATAACTTTGTTCTATACACCCTAATTTGTGCTAATTTAAACTTTTATAATAATACTTAATGCATAAAATCATATACACAACAATAAAACTAATAATTGTACATGAAATATTTAGCTGTATTTAGGCTGATGGAAGTAGAAAGGGGATATTTAAAAAAAAAACTACAGTAGTAATGTTCTAGTGTGTAGAAATCATAGATTTGTTGTTAGACAACTGATAAATATTGAATTATTTAGCTGAGGTCATACTGTATACTGTATTTCCAGACTAGGTTGTTACTTCTGTTCATTGCTGCTTGGTTTTAAACAGTTGTAAACAGTGACTAATTGAAATTCAGAAAGCGGTTGTGTGTGGCCCTCTGGCTGTTTTGAATCTCAATGGCGTTTTGAGCCGTGAGCATGTGGCAAAACATTGAAGCAGCAATTTATAATGAAAACACTCAGTAGCACTTCATTATTTGCTTTTAGTCCCTTTTTTGATGGATAACAGTGCATGTTAAACTTTTTGCCTCATGAATAGTCAATATTTACATGCCCCATCTTCAACCAATGTAGGGATTAAATGGGGGAGCATGTAAACATACTTTTGTTGTTTGGAAAGTTCAGTTTCCTTTCACAGAAAGAACTGCACAGGGTTATAAGCCCGAGCCTGAAAAACATTATTAAAATATAACAGCTTCATACAATCCTCTGACCTATCCCATTTTTTAATACTGCTGTTTTTTGGGTGTTGGAGTTGGACACCCCTATTAAAGAACTGCTGATTTATAAAAGAAAAAGAGCAAGACTTTAATTTTGAACCAACAGATTGACAAATAAAAAACCTATTATATAATCACAATTGCCATTTGTGTGGAAATATGAATGGAAACTAATTATGTTCAAACTTGCTAGTGCACTTATTGTCTGAAGAGTATTCTTTAAATGCATTAAGCATGAAATGATTGTCTAAATATACATCCATTATCTTATGCTTGTTTGCGGTTTGGGTCATGGGGACAGCAACCTAAGCAAAGAGGCCTTATCCAGCTCTACAGTTCCCAGACCAGCTGGCCGATAAAATCTCTCCAGCATGTCCTGGGTCTTCCCCGGGGTCTCCTCTTAGTTGGGCTTCCCTGGAATAACTCCCCAGGTCACCTCAACTGGCTCCTTTTGACGTTTGCGGCTCTATTCTGGGTGCCTCCCTGATGACTGAACTTCTCACACTATCACTAAGGGAGAGTTCAGACCCCCTGCGGAGAAAACTTATTTCGGCCATTATTTGCATCACTGATGACTTCACGGCGATCGGCCTTTCTATCTCGCCCCCTCTTATGATCACTTGTGAACAATAGCCCGAGATACTAAAACTCCTCTACTTGAGACATGACCTTGTCCCCAACCCAAAGAGGGCTCTCCACCCTATTCCAACTGAGAACCATGCCCTCAGAATTGGAAGTGCTGATTCTCATCCTAGCTACAAACCTCACATTCGGCAGCAAACCGATCCAGCAAGAGCTGCAGTTTGCGGCCCCAAGGCGGGACTTGTGCTCTCCTTGACGTCTCCAACATCATTGGCAGCCATCCTTTCTGCTCAGCATTAATTGACTTTCATCAGTGAACAGCACTTAAATTTTCCCTGATTCATGCAAGATGATGAAGCCCCTGCAGACCACACTGATGTAAATGGTTTTGAATTGTTTGATGTGACACTCTTACATCCCTTAAATGTGCCTGGAGTTGTGTGACATTCATCATCCAGTTCTGCAGGGCACTGTTCACAATGAAGTGGCAATTAGTGTGTGTTGTGTCCAAAAGATGTGCACTTCTATGCCTTTCTGTGACTCTTCCAGTCTCTCTGTATCTCTGTTAAAACCTGATGACACTCTGTGACACTCTAAGCTCAGTGACCACTTCTGTCTGAGAACATCCTGTTTGAAGTCTCACAATGACGAGATACTGTTGAGCAATTGTTAGGTGTCGTTTTAGTCTCATGATGTCAAAATGTGAACAGCATGATTAGGAGGACTGTTTAAATACCAATTCTAATTGAACTAGTACATTAATTCATTGATCACACACCGAAACACTGAACAGTTGGAAATGTGCATGCAAAAGTCTTATTTAACTTTCAAGAATAAGCTCAAGTTTGAGCGATCAGTCATTGGAATAAAAATATTTCATAAGCAGGAAAAGTTTATAAATGCTTCATTACTGTCTATTTTGTAATATGTTCAGTTTGGTTAATTTTCTTTAATCCCTTATCCCAATTAGGGTCAGGGAGGGGTGCTGGAGCCTATCCCAGCTCTTCAACGGGTGCAAGAGCGACATTCTGGATAGGGCGCTAGTCCATCGCAGGTACCTACAGGACAATTCAGTGTGTCCAATTAACCTGGTAGCATGTCTTTGGACTGTGGGAAGAAACCGGATATTGTAATATGTATTAATCACAAAACATTAAAAGTAATTGCATTAATCACAAAGTCATTAAAAGTAACAACAAAAAACACAGTGTGCCTAGACTACAATACACATAAATTTACTTGTATTTATTGAACTCACATTATTAATTTCCATTCCAATAAATTATTTTTTGATGAATCGAACGTTGATAATATTTCCATTTGCTAGCATATAATCTTGCATAATCCAGGTTTTATTAATTTTATTAAATAAATGTTAATAATAGCTATGAACTAAAGTTTAATAATTGCAAGAATTTCACTCATGAGATTCTGTGTTTTTGCACAGTGAATGGTTTAATTTACTCATTGAACACTGTTCAGATTCCCAGTATCCCATGTATTGTGTGACAAAAAAGCATTGGGCTGTTGACTGGGGGTAATAATGGTTAATGCTTAATATTGGTACTAGCACTGAATCTTTTTCTCCATTCATATCCAGTGGAGACTGTTATAAGACACAAATGTACACAGAAGAAATGTACAAATTACAAGCAATCTGTTCTTTTAAAATGATTCTGCTTCTGTAGTAATATTTGTTGTGATCTTCTGTTTGGTTCTAAAGATGTAAAAACATGGTGTTTATTTAGCTGTTTGTCTCCTGGGGTTGGACTCTTCATAGAGGAAGATAATTCCTAATTTAATGACTTTTGTGGATGAAAAATAAAAATCCTTTTTTTATTTCTGTGGATGTTACCAAGGTAACAACATGATGCTATCCTCATGTGCGTAGGACAGCATTGTGTGCCATTTGTTTGTGTTTTTTTCCTTTTAGCATATAAAAGCAGAGGGTTGGTATCCATCAGAGACACAGCAGATGTCTAATTTCACAACAGACCAGAAGGTACTGACATGCCAAGTTTGAGCATTGCCGAAATAAGCAAGTCTTTTGTGTTGTTCTGGCTGAATAATTTAACTTTTATCGGAATGAATCATCCACATAAAAAAGCTAAGGTTTCTGCTAGACTGCAATAAGATCATCGTTAAGATTCACAGGAATGAGATCGGCCGATGGTATAATTCTCATTACTATCTATAACTCTGAAAAGGCTGTCTCAATATAAATGCAAACATTTCTGTTATACCCATAACCAGCTGAATCATCTGTAAGCCTTTGTTGCAAAGTTAGCCAAACATACAGGTTTAATAGTGACATATTTATTAGAAAAGTCTGTGCTGTGTTCAAGGGCCAGAAATTGTGCTATTAAAAATTAATGAATCATTTTTGGCTCCCAAAGAGCATTTTGATGGATGGCCAATGTTGCTGATAGTTTCTCGGAGGCTTCGTGTTTGGTGTTTTGGTGGTATTTATATAGCACAGATGTAAAAGAATGGTTTATACCTTTTTAAGGAAATGTTACATTGTCTTCTTTTAGTCATTTTTGCTTCATGTTTTTCTAAGGCCATTCAAGGCAATATACTGTAATTGTGACAAACTTGGTAAACAAGGATAAATGAATAAATGTATAAAAATATAATTTCAAACACATTGTTCACCACCCGATCAGATATTGTTCTCTGTCATGTTTCTTTCCACTGGTGTATGAGAGATAAAGGGTGTATGCCTAATGAGCTATTGTGTAGGAGTGAGGGTGACTTGTGATCATTAAGGTGAGATTTTGTGTGTATTGCATGTTTATTACTGTTAATTAGTCCTTTGAGAGTTATGTCAGGAGGTGGTATGGCAAGTTAATATGTTTTGACAGACAGCCTGTCAAAACTTCAGGATGAAGCTTGTTACACAATGTTACTGTAGAAGAGAAACAGAAAAAGTTAATGGCTGGTTGTTACACAGAAGGAGAAAAACAAAATAAATGCTGAGATTGAATAACTTTTCTGAGGAGCATGGGGTTTATCACAAGCTGTTTGCCATGCTGATGTTCATTAATTGGTTATGACTACAATAAAATGCTCAAATGTTATTGTCACAAAATAATTTACAATAATAATCACATTGAAATCTTTATTGTTAATCGATTTGGTCACAGTGATTTCAATGAAGGTAAGAGAGTACCCAATGGAAACTAATAGTTGTCAGCATGGACATGCAAAATCCCTCACTTATTGTGACAGAAAATGAAACTCAGGGATCTAGGATTATTTTATTTGTGTGACACCAACACTACTTCAATTATATGATGAAACACAAAAATGATGGGATCATGTGACCTAGCAAAGAACATTTCATTCGGCTGATGTTTGCAGCACAATTATCTAGGCGTGTTTATTCAGTAAAACTTTACAAACCCAATTTCTGGCAAAGAGCTAAAAGTATTTGTTAATTTTCTTAAAGCATTATTTAACTAGCAAAGGTAAAAGAAAAGATGTTAAGTAATTTTACTGAACAACTTAAATATTGTTCAAAATAATTGTTCTATTTTTGATATATCAAATTTCTTATGTATTACACTTTTTTAGTAATTAGAGAAATCCCTGTACTAACCACTGTATTATTGCATGTTGAATTTTGAAATTGTAGCCCATTCTTGTTTTACATAAGTTTGTGTTTGACTGGAGTGCTTGCTAAATGTATATAAGTCAAAGCTGCTGAGATATATATTTGTGTTTAATAGGGAATCTGAATACATGGTGCTTAAATACAAATTGTCATATAACTGGTTTTGATAAGATTAGAAGAAATTGAAAAAAATATATTTTACAAAGAAAAATCTCAACAACAATACACAGTAATAATTACATGAACAATTTCTTACATGGTATACAATCTGAATCCAGCATTTGAAAAAAATCATTAATATGTTAAATGTAATTCCAATGACACTCAAAAACAACGTATGCAAGGGGGGAACAGTACAGTACAGCTTCTAATCATTTAAAAGGAAGGAGGAGACCAGATAACCCAGAGGAAATGCTGAAAGATATCAGCATGGACATGCACAACCCCTCAAGTATTGTGACTGAAAATAAGGTTTGAAACTCAGGGATCCACGATTATTGTGCTGTGTGCACCAACGCTACTTCAATTATATAGTAGAAACACAAACAATTCTAAAGCAGGGTAATTTTAGGTCCAAGGACCCAAAAATATCCCAAACAAATAATATTGCTCACCTGATGTTTGCAATGCAATGAGGTAATGCTTGTTTATTGTCTTCAATTTATTATAACTGTACAAGCCCCATTTCTAAATAAAGCGAATATCTTAGTGTTTTCACTTAAAACAACTTAGGTTTATTTTATTAAAAACAAACAAGATTAGTCTATGATGCAAATTCACTCTGTTTTATTACATTTCCCCTTAAATACACTTTTAAACAATTTGATAAGACACTGTACTAAAAAGTGTAGTATTGCGAGTGCAATTCCAGTTTGACTTGCTTTATATAAGAATGCTCAACAATTCATGGTCACTGATGTCTCATTCTCCTCCTCTTCCTGATGTGCCATACATTTTTAATTGAATACCAGAAATAAGGCCAGTCAGAAACACACACTCTGGGGTTTTTTTGAGCAATGTAGTAGTACAATTTGTTTAACAAGGTTTTTATAGGAAATTAAAATCCCAATATCTCACTAATATGTAAGTCACCCATTCCATGGGCACCAATTTAACCTAATTTAACCTAATAATGTATTTATGTAATTTGCTTCTGATCACTGTACAACTTTCCAATGTCTTACTGTCTATAGAGCTTGGCCCCAAATAACTCGACAGGGTTATTGCATAGACTTATTGTGTTACTTTCTCTTTTCATGATAATTCAGGTTGTTGCATTTTTTGATGAAACAGTAAACTGTGTTTAGTTTTCCGAAGTAATCCTGAGGCCATGTGTTAGACTGGGAGAAAAATCTGGACGAAAATGCAGTATTTGAAAGATGTAGTAGAAGCATAATGGCATTATGTTGTTTCTTAGCAGCAGGAAAAGCGAGCTAAGAATTAAGGCACATCGAAAGCTCAGACTTAAATCCTATCAAACATCTGTGGAAATAACTAAAGAGGACAATAATGTGTGCTGTGTCTGTAGAGATGTATCTTAAAACACCATAAAAATATTTGTACTAAAAGATTAGTGATCACCAAAAACTCACTCCGAGCGATCAGGGACTTAAATCAGACTAAATATTTCAAGACATTCAGTCTGATGATATAATTAATCATCAATTCTCATAGTTTTTAGTGCCTGAAAAAGCTTAAAAGCACCAATATATGGGATTTTGTTCCAAAACAAAGTGAGCTTTCTATATAGGCTGCAGATTTTATCCTCCCTAGTAAGGGATCTTCAAATATAATGCAGCACTTCCACAGAAAAAAAATATGGAGGACGATAAGAGGCAAATAAGTTATTTTGTAAATGTAAATACATTATCAATTATGTTAAGTATGCAGAAAGTGTCTAGAGCTACTGCATAACCAATGTTTATAAATGCACAGAAGAGACTAGACAAACATGGTAACAATGGGAGTGTCTCAACCATTGCTAAACAAGTGAAACATTACTTCTTATCTTACATTTGCAAATGCATGATCTCCAAGTAGTTCCAAATGCTGTTTTATGGCATGACTAATCAAATTAAAGTTTTGGACATTAAGTTCTTGAAAAACATTTTTTTATATAATTTGATCCCACAAACATTATATCAAAAGTATGTTGACTTGTACTTTATCTGGATGCTAGGAGAAATTAACTCTCATACATTTTTTGGAAAAAATATATTATCTGTCCTTAAGATAAAGCCAAGACGTAACCGAGTTATGTAGCCGGACAAAGTTTTGAAGTGGTGCACACAAAGTCCTGACTTGACCCTATAAAAAAGTGCTGTGACAGAAGCTGAAACACAAAGTGTATGCTGAAAGACCTAACAATATCTGATTCAAAGAAGAGTGGGATACATTTTTCACAAGCATGTGAAACCCTAAAATTAAATTGCACCAAGCATGTACTCACTGCTGGTAAATGTGTTGCAAGTTATTTGGTTAAGCAAGTTGTTGCAAGTTTTTTGTTTAATATTAAGTAATATTACTTTTTTGTTGTTGTCTTGTTGTTACAGCCTTATTCCAAAATGGATTCATTTGTTTTCTCAAATTCTACACACAATAATAATGACAAAGGGAGAATTTGGAAAAGTTCAGAGCTCAGGTGCATCATGTTTCCACTGAGCATACTTCAGTTGTTTGGAAACCTTGATTGGAGTTCTTTTGTGGTAAATCCTGTTGATTAGACCTGTTTTGGAAAGGCGTGCATCTGTCTATATAAGGTCACATAGTTGACAGTACATGTCACAGCACAAACCAAGCCATGAAGCCCAAAGAATTGTCTGTAGACATCCAATACAGGATTGTATCGAGGCACAGATCTGGGGAAGGGAACAGAACATTTTCTGCAGCATTGAAGGTCCCAATGAACACAGTGGCTTCCATCATCTGTAAATGAAAGAAGCAACCAGGACTTCCTGAGCTGGACGCTCGGCCAATCTGAGTGATCATTGTAGGACCTTAGTCAGGGAGGTTACCAAGAATCCAAGGGTCACTCTGACAGAGCTCAGCATTGCTCTGTGGAGAGAAGAGTATCTTCCAGAAGGACAACAATTTCTGCTGCACTACACCAATCAGGCCTATATGGTAGAGTGGCCAGAAAGAAGCCTCTCCACAGTAAAAAGTAAAATACAGCCCTCTTTGGAGTTTGCCAAAACTCTCTGCTCTCATGTAACAAAAATTAAGCATCATGTCTAAAGTAACCCAGGCACCATGCATCACCTTGACAATACCACCCCTACAGTGAAGCATGGTGGTGGCAGCATCATGCTGGGAGGTTTCAGCAGAAACTGGGATGTAGCAATGTACAGAAACCTGCTCCAGAGTGCTCTGGACCTCAGACTGGAACAAAGGTTTACCCTCCAACAGGACAACAACACGAAGCACACAGCCAAGATAACAAAGGAGTGGATTCAGGACAACTCCGTGAATGTTCTTGAGTGGCCCAGTCAGAGCTCAGACTTGATTGGTAATCTCTGGAGAGATCTTAAAATGGCTGTGCCCGATGCTCCCCACCCAACATGATGGCACTTAAGAGGTTCTGCAAAGAAGAATGGGAGAAACTGCCCAAAAATACACGTGCCAAGCTTTTAGAATCATACAGCAAAAGACAAAAACTAAGTATGTATGTAAATGTGTGTGTTTTTTTTAATTAATTTTCAAAAATTCGAAACAATCTTTTTTCACTTTGCCATTATTGGTATTGTGTGTATTTTAAGGGAAAATTAATGTAATCCATTCTGGTGCACCTTCCAAAATGTTTCTGTTGGCCTTGCCCCCATTGAAAAGCTGGTATAAGCTCCAGCACAAGCATTCCTGATTGGAGGGTTATGATGAATATATTAAACAACATTACCCACTACAGACTGGCTAAAGCATTACGTGACCTTCCTTTATGCACTGGAACTATTGTTACTAAAGTCTCTGGTCCAACTTTTCTGTGAACTATTTGTTTTGTGTTACAACTGCTATACATTCTGTACCCTAATGTAAAGTTTTTATTATGTTTAACAGTTTGCAGTATGGACACTTTAAGCAAAGAAAAGAACACACTGTGTGTTTGTTGAAGGCTCCCCACTTCTCTACACCTATTCTTTCTTTATGAGGACAAAGAGATGATCATGCACAGCCACTGGTGCTGGAGCACCCTGGGCATCATCTTCCTCCTACTGTCATCTGCAGGTAAATTCAAAAGTAAATACACAAAGATATTACACAACAAAGAAAAAAAACAAGCCAGATCCAAACGGAAGCCCTAAGCTGCAATACTGCTTCATCACAGCCTAAAGACTTAAAGGTGCAAGACATCTATGTTGCTCACAGCAACTTGAAATGTAAAGGGATGAAAGTAAAATATGCAGCAGATTTTATTTACAGATTATAATAATATTAATACACAAAATTGTATTATTGTGGCAGCCCAGACTTTCTTACATCTACAGGAAGAAATAATTAGAATTCCTCTTAGCAAACCGTCTTTAATTTGTGAAAGTTAACAAGGTTTCTCTGCTGGACATTCAAAATCCAGTTAGCTCTATATAGCATTGTCAGGGACGACGTCACTTAGGCATGTTTCAGTAAAACTCATGACATTACAGCACTAGTCTCTTACTTTCAATTGACTGACAGAAAATGGCTGGATGAAGTTTTCTGCACTTGGAGGGTTTAAAGTGGCAGTAGAGACCCAAGTGGAAATTCAAATAGAGGCAAAAAATTAGTTTAGCATAATATGTCCCCTTTAACAAGTATGAGCTCTGCAATGCCGTTTGGAACGGCAAGCACCTATCGCAACCCTAACAGCTCTAAATGTAATTCTTTTAAAAACAATATGTCAATATGTGCACTCAAGTTTTCAAATGTGCTGTTATAAAGTGTTTGGTGGAGTGTTTGGTGAACATAATTCAGGTCTTTCTGGACTTATTTGTCCACTATGCAGAAAAAAAACACATCTTTCCAGCCCTGGAATTTCACTTGGCATTCAGGCAGTTAGCTGTCATTGCAAAACAAGCATGCAAGCCAACTTTCATTTAGGATCTGTGTGGAGGAATTTCATATATATTTTTTTTTTGATTAATCAGAACGTCGAAAATTAGGTCTTCTTTCTAAGATTATACCCTGACTTAACAAATGCTTCTTTGATACAGCAAACACAAATCCCAAATCGCAACAAATTTCTTCATAAACAAATAATTCATATTATTTAAATATTAATGTAGTTGTGTGTGTGTTTGTGTGGCACAAATATCCAAAATGAAACTCGAAAAGTCACCATAACGATCTTCTTCTAATAGCTGAGGGAATTAGAAGTTGCACATTGCTCATGTGAGCAAGCATGAAAGCTTTGATAACACAAACTAGTGGCAGATATTTGCATAAAATTATCTACAGGATAAATACGTATTCTGTATTTAAAAACCATCAACCATAGCCCTTTATCAGTGCCTTATGAAGTCTCATGTCCTGCCAAATGCCGTATTCTGGAAATTAGATGAACACAATTATACCATACATCTGAGTACACAGAGTACTTTTAAACATCTGTAGTTATTTAATGGCTTTCAAAGGGAAAGCAAAAAAACAGTATCCCATTATTATAAAATCATAACCAGGTTAATCCACACACCCAAAGTGTTTGCCAGGAACACATGCTGAGTCTCTGAGTCAAAACTCTCATGGGAATATTTCTTTTAACCACAGATCACATAGCCAATCACAGCCTAGTATATTGTTTTTTAAGCTTGGCTACCAGTAAATCATGCTTTTCATGTATAATGGACAAGGCATTGTGCTACAACATAACAGCAATCAATGCAATATTATGAGTAATGTTCTATTTCCATAGCCATTAGCTTTTTATTATTGCCATGACACTAAGCAGCCCACTGTGGGAAATTATTCACATTAACATTGAGAACATCAGGTTTAAAATCTAAATTAGAGCAAGACTAAGCAGCCCACTGTGGGAGAGTATTTACATTATACTAAATAACACATGCAACACATAATAACAAATTTCCTCGTGTTTTGTTGCATATTTTATACTGCAGATATGGGGGGGGGGGCATGGGTGGCTCATCAAGTATGCCAACTAAAGTAGGCCAACTAGTCAGGCATTTGTATAGACAAGAGGCAGCACAGTGGCTTGGTTGGTAGCATTTTCACCTCACGTATGCATTAGCAATTAGCTAATGAGTCTTGAACTTACCTGTGTTATGTCTCTTTTCAAAATATGGACATAACATTGGGCTTGAAGTTGAACAGATGTGTATAACTATGTATTCTTTTGGTTTCAGATTTACAAATACAAACTCTATTATAATTGCATTTTCTTATCGGAGTGCTGTAAGAAAAAACAGAAAAACTAAGGAAAATATATAAGGTTGTTAAATATGTATGAATGGTTGCTCTGTGGACATGTACATTTTATTTGCAATTGAAAAAAAAATTCAAATCATTATTTTATAGTATTTCTGTTTACTGTGTATTTTTTTTAATTAGGTTGGATTTACGCCAAGTACATGATGTATTTTCAAACATCTGTAATTATTTAACATCTGTTGATGGAAAGGCTTTCACACATTTAGCCAGTTATTATGAGCAAAAAACATTCTCCCATTATTATAACCAGGTTGATCCACAAGCCAAAGTTTTTTTGCCAGAAAACACATGAATCTAAATATTTGCCAAAACTCTAACGAGAAGATAACTGACTCCACCAAAATTCCTAGTCAGCCACAGCCTCGAATCTTTGTACCACTAAAATCACTATTTTAATAATAAATATAAATTGATTATTAATAATATAATAATAATATTGTAATATACATTATTATTAATTGCAGCAAACTGGCAGTTCTGCCAAAAATATTTGTTTTTTGAAAATATTTAAATACAATCTGATGAATTCAAGTTCTGGTAGGTTGCCTCATCAAGGATTTTTGTCCTTTTATTTATTTATTTATTTAGTAATTTTTTAGTTATTAGAAAGACCAAATGATGATTGATAGCACCATAGTGTGTACCCTCTATTTCCAAAAAAAGTAGAAAATGTAAATAAAAAACCTGCAATGATTTGCAGATCTTTAGATCTGTATCCAATTTATATGTAAATACATATTTTCTGGGGTAAGATGTGTATGAACATTTTAAGGAAGTAACTATTTTATAGCCTTTCTCCGACTTACAATGTTCAGTTAGGTTCAGTTCATTTTCTTTCATCCTAATTAGGGTCGGGGAGGGCTGCTGGAGCCTATCCCAGCTCAACACAAGGCTCAAGGTAACACCCAGGATGAAGCGCCAGTCCATCGCAGGAACCTACAGGACAATTAGGTGCCTCCAATCAATCTGGTAGTCTTTGGACTGTGGGAGGACTGTGGGAGGAAGCCGGAGTACCCGGAGGAAACCCACACAGACACAGGGAGAACTGGCAAACTCTGCACAGAAAAGACCTAGATCACCCCACCGGGATCAAACCCAAGACCTTCTCTTTGTGAGGCGACAGTGCTACCCACTAAGCCACTGTGCCACCCCAGACTTACAGATGATCAACAAAAAATCCCCCCTCACTAGTCCTGAATACGAGACCCCTGTCAAAATGGAGATGTCTGTCACTCACTGTCTGAGGAAAGAAACACTGAATAAGAAGTAAAGAGAGCTTGCAAGCGTAACAAAAGCATGACGAGTCCTCTGTAAAACAAGGGCTTACATTGGCTCAGCTTTTGTAAGGTGAATTGAGCTTTGACAGCTAAAATGCTGCACACGTGATGTAGAGTTGGCTTTTGTTTTACTAGACCGATAAGATGTTTATTTTTCATGTGGGGTTCGTCACATGTAATGTACCAGCATTTTTTACCTGTATATGTATATGCTTACTAGCAATGGATTTTTGCCTCTGTAGCTTGAACTTAAACATTGCTAGTTCTCAGGCAGTTCCAGGTGTTGTTCTCACTGAAAATGCAGCCAGGGTCTCATTGCTGTGGATTTGTCACTTGTGATATTGCATTCCTGCATTAAAATGCAGTATTGTACAGTTGTACTACATATGTAGCATATTCACTTGCTAACACTTGTTTTGCCCGTTTCTTGAAAAAGAACATAACTGTGTCTGGAACAATTTTATACCCAAACGTGCAATCATATGTACCAGCGTGATGATGCAGTACGTTACAGCTTTATTGTCTGTGAAGCATTTACAGTAAATTGCATATGTAAATGCAAAAGTTCATCTCAATATCTCTGCACCTCAAACAAAGCCTTGGTTTATAACCTAAATACAGTTATATTATAACCTACCAGTTATAACCTAAATAAGTGTATAATTCTCTTACATCGTCGCATTTGTGACTGCGCTCTCACTAAATGCTTACTCTGACTATTCATCAGATCCATCTGCTCCGACAGAAGACATTGCACACCTTACATTAATTTTGTCACAAAATTATTCCTCTAGATGCTTGGTGCAGTTACACATTCTTACCACAGAGACTAAACCTTTAATTTGTCTGTATGTTACCACAGAGACTACACCTTTAATTTGTCTGTAGAGGACAAATTAAGCTCTGTCACCAAGTTCTCACACAATTTAACAACACTTTATGAATGTAGCTCATTGTGGGTCAATGTGGGTCATTGTTTTGTTAGTGGGAGAGTAGATCAAACTGTAAAGAGTGCATTCCAAAAGAAGGTCAATAGCATTGTAGTCCTATTGGTGTAGAAACAGGTGACATGTCTTAGAGGGAGTGATTACAGTGAACTTTGATTCTGGACTTTTAACTGTATCAGAGGGACAATATTTGTAAGCAATTTCTGAAACAAAATGAGATTTTTGGCAAGCCTTACCAAATTTTGGAGATCTTAAACAGTTCTGGGCTGAGACTGATTCAGCACTGCACGCAGCTTCTTTTTGTCCACACATATGCTGTCCAGGGACAACATGTGTCTATATTTTAAAACCCTTTATTTAACCAGAAATATCTCACTGAGATTAAGAATCTCTATTTCAAGAGAATCCTCTAACTGCTCCCTGGGTACCATGGCTAGGGTTGCCCACCACTCCATGCACGTGTGCTCACTAGTGTGTATGTGTGTGTTTCACTGCACAGGTTGGGTTGTGCAGGACAAATTTCACAGTGATGAAAGAGTACTCTAAATTCTAAAAAAAATATTACGGAACAGGTCACAAGAAACTTCAATGACTATTATAGCAAGGGCATTGGTTAATTCATAAAGTGTGATTAGGTGCTCATAGTGACTGGAGCTTCTATTTAACTCCATCTCAGATAATGGAGTTTCTTTACCAAACCAAGAGGTATGGTTTAGGGTAGTCTTTACTGAGAGCTTCATCCTAGTTTCACATAAAGAAGAACCTGGCCAACATGGGGGACTTGAGGAGTCAAAGCCCTGCATGAATGCCTTTTGAATGTGCTGTTCTTTCGTTTTTTTTTATATCTGACTGAAGAAGCAGGGGTGCTGTATTTTAACAAGTCTTTACCTTCCTATAACTCAAGCTGCAATTCATTAACTGACCACAATTTTACAGGAAATAGTGAATTAGAGACGAGGTGCTGTGGAGTTTCTGTAAGCAGGGATCAAATAACCTATGATGACACTATAGGGGCTCAGTGTTGCTGGATTGGGAAGTTTTCCACAAAATTAGGTTGATTTTGTTGCAGATTGGGGGTGGACAAAACTCTTTTTTTAAAAGCCTGTTAATTATGGAGTGTATGAGGCAGCACCATACAGATAAATGAAATATTTTAAACAGTTTTAATTTCTGCTTTCCTCAGTTTACATTACCTCTAAATATAATCCTTCTTATTATATAATCTTATTATCAAAGATATTTTGCTCTGCGTGTGTTTATTTACAAATTTAGATTTGTTCAAATGTTTCAGCTACTGAAAAGAAAGATTTTGTTTAAATCAATGAAACATTATTTAACAATAAAATTTCATATATTTTAATTTAATGCAATGTGTATTTAAATAACATAACTTGTTAGTTCTGACTAATATTAACTTTTGGCCCCTCAGTGAGGTGAGGTGAGTTTAGGGGGGTGTGTTCCTGCCTTATTTTCAGTGTTGTAGTTTGGTGAACTTACTGTAACCCCGTACAGGACAAAGCTAATACTGACAATATATTGACCAATCCTAGGGATCTTGGAGACCTCAAACAGTTCATTAATGAGACTGATCCAGCTCTGTTTGTAGCTTTTTCTCTTCCAAGCCTAAACTGCCAGATTATATGATGTGAACCATGGACACTTAGTTTGGTCAACTCATTGTGACCATAAATCGTATAAAGCTGCTCTTGATAATTAGAAGACAAATATTTAAGACCATGAAGGAAGAAAAAATAAAATTACTTTGAGAACCACATAATGTTATAGTGGTCCTGAGAACTACAATCCTTTCATTTAGAACTGTAAATAAATAGTTAATGAAAAGCATGGTAAAAGAGAGTCAAAAGCTTATAATTAAAGCATTCAAAATATTTAAAGGTTGCATTTAGACATAATTAGTATGAATTCCAATTAAATTCTTCAATGCTTCTAATAATTCAAATGCTGCTAGAGAGGAAGTAGACTAAAGGAAAAGAACATGCCTCTCTGGATGTTCCAAATTCAGATTAAAAGAGGCAAGGGAGGTAAGAGGGGTATGTTGGATGGGGTTAGTTATTACCTCTATAATTATTTCAGTATGTGCCTGACTGTTTTGTTGGCCATCGTTGTAAATGAAACCCATGCCAGAGCGGTTTTCTTGGAGTGGGATAGATACAGGTGTAACATTTTGAGCTATGATAGACAGGCAAAGGCTGACAAAAAATCTAATAAAAGAACTGAATGAACATATGCAAAGACTAAACCGAAACAGAGTTAGCATGGCAAATCAGGGTGGATAGGACGAACAGTTAGATGGACGGACAGAATCAGGGTCTAGCAAACAGGCCAGTCAAAAGAACAGATCCAACCACAAATGGACAGCATGCCCCCAAACCAGAGTTACCTTCATTAATCCCCACTCAAGTATATCTGAGCTGCTCCTAAAAAGGAGGCCGCTGCAGAGAATTAAGTCGGTGAGGACCAGTCAGGAAAGGAAGCATGTCTGAGCACCTTGTGTGCTCTCTAAGAGGGCATGGCAGGTACACACAGGCAAAGGCTGGGAGTGTGACAACAGGTAATTTAGTTGGCTGTCAGATAGATGTTTCTGTCGCCTAACATCCACTGTAGATATAGCTCATTTAGAACTTGCTTTATTGTGAAAGAGACAAATGGGAATACTGAGAGCTGATAGCAACCGATGGAGCACTGCAGAAGAAAGGAAAAGTACCAGCCGAGCTTCGTTCTTTCTTAATGCAGTCTTTGTGCATTTCCTTTCCTAAATAGTGAGCCGTTGTGTGTAAGAAAAAAAGATTTATAAGTATTTCAGCATTTAAATTGCATATAATATTAGATCGCATATAAATGTTGGTTTTGAAGTAAATGTGTACACTGGGTTCTCGATCACTCACTAGAATTGGCCATTGACTTTTATATTCTTCAATATGTAAAATAATGTACAATGTTTTTCCACCATACTTTGCATTGCAGATTTACTTTTGCTTGTTTAGTTTGTGGATACACTGTAGGTGCTGCCAATTAACTATCCCTGCTATTTAAAGTTGTTTATGGGGCCAGAGGTGTTCCTGGAGGGCTAATTGGCTCTCATGTCTGTCAACACTTTTTCATTATGACCATTAACCGCCTCTTAATGTGCCAACAAAAAAACAAATTGGGGGCTTTGTGTGAACATTTTTCATATATTTTATCATTTTATTGCACAAGTGGTTAAATGTGCCACAAAGTATTACATGTTTAGTTAAATTATTGTAATGAGGCAGGTCATGCAGGTCCGTATTGTGATGTTAAGCCTCATTCCTGTAAAAATTAAACAGAATCCATGCTAAGAGACAAAACTCCTATCATTCAAACTGGGGATGTGCTCATCAGTGGCACATCCCGAATTGGTAGGGCTCATGGGTATGGGGTGCAAACACCCATTTGAAAAGAGGTTTGTTCGCTTTGTTTGTAAGCAATATGTGGGCAAACACAAAGAAAAGAAAGCTGCTCATATGAGGCTCACATTGGCTATACAATGCTGGATGAATTTTTAACCAGGCCCCAGTGAGTTGAAAAGTTTGAGATTCTTAATTGATGTAGAACAATGTGGCTAAAACAAACACAACTAAAGGGGCAATCACAAATAAATATAAAAAAATAAATGAACAAATGAAATTGGAAAGATGGATCTGCCATTCACAGCCCAGGTGGCACAGCATGACATGCTGGACAAAATGCTTGACAGTAAGAATTACCTGCTACTATCTGTCCAGACATCACAAATACCCTACCCAACACAGACAATAAAAATTTTGGGACCTGCCACATACAGAAGTTTTCTCAACAACATTGTCATTGTGGGTTGTGTCAGAGAAGCCTGGTGGATTATGGGTGTTCAGGTGTCAGTTGAATATATTGCATTTGAATTCCTTTAAGCCCAAAGAGATGGTGTTGAATTGAATAAAACTTTTATTTTTATCATGTGCCCATGTCTTCCAAAAAGATCTAAATTTGATGGTTCATCTCAGATACACTCAAGCCCTGATCTTGGTAGTCCTTTGTCAGAAAATTTTAATATCATGGTTCAAAAGTTTGGACTGAACTCAAAGTAAAATACAAATCACACATAAAGAATACGCCACACCTACTGTGAAGCACAGTGGTGGTAGTGTAGCCAACCGAGTCTCACTAACATGTACCCACCGGCTAACAGTAGCATTATGTTATGGTTTTTCCTTTAACTGGAATGAGTCAGTAGGTTGGGATTGAAGTTTAATAAACATGTGACAATCAGCTAGACACCTGAACATGGGCAAGTGTAGTAAGTAATGATCTTAAACACACCACCAAGAAACAAAGTGGTGGCTTTGTTTTTGCAAAGATAGGAAGCTGATTTCCTTCAGAGGTCAAGTCAAAGCCCTGACCTAACAAAGTCAGGTAATGGATTTTAAGAGCAGTACATTGCCAGTTAACATGAAGTTGTATTGCCTGCTACAAATTCTCCTAGAAGAATGGACAAATATTTCCCCATCTATGTATGCTTCTAGGGACATTTCCAAATAGACAGATTGCTATGACTAAAATAAATAAAATAATTTTAATTGAAGACATTTTAAAATAAAACAGATGTACAATCTTTTTCCACAAGTGAACATACCTTAAAGCTTGGCCCTATACATTTAGGAAAAGGAAACATGTATTTCTACTGTGAATAATATTAATGTGCAGATGCTCTCGGTTCGGAGGGGACCCGAGTGACCGCCCATGGATTTTTTTTTGTCCATCCCATTTATCTATTTTTCATAGCTTTACAGGTCTAATCTATATGCAAATGATAGCATGACTGCATGTCCCCTCTTGAAAGCTGTATATAAGCAAGCAGCTGAGGTTGTGTACATGTATTGGAACCGCTGACAGATATTTGGTTTCCAACAGTTGTGAGAAGGACAATGTTAAAGAGCTCCCATAGTGAACATTTTAGAATAAAATTAAAAATGCTATTTATTTTACAGTAAAAGATAATTAAAAAATTGGACGTTAAAAAATTAAATGGGTAAAATGTTTCAGAAATCCACCTTCATCCTTGGTTCGCAGAATTTTACCATTTGGCCATAACTAGACATTTGAATCTCTGTTAGCTCATTGAGGATTTATTACAGTGTTAAACAGTCCCCATATTTTGCAGCATTCTGTGTGTCAGCTTGTGCAGTATGTTAAAATTGTACTATTAATTCATTTGTTTCTCAGAGTAACTGTCTTCATTTTCTCTTTTCATGAGCAGTTCTTTCAGCACACTTCAGGGTATGCGAACCCTACTCGGATCACAAAGGACGGTATCACTTTGGGTTCCATTGTCCTCGCCTCTCTGACAATAAGACCTACATGTACTGCTGTTACCACAACAACACAACATTCAAGTACTGCTGCAATGAGACCGAATTTAAGGGCGTCATGCAGCTCAATTTCACCACAGACTCGGACGGCTTTGCTCACAAGTGAGTGTCAAAAGAATTTTTTGATTTCTGAACAGAATTTTAACAATTTACACTTCATACAAAGAATTCAACAGAACATTATAGATGTCTTTATTTAAAAAAAACAGATTCTTAGCAGCAGAGCTAAATGTTTAATCAGAATTGTTTTGTGTCCGAGTGGGTTTCCTCCACGTACACCGGTTTCCTCCCACAGTCCAAAGACATGCAGCCAGGTTAATTGGAGACACAATCATCCTGTAGGTTTACCCAGCCGTGTAACTGGAAACAGCTGCACGCCGGTCCCAAGCCCGGATAAATGGGGAGGGGTCGAGAAAGCAATGGCAAACTACTCAACTATCATTGCCGAAATACTTCATGAATCGATGATCCATCAAGTGACCGAGAGTTGGCTGCGACTAATCAGATAATCATCATCAATCTTATTCCATATTGAATGTGAAGTTACATTTATCTTTTAATGTTAAGTTAAACTTAGATCGTTTAAAATGATTGCATGTCACGAACAGTGGTTTTATGGCCTTTTTTACACCACACTAAATGTTGCTCTCGCAATCTGTCTACCTGCTGGACATCTGTTACATCTGTACACAAGTGACGAGGATGTTAGTGAGGTTTCTGAGCTATATATTTTACTTTACACACTGCTGCACTTTTCAGTGCCTTGGTCTTAATTGGCTTTCAGGTGCACACACATGTCGTCTGTGCTGCTCTGGTTCGCGGTCTCTATAGTGCTCTCTCCTTATATTCTCACTGTTATAGAGAGAAAACACATTAGCTCAATTGTTCCCAGGTGATTCTACTTACTGCTCACTCTCCCGGCTCCGCCTCCAATTCACAAACCGGCGACTGACCCCACCCCCCTGACCACAAGGACATTCCAAACTATTGTACTGGCTATGGCTAATATTTCTGCAAGGTCTGATTCATTTATTATCTTCTCTCAGCTTAACAGTAGCTTGTTGTTTCCCCATAGACAGCTCTCTGGTTTTCATGTTAATTACTTCTGTACCTATAAACAAATAACCTTGAAATAAAAGCTGATCTTTTATCTCATATGCATTTTTAATGTTAATTAAAGTTTTCAGTTTACAACAGAAAGGGGAGGTTGTAGGGTAAGATATTGGATATTTTAGTCTCTAAGAGGCTGTTGATACTGAATTTTATTTTCAAATTATCCAGTCAACACTGACATATATGGGTTCAAAATACAATTAAAAGCAACTACCCATGGAATTCTATTTATTACATGTACTTAGTATCAAAGAATTTCCACTACAATTAGCTTTAAAAATTACATTTTCAGCATTTAGCAGGCACCTTAATCCAAAGAGACTTGCAGTACAGTTACACTATACAGTCTGAGCATTGAGGGTTAAGAACCCAACAGCAGCAACCTAGGGGTGGTGATCCTTCAGATTACTAGTCCTGTACCGCAACTGCTAGGCTGCAGCTGGACCTATATTTTTTACTTGTTTGATTACCATTGATTTGGATTGGATTATTTTAGCAGCTGGCTAGCCAATTTGCTTTAAATTTTCATGTTAATAAAAATGCAAAAAGTATTTCCTAGTATTTTCATGAGGGTAAAGATGCTTATGTAAGTTTTGTGTTTTCTTCTTTTTTCGCAAACAAAGTATTGAATTAACACATTAATGATTTGTGTGATATTACATTTAATTTGACAATATTTAAATACATTTTTTAATTAAAGTTATTGGGCACCACTCTTATCATAATCACATCATAGTAATCAATATTATTAAGTAGGAGGCCATGCCACAAAGTTAAATTACGTGATGAAAAGTTACTGTATGTATATTCTTGACATGTACTGAAAACCCATTACAACACAATATAGTATTTAAAGAAATGACAGTGAAAATGTTAATTCAGTCGTGGAATAATAATAATCTGCCAAAAATCAAATCAAGTCATAAGTTTTCACATATCTATGTAAACCTTTCATTTTAATTACATATTAAATGGATGCCCCACTAAATGAGTATACACATAATATTTAGTGTAAACTGTAGGGCTTTTTGTCATCAGGTTATACATTACAGCCCTAATCTAATTAAATACAATAAAGGGAATATTCATTATACAAAATGTCTAACAGTGCCCAGACACTAAGCAGTTGTGGAAATGTCATTTTACACTTCAGTCATAGCTCAATGGGCATTCATAATCTCAGAACAGGACTTTTAGCCATGACAGCTGTATGGCTACTGACATTATAGTCTCATTGAGTCACATAGCATCCTGCCGAAGCAACCTCAAAGGCCAATAAAGTGCTATTGAAAGACACTGTGTCCTCACAGTACACTTCTATTCAGATGATTTTTTTCTATTAGTGAATCTGATATTTTCCATTGTTGTAATTACAGAGACAATTCCTTCAGAGAATTTTCACTCTACAGATGTATGTAGATTAATGGTATGATCTAATACATAGGTTTTATGCCTTGCTCCCCCAGAAAAAACACCAAACATTTGTACGACAGCAGGGATAAATCAGTGGGATTTCAGTGTGTATGTCTATAATTTTATTATCACATCCTGTAAAAAAGTAGTGGCAAGATGCCTTTATGCGTGTTCAGATATCATTTTTAAGGCAAATTCAAAAATCATAGTCATAGTTAAGACAGAGGAAGGCAAATCAACAATCAATCGTCAAGCAGTAGGCAGGAGCCGGTCAAATGTTGAAAGAGCCAAAGAACAAAAACAACGGAACAACGGAGACAAGGATAAGCAGTTAGAAATAAGGAACAGGTGTAGAAAATGACAAATGGAACAAATTACTGGTAAGGTGGTGACAGGGCGTGGAAGCAGAACACAAATCTCCATAGCAACACTACAGTGGAGGCTCGGAGTATGTTAAAAATTTCAGCTAATTGTTTATCAGTAGTCACAAACCCTTTTGTGAGATACATATAAAACAAACATACAGCAACACCTATAAATCCCACATGCAAGTCCTATAATGTACTGGTACCTGATGAGAATGTCTGGATTTATTCCCCTGGCCAGGATGTCAGGGTCCTTTCTGTGTAGGGTCACGCTCTCCCTTTGTCCATATGGGTTTACTCTGTGTGCTCCAGTTTAATTGCACCAAAAGTCCAAAGAGATGACATTCACAAATTGTTTGAAAGTATCCAGCATAGTCCAAAATGTCCTATTTTTTACAGCTTTTATAATGCCTTAGCATTTTAAAACAGTCCTGATCTTGCCCAAAGCTATATCCAAAGGAAAATATGGCAAAGTAAGCAAATGAGATCATGATATCCGGTTTCTGCTCAGTTAAAACATTATCTTCAGAATTGTTATGGGATTTACAGCAAGTTCTGTGTCAGTGTCTAACTTGTGAGCTTTGATTACAAATATTAGGTTTTCCAGAATTTTGTCTACCAGTGTAAGTGATTGGTTTAAATGCAAATGCTTCTTTATGTATTGCTATTTTTAACACATACCCTTGTATTGCATTAACATCACTTTTGATTTATTCATTGATTAGGATTTTACCATCATGTTTTAGACAATTTGGTTTTCATTCATTACATGCGAAGTAGTTATCCATTACGCAAGATTAATCAGTTCACAAGTTTAATATCAATCACAGTCATAGACAATTTGTTTCTCCAAATAACCCCATTTGCAAGTCTTTGCAATATGGGAGGAAATCCGAGCTCCCAGAGGAAAGATGACACAAAGATGATCTGGACCACAACGCTACCTACTGTGCCATCGTGCGTCCTTTTCAAAATCATGTCTTTTTGTACTGTACTATGTAAAGTGATGCAAAGCACTTAAATACAGAATTATAGAATTAGTTAAAAGCATTCTTTAATATGAATTGATAAATAATCATGCTCCTTTTCTGTTTCCCTTTTGTTACAGTAATTACACTGCACTTATTGGTGTGTGGGTTTACGGTTTCTTCGTCATGATCCTTTTAGCTCTGGACTTCCTATACTATTCAGCCATGAACTATGAGGTGTGTCGAATTCGCCTGGAGAAGTGGGGAATGGGTGGCAGATGGCTGAAACAAGCCAAAACTCAATGGCACAGCGTGGCCATAATGCAGGAGGGAGAGCCAAACTCAGGAACAGGTATAAATCAAGGTGTTCATCAGCACACTCATCCCAGACAGAGCCTCAGAGGAGAGGCGGAGAGTCCTACCCTCATGACCTTCCAGACCTCAACAGCATGGTAGGTCTTTTCTAATCAATTGCATTTAAAGAAAATGTATATCCCTGTTTCACACCTTGTTTATAGTAGAGTAGATTATTCATACTACTCTATTAAATGTACTATATTTCTCCAAAATTGTTTGACCCTGTTCAGTTTAAGGTTGCAAACATAATTTATTGTTTTTAACATTACAGGACATATATGGGTTCAGCATATTAAAAAAATATGTAGTAGAAAACACCTTTATAATAAAGGCTATGCATTGCATGGGCAACCATTTAAAGAAGTTACTTATCAACCATTTTTTTTGAATTAGACCACCAAACAAAATATTGATCACTAGTGAAACCAAAGGTTTATTTGCAACAAAAGCGACAAGCTTTTAGGCAAAAAAAACACCCAAGGGATGAACTAAGATGAGTGTGATCCAGGATATGACATCTAGCATCAGTGCCTTATCTGTCATTCTAAATTTAACAAATCTGGGCAATGTGGCAAGGTAGGATGTTGGCACAGCCTAGCATTACTGACTCTTAAGATCTTAACCTTTTGGTGTCTGAATATGAATCTACCACCTCTGCTCTCACACAAACAAGCCTTGAAGATGAAAGGGAACTGAAAGGCCACATTAAACCTTAAAACCACTTTTTTTTCAATTTACACAGATCACAGGGTTAGAGAACCTTTAATCATCCTAGTGTCTGAGTCTAAGTAATATTTTAGAGATTGTGTTTGCTAGGCTAGGGTAAACAAGAAAGACAAAACTGAGAACAGAAAAATGTCAATAAACTGCTAGTCAATTCAACCACAAACATACACTTGTTTTTTTCAAGGGAAAAAACAATCTAGCATGTAATTTAATGATTGTGGGTTCTGTTCTTTGAAGAAAGGAAAGCTGTTTTCACAATTTGGAAATAACAAATGCTATTCCAGGATGCAGTGCTGAATTTATTCAATTGTCACATGTCAAGGTACTAAAATGCAGTTATAACATTTGGCTAGATGCACCGTATCTGGTATTTCAATTATCTGCTAATTATTTCATTCATTAATAAACATCAATTCCGGCATTTCAGGTATGTACAAAAAAGTTAAACTTTGAAATGCAGTGATGGAGTTATATTAACAAATTAACTAAATTAGACTAGGCAACACATACTAACCTGAAATATGTTAGGTTCATATTCATAAGTAAAAGTCAAATTAAAAAACCTTTTTAAAAGTTGCATTTTCCATGTCCCTGTGCTACTTCCACAGATATTTACTTAATGTGAGGATCAAATTCAGGTTCCAATGAACATGATTCAATACTGGTTATCATTTTTACTGATGAAGATCACATTATAAAAATAGTACACAGTATGTGAAAGTGAATTTCGTCTGCTCCTGTTAGGGCTCACCACACTGTGGTCCCCATCATTGATTTATCATGGTTTTTACACCTAATGCCCTTTCAGGCACAACCCTCCTATTTATTCAGGCTAGGGACCGACACTACAATGCACAGGTTTGTGCATAATTGTGGCAAGGGTGGCGCTCAGCCAATCCCGCTGCTCCACCTGGACCCATCAAAATAATAGTGTATATTTGAATGAAAATTAAGCTAAAACGTTTGATGTGGTTGAACAGAACAGCTTTTAAGCTTTAAAACATGACTATAGGTGTGTAAATGTGACCTATAATTTTTATTATCTTACAATCATCCTGCAAAAAAATCACAAAAAATAAAGACTGATCAGATAAGTCACTGTTCAAAGAGTTCAGTGGCCTCAAATGGTCATCAAAACATTTACCCTGTATGCTGATTACTGTATTGACAAAAAGCTCTTAGCTCTTAAATGCACTTTGCACTAAATTACAATAAGTGAACCAGTATTTAAGTGATAAAAAATAAGGTAATGGAGCTTCCTTAATGCTCTATACAAATAGTCAGTACAATTGGCCCAAGCAGAAGTCAAAAATTAGTCTGCTGCAATGTTTTGAACATTTATCTTCATTATAAACAAAATCATTAAGGTGTAATCAGCGCTCAGTGCTGAGAGTCTGAACTCCCCAGATACCAGTAGCCAGTTATATTATTAATGATACACATGCATTTTTTACTTGCTATTGTAAAGTAATACTATACAAATACTTTAAAATATATTTTTATCCAACACTTGCCCAATAACTGCTTGGTTCACTTTATTGTGTACACATACAAATGAATGAAAAGGACTGTTTAGCATTCCACTTCATTCCAAATTTGTTCTGTTACCAAACATTACCAAAGTTCTGTGAGGGTCACTTTAATGACTTTAATGTTCAGAGGTCCACAGGGATGCTGAAGCACTTCAACAAATTGCCTGCTTAGCAGCCTTTGTGACTGATGCTTCTGCCTGTTTTACCTGATGTTTTCACAGTCATCTATTATGATATTGTTGCTTACAACACCCCCTTGTAGAGTGAGAAAAGCCGACAACATATCACACTGGCTTTCAAGTGCTTTATTGGCATCAGGGCATGTGAGCATAATGAAACTTTTTATAAGCAGCGTATTTTGGTTAAATTGTGGCTTTCAATAAATTGCCTGCTTGAAATATACAGTATCTTGCTCTTATTTCTTCTTTGAGCATTGTGAAGCTCTACTTAGAACTTTCTTAAGATCCAATATGTATCAATTTGAATTAGTATTTAAACACTCCTCCTCATCAAGTTGCTCACATTTTGACATAATGTGTCCAAGATGACACCTGACAATTGATCAACAGTATCTCATTGTGAACAGTGCCCTGCCGAACCAGATGATGAATGTCACACAACTCTAGGCTCATTTAAAGGATGTTAGAGACACCCAAGAGTTACATCAAACCATTCTAAACTGTTCACATCAGTGTGGTCTGCGTGCTGTATTACCTAAAAGGGTACCTGACCACACCACCAGACACATCATCTTGAATGGGCCAGGTAGCATTTACACTGGCAAGGGACCAGTGGGCCTCAGTGCTGTTCACTGATGAAATTCATTTCATGCTGAGCAGAAATGATGGCTGCCAATATTGTTGGAAAAGTCAAGGAAAATACTGTGCATCAGCCACTGTTGGCCTTTGGTGGTGGTGGTGTTACAGTGTGAGCAGGTGTGTCTAGTCAATACAGTGACAAGCCCATACTACTTGAATAACATCATTAATCAAGTCATTGTGCCTCTGCATGAACAACACTGGCCTAATTTCATCTTCATGGACGACAATGCTCCAGCTCATCAAGGTCACAGCATTAAGGAACAGCTGCTGGAGACTGTGGTATCCAGAGTGGCCTGCACTTTCTCCAAACCTGAATCCCATAGAAAACCTAGTGGATCAGCTAAGTCATCATTGTCAAGCTATAATTGATGATCAAGGGCACATGAAAAGTTATTGAGACATTTACATTTTCTGTTACCCTGGTCAGAGTAAATGTTGGTCTGAATCATGTAAAAACTGATCACAAGAATGAACATAAAATATGTATTCATTCACAAAAAGCTGAATGCTAAATTTAGAGAACAAACACATTTGGAAGAACTTAACAGACTAACCATTTGATTGACTACTATGCTGCTTTGAATCAACTAAAGAAAAACTCCCTATTTACATGGGTTTACAAGGTAATAAAACCAATTCTAACTAAAATTATAAATGATATAAATTTCAATTAAATTTCAAATTGAATGTACATGCTGTATTGTGGAGTGCAAACTATTCACACACAACTGAACTGAAAGTTTTATTCCACAGTTTTATTCTTTAGGCTTATATAACAGGTTGTTAGTTGAGGTAATGTCCATGGAATGAAATTGCCTTATTTTTATGCTTATTGAACCATTTGTTTCAGTATTTTACTGATAATATTGAACATTGTGTCCTCCAAAGTCTGTAGTGACCTTTTATAGCCCTTAATAATGGTTGTTTTTTGTGTTTACAGTGAGTACTATGTTATGTTCTGTGTCCTTCCTCATGATTAATACTAATTTGGTACCTGTGTCAACTCAATTATACCCTAGTGAAATATTAAGTTAATGTCTCAGTTAAAGACTGTCAAAGTTCAGTCAGTCTGATTTATCTTATATTGTGAGAGCTAAAGCAAGATAAGGTTTTAATAGAGACAAAATTATATGAAATGATATTGGGAAAAGTAATTCATTAACGTAATCAAATATTGTTCTCTGTTCTCTTTTAAGATACTTGAAGTTTGACAGAATTGGATGTACCAAGAATGAGAAATAAGAAGCCAATGAGTAACAGCTCCGTTTCACACCATAACTATTCTAGAAATGGATGTCTTTCTTTACTATAATGCTGTGTGTTAAGACTAAAACAAGTACCTGATTTCTATCTTCACTGCAGGGGAAGCACTATTTTCTTTTTTCACCTGTACAGTATCTTAAAGTAAACATATGTTTATACTTTGCTAATACTGAGTTCGCTAATATATCTGGTGAACAGAAATATGAGGGTGAAGTGTAAACAATGGATGTTTCCACAAAGTGTTTGTGTCACTGGGTCAAAGTAACTAGGCTAGAAGTCTAGAAGGCCACAATGTTTGTTTGTTTGATTGATTGATTATAAAGTTTTAATGCCATGTTTCACACTTTGGTTACATTATTGAAAGACACAGTACTCATAAAACACAGCCATGGACAATTTATTGTCTCTAATTAACCTCACTTGCATGTTTTTGGACTGTGGAAAGAAATCGGAGCACCCCGAAAAAACCCACGCAGACACGGAGAGAACATGCAAACTTCACAAAGAAAGGGCCCAGACCTTGTTTGTTTTTAACATATAAAGTACACATATCAGAATGCCACTTGGGATGCTGCCTTTGGGTTGCTATTATTAAATCTGAGTTAACTTAAATAAATTGATATCGAAAGTGATGGTATACTGGTTTTGTGTAACTGCTGTGAGGGTTGCTAAAATGTTTGTCTGTTGTTAAGCTGTCTGTTGTAGACAGTTAGACTGTCTGGAGAATGATTGATTATAATGATTAAATTATTTTGTGATGTGAAATCATATGTGGTATGAAAGTCTTAGTTTTAGGGATACACTTGCTTTGTACACAAAAGCACAGTCATGCTGGAACAGGAATGGGTCTTCCCTAAATTGTTGATGCAAAGATGAAAGGATATGGGAAAGAAGACTAAAAAGTTATTTTTAGTCATTATACCCCATAGTTGGAACAGCATGAAAAATGCAGACAAAAATGTACTTCCCTGAATTTCAACCCTGTAACAAATTTAAATAAAAAAGTTATATTTAGGTTAGTGAGGTCCCATCATTTCTGATCTGGCACCGAATCATAACTTTCATCTCAAGCACTACAATAGTTACATTCATAAATTGTCACTTTACTTTGAAAAAATATGCCTCATGTGAACCATGTCATGAAGTGGTGTGCTCTGAAGCATCTGTAACTTCTTTACATAACCCCAACAGAGAATGCATGGAAGTTTAAACCCATTAACCTTTGAAACACTCAATTGTTTGGTATCCTCAGTGCAAAATGTCTTTAGGTGCTGTAAAAAGTACAGTGCAGGCCTGAAATACTGGAATATATTTTATCAACAAGTGGAATGAAATTGACCAGAGAAGACATTATATATTTTGGGTTCATTTTTCAGCAATAAAATTAAAGTCAAAGTACATATAAAGAACACTGTACATATAAAAACACTTCAGTAGGATACGGTTTAATGTGACCTTACCATCGGACACTTTCATTGAAAAATTTCTTCCACCAAAAACACAATGTTGTTGGGTTTGCAATTCAAAAATGACCATAGGTGCAAATGAATAAATTAATGAGTGTGTGATGGTATGGGGGACTTACCAGTGTTTTAGTAGAAGCTTTTGATGAATAAGTGAATGTTTGACTAGTATTTAAGCATTAAGATCATTAATTGGCAATACTTGAATTATTGCAATACAGAGAAATTACTTACAACTACTGAGGTTTGTCAGATACAGTAAAGTGTACTAGTATAGGAGCTTTTTAGGATTTAAATATGTTGTATTAATAAATTACTTGATTATGTGGTAATAATACTCATGAGGCTTTTCTTTTTAGTACGATATGGTAAATTTGCAGCCTCTATTGGTTTTATTTTAGGCTAAACCCACTAATTAATATGAGTAGAAAAACCAAATGGTGTTTTTATTCCCTTGTGAAAAATGTGCACTGATTTAAGATGAGTACGTAGGGAAATAGGCAAGTCAGTAGATGCTGTAGTTAGGGCATAGAGATGGATATGCAATAAATGCACTGTATTGTTTTGCATTGTATTGTGTAGGAAAGACACTTTTTGTGATAATTTTATATGTGTTTAAAGTGAATGTAATTTGTTTCCTCATAGTTGCTAGTAGCTGAGTAAACACACACTCTGTGTCAGAGAAATGGGTATTATTTGATTGTAAAATGTTGCCTTAAATTAAGCATAGTGCACACCTCTCACCTGTTTTAGTAAAGTGGTAGGTAGACCGGGTGTATATGACAGTGCACCTATACTTACTCTGGTTTAATAATTATGTAGAATGTATGGATGCAATTTAATTGTACCTGCAATTGTTACTTTTTACTGTGTCAAATTGAATAAATAAAGATTTATATTTTGCAGTGTGGTCACTGATTACACGATTCCGCTTTCATTATTCTGAGCTTTCAGACAATTCAGACTTATTTCAGACAATTATGCATGTTGTGATTTAAGTGGCTTAAATGTAACTTTAAACATATGTTAACATATGTTAATGTGTCCTCAGGTTAATGTTCCACAAAGCAATGTAATGGATAAAATAAATGCCCCTATATCGATATAATCAATAGTTTTTTCCACATAGGGTAAATAAAGGTAAGGTATTTTTTGTAAGGTCATATTACAACATACATGTGGTACATACATGGATATATTTAGAAGTTCAACATAAAGAAAATACCCGTTATCAAATGTGTCTGTACATATACTAAATATATCTATAAGAATAATATGTACATGCCATTACATGTTGTATTCACAAATGTTAGCAGAAATAGCAAAAAATACATTATATGTATATATGCAATTCTATTAACAAGCATGCTGTAAAAATAGTCAAGGAAGATGCTTCCTTTCTTCCCATTGATTACACAACGAATAATTTTAATAAAATATGTTTTCATTTGTTAAAGTATATATAATATATTTGAATAAATAATTATGTAACATATATACATCCATTACTCATTATAAACATACATATTTCTATAGACTATAAATATTTTGTCAATTAATAATTGGTTTCATATATAGTTTGCACAAATATGGACATATATTTTATATATACAACCTTTGCGCATTGGGTCTTGCAAATCCTTTTTTATATGGCAAACAAGTTTACTCAGGACTTCACAGAAAAATTAGGGACTTGCCACTGTGACTTACACCCACACCGTATGACATGGGTCAGGAGAACCTAGCTCTTGCTGATTTTTAAAAGATTGTTGAGTGGTGCTTATTACACATGGGGAAGAGAAGTCACACCTGCTGTTTTCCTTGTGTGTTCAAATGAAGAGAATAGTCCAACTCTAATTGATGCCAGTATTTTTTTCCCCTTTATCCTAAAAAGTTTTCTTGAAAGCTCACACAAGTAACCTTATTCATTCTCTGGAACCCGACAGCATCACATGTGGCACAGACTTAAAGCAGTGCACTCACAATCAGTGTGTTAGTATAACATCATTAAAAGTAGGCCACACAAAGGCTAGAGGTCAGTTTCTGGCAGCAGAAAAGAGAGCAGTGGCCGGTTTAAAAAGTTAGAATCTCTGTTACTTGTCAAACAACAGAACCATTGAAACATCATATGACGGACAAAAAGATAAACCCTAGGGTACTCCAATAATACCAGTTTAGCACCTACAGATATTGCTACCATTTGTCACTGCTTTTGGGGGTCCTTCATCCAGCTGCTGTGTCTACTTCCAAACAGCACAGCAACAAATCATGTGACCAAATTAATCCATTAAGGCCCTATTTATACCTCCCTGCTGTTGGCCACTGTCTGTAGGGAGGCATGGAGCTATTTGTCGCATGACACTAAGTTAGAATTAAACAGATTAGCTCGTTAAATTCATGTGCACACTAGTTTTTGGGCATCCTCTCTCCAAACAGGATGCAAATATTAAAAAGCAGGCAGATGTTTTATGTTGCTGCACTCAAGGGAACAACATTTGCTTATATAGATATTTATTTAAAACATTCTTGCTTTACTGATGATATTCTATTATTAAGCCTAGTTTGGTTCATTGTCATTTCTTTAAAGTTGTAAATAGATAAAGTAACTTTCTCAGTGGGTCTGTTGTCACCCAAACATTAAGCAGAAAGAAGAAACACACCATGGGCAAAGTAACTCACTTACACCTGGGGGCAATTAAGAAAAGTCATCTGCATATTATTAGGAGTTTTAAAGAAACCAAAATACCACAGGGTCACTTTGAGAACATGATAAACTGTCAATTAAACAGAGGCATGAATTGAATTCAGAACCCATGTTGCTTTGCCTCGCCCACTCTACCAGATGGTTCAAAATCCAGGATGAAACAAAATACCAAAAGAGTTGGGATATTGGGTAAACAAATAAAATGAAAACAGCAAACCAGGACAAGATGTTACGTGTTTCACTGATTCATATAATTCACAAATTTGAAATTTCATCCCTAGTAATGATGTCAATGAAATTTAAAATCTTAAACAGTTGTTCTTCCATGATTGGGTAAAAAATAAGCAATATTATACAAGCAAGGAAAGGGGGCTGCTCAGAGGCAAAGTGGGTAGCACTGTCACCTAATAGCAAGAAAGTCCTAAGTGTGGGTTACCCCTGGGAGTACCAGTTTCCTTCCACAGGCCAAAACACATATGGTCAGGTTAACTATAGGCACTACATTTCTCTAGAAGATTGTGTGCATAAGTGAAAGGGTATTTGCCCTGTAATGCACTGCCACCCTGTCCATGGTGTGTCTGTGTGCCTATTATCCATTGAAAAGCTGGGATAGACTCAAAGACCCATATGTAGCCATTTGTGTTTGTGTGGATAGCTGGCTGCCCAATTGCACCACTGAACATGAATAGATTATTATATTGACTGCTGTAGAACAGACTGCTGTAGAATCGGACAACTTTTGTATTTTTGTTCACTGATATAAAGGTTTACAAGATTTAACAAAATTCAGATTCTTGTTTACTGCATATTACAAAATGTCCCAACTGTTATAGAAATGCACTTTGCATGCCTGGAAAATTGTTTGTAGAGACTGTTTTGGTGGCTGTTAAAACAATCTGTGATGACATGAAGATGCATAAGTGCCAAATGCTTGGATGATCTGTATGTGAGGGTACAGGATTACACATTTTTCCTTGGACTCCATGTCTGTTTCAGTAGGATAGTGCTTTACCTTGATTTTAACAAATTACAACAGATAGCTTTGGAGACTTTGTGGAGTGAATGTGCTTGACAGACCTCTAGTGAAAACGTATGGCTTATCATTGAGAGAAGCTTTCCAAGGGCCTTATTTTAGCCATCTATTACAAGCTTTTAACTACTGTGCAGCCCTGCGAGTGTTTGCTATTTGAGTGGCAGAGCTACTTGAACTTGAATGTGTCCACCGCTTCTCAGCAGAGAAAACTGACCTACTCGTTCATGTTGTGAAGTTGTGTGATCACTTCAGTGATGGGTAAATGATTCAAATGCAGTAATCCAAAATTAACTCCAAAATGAGCGCCAAAATGTCCAAACAAGGTTGTGCACCAGTACACCCTTCCTGACTTGTAATGCCCATTATATAAACACTGGGCCTATTTATCAAATCATTTCATTTACTTACCAGGCTACAAGCGACTCCTGCAGGCTGAGTGTGTGATTTGGTGTGCTTTTGATTGAAAGCCATTTTACACACGGTTGTAGGCATGATATATGGCCAGGTCTTTGATCTATAGCCATTGTCCCCTAAGAGAATGATGTAAAATAAAGTAATTTTTTATTCTGGTTATTGGTGATGCAATGGGCACCTGCTAAGGGTTTGTGTGTGTCCAAGTGTGTGTAAAAAGAGGGTGTATGAATGTTCAGTATGCGCCTGTGTTGACAATTGACAGCTAATGACGTCTGCACTGTTGAGTACGGCAGTAATTTACCTAAACATAACTCATTTTGAGACTAAAACGCCCATTGGCATTAATACATTCACCCATCGGCATTAAGCACCGTTGCTATTTTTACAACGTAGACACAAGCTGTGAAAATAGACTGTTGGCAGGGTGTACGATAGCAATGCGCATTGTGACACGCCTTGCACAGGGTGTAAGATAGGGCTCCTAGCCTTGTATACTTCATGAATAGGCAAAATGTCCTCTCGAAAAACTGCTGTAATTAGCATATTTATATTAGTAAATTTTTCTTTTAATTATATAAGCTAAATGGATGCAGTTTAAGTAAAACTGAACTTTTCTGGCAAAAAGTGAACAGCTTACCACACTGTTCTCAAAAGACCATTATTTGTAAAATGAATGAATAAATAAATATTAATAATATTAATAATAATTATTAAGATTCAAAAGTCCAACACAAGTCCAATGTGAACAAACTTAGCAGAGGAAAGATTTGTTCCATCTGACCACAGTATTTTGTTACACTCCGCTTATCTGGTTTACTTGGCCATGCAAAGGAAGCTTTGGGTATTAAAGGATTAATTAATTCAACTAATTAAATGTTGGTGATTGGATGTGAAGCCAGATAAAGAGTAGGTCATGTGCCCTACAGCAAAATCCCTTTAACTAAATGTTAAAGAGAACATTTTTTAAATAAAAGTTCACACCTCAAAACAATTTAAAGTACCAATTTGATTGTAGACACAAAACAGACTTGGGACAAACATCAGACTTAGGACAAACATCAAACATTTACTGGATACAAGATGTGTCACAACAACATGTCTGCACAATCTAAATCTAACTACAGTTTAAAGACGCTTACCCTTGTAGAGTGAGAATAACACTATTTGCAATACAATACAAACTGTATTTGCAGTACCCGTGGCCATAGATCAATATCCTAAAAATTCCTGTGTGATTTCAAAAGATGCCAGTGGGCACTGTTCACTTCACCAGTCTAAAATGTGTTCATGGAAAGGTTGCTGTCTGAACATCATCCAGAAGTCAGTAGTCATCTGCTATGGGCATGCTTTGCCAGCACTTCAGGGAATTGTGGGAATAAGGTCACAGCTTATTCATATAAAAGGCATATTCATAGATACAATATCCAAGCCATTCACCACCACAAGAGGGCTTCAGAATAAAGCTTAGGTAAGAGTATCTGATCCTGCATGGAATATCCAACTAAACCTAACTTCAACTAAACTATCTCCAAGATTTGTTTGTCCCTCTATTTGATGCGAAAGTATGGTAACTTAGAAGTTACAAATTCCCACCTCCCTACAAAATGTTTCCATCTTTACATTTTTTCTCATGCCTGTAGTTTCTGGTCCCTCTCCTGGCCTCTCACTCTTCTGTGCTCAGACAAAAGGTTCCCAGCCACAAACCTCTCTTGTATCATTTCTATTTGGGTGACTGCAGAGCTCTAGGTCACCTGAGCACTAGAAACTTGCCAACACATCATCAACATGCTTTACAAGGCTTTCTATCCATCTGGGGTTTTTTTTGGTTTTTTTGTTGTTGTTGTAAAATCATTTTCATAAAACATCCAGTATCTTTGTGTTAGTCATCATATTTTCTGATTTTGATCAAAAGATCAGGGATGCACAACATACGGCCCAGAGGCCAGACACAGCCCGGCGGAACTTTCAGTCCGGCCTGCCGCATGGAAGTGCTAATGTAATTTTAAATAAATTATGCTGTGAATACGTCTGTACCTGTTAGAGGTCGCAAAACTGATTGTACTGTGCATTATTAATTTGGCATGGATTTTATAGTGAATGTATTTCGAATAAATTGCAACTGAGATGGCGAAAAGTGACTGCTGCACTTATCTGCTGCAAAAAAAACAAAGCACAGGGAGATCCCACATCAAATTTCAACAATCATGGAATCATTTCAAAATCTTTTTTTTGTTTCCTTGGAAGCACTAACATAGGTGAACAACTGTTTTCCTTAATTAAAGTGAATAAATCTCCCTTGTGAACTAACCAATGAGAACCTGCAGTCGGTGCTTAGACAACCTCACTGAAAGGTGAGGTCAGTTGGTGTCAGAAAGATGCTGCAATATTTTGCATTGATCAAGATATATTTTGCACATAATTTTGTGTAACTGTATACAACTGCCCAGTCTGTAAAAATGAAATTGAAAATGATTATAATAAATTGGCCCTTTGGTTAAAAATAAATTGTGTACCCCTGCCATAGATCAAAAATGTGAAATGAAGTATGTATTTGCCATCTTTCTCTCTAATTATTGTTGGTAAATTGTTTTAAAGACTGAGAAAATAAATAAATGGTATGTTGTGATTAGTCTGCTTTTTAAAAATAACAGTTATAAACTAACAAAATTTTGAATTTGGGCCCCTAAATAATTTAAATGTACTTGGCATTGTCAATTTCGCCTTCAGTCTTAAACAACTGCCCAGTTCCTGCTAAAGCGAAACATTCCTATAAAAATAAGGTCCACCACCACTGAGCATGGAGTTCAGTCCAAATAATTCAATATTGGTCTCATCTGATCATAATGTTTCTTGGCAGAAGAATCTTCCAGGTCATCCAGCATTCCACTTTTTTCAGGATTCCTTGCAACCCTTCCAAACTGACCAGCTTTGTGTAAAGCTTATGCGATAGAACTCCTGTACAGACTGACCAATCCTAGCCATAAATAATGAGGGTTGTTAAGCATCCTCCTGCCTCATGCATCCAGTTTGGAGAGGCATCCCAATCTGGGCAAGATGTTGGTGATAATATTCATTTTCAAATTCTTGACAGTGCAATTAATGATACTCTAATGATACTAAGGAATCTTTTCACAGAACACTTTTCTAACCATGATAAAACAGTGGTATCCTTTTTGAGCAGTTGGTTTTACTGTATTCAAAGCCACTATAGCTAATGTTATGTGGGGTTAATCTAAAGGACTGGTTACTTCTCCAAACAGTTTTGTACCAATAAAATTGTTATAATACTTAATCAAATCTTATTTCAAGAGATTACAGGTCATTTGTTAATAAACTGAAAATTATATGTCAAAATATGTGTTCTTTCTCTTTAAAGAGTATACATACTAATATTTCCACCTTTCTCCTTCCACCTTTATTACTCACCATAAAAATTCCACATTTATATAAATGAATGTTAAAAATTAAAATGCAATATTCACATGAAGATTAAACATTGTCAAATACCTTTATTTCACCAAAAGACTCCTTGCTGAATAAATAATTGCAAATAGGTTGTAATATTGCAATTATTATTGCACATAAAGATAAATGGTCAGTAATGACATATAAAGTGAAACAGTAATGGATTGTAAGGTAAAATAAAAGGCTATAGACGAAGGCACATCTGTGTTGTCTAGCAGCACTGAGACTGGACTCTGTAATTACTGCATTTATTTTTATATTTAAGTTGAGAAATTTGGCCTTGTGTCATTCTGAAAGGGCAGCTTTTATTTAGAGCTCTAGACAAAAGGTCACTGCACAGCAGCATAGCTCTACAGCCAATCTGTTTTTTCTGCTGTCACAGCTGGACTCCAGAACTGGGATACAGGGAGTGGGAGCAGAAGGACTCAGTCCAGACACCCTGCATCTGCCCTTTGGGGCATTGTGATCTTGGGATGCTATTGATTTTTGACTCACACATAAATGGAGAAAGTGTAAAAAGGTTTTTCTATGTCAGTGTAGAACCTGTTAGAAGTTTTCAGAGGCTGATTGATTGAAAGGTTATGTTAAAAAATATAACCAGTGTGAGTGACCACAACTGTATGTTTTCAGGTCAGGTATAAAATTAAATATTTATTACAATTTAGATGTAATGCTTATGTGTGTATTGTGTATCAGGGATTGTTTTACAAAAGAAATGCAACGCAGCAGTTCATAAAAATACAAAAATCAATTTAAAAAATGCTACACATTTCAGAAAACTGTAGAAGTATGCTTTGGTTGCCTTGCGAATTTATTCTTCCAGCTGCACCTGTCAAGGGTCACCACAACGCCTCATGATCCGCATTCATTTGTCATCATATTTATGTTGAATGCCCTTACTGACACAACTGTCCTTTATTTAGGCTTGAAACTGGCACTACAATGCACTAGTTCATGCATCCTATTGGGTATCTTCAATTCATTGTCTCCAATAGCTCCAAATGACTGTGGATGGAAACTGGAGCTTCTAGAGCAGACATGGGTAGAACATGAAAACTCCACACAGAAAGAACCTGGATAGCCCTGCCTGTGTATCGAACCCAGGACCTTCTAGCTGTGAGGTGACAGCGCTACCCACTGAGCCACCGTGTCTGGACAAGGCATCACTTGGCAGAATTAGAGCCAAACAGTATAGGCAGTTTAGGCAGCAAAAATAAATACTAGACTGGCATAGGTGGTAAAGATGATAATGATGGAGGGTTATTATATTTTTTTATATTTTTACTCCTATTGTTTAATATTAATTCTAAATATTTAAACATCATAACATCATAGTCTAATTTGTTGTGCTTTGAGTACCGCCTGTACTGACTGTACTCAAGAAAGTTGTGAAAGAAAAAAAATGCAACTTTGACGAGTCATTACTGTTACACATATTAAGTTGTGTTTGCAGGAAGAATTGGACAAAAAAAAGTTGAAACAAAATGGTATCATCCGTGCCAAAATGTCTTTCAAGTGTCGACAAAAACAATGGCAACATTACAAAATGGTAAATGCGTTACCAGCGTTTCTGTGTGTAGAGGAATGGAAGTTTATTAATATATGAAATTAAGTTAACCAGAAGAAACATGATGTCTCAGGTTTAGTACTCAGTACGGTCTACAATTAAATAAAATTTAAGGTAAAAAAAAGAAACTGAGGAGTTACTTTATATTCAAGTTGTCATTAAGCACAATCGAGTTAAATGAAAAATGAATAGATGCTAATGCTAACTTTCAGTGTTTGTATAATAACTTGTATGATACCTGTTATAATTCTCTCTCTCTCTCTCTCTCTCTCTCTCTATCGTACCCATGAACAATAAGTTCAGTGACCTTACTACTTCAGCAAAAAGTATTTGTTTAAAGTTTCTTCAGTTACACTACTTTGGGTAGTACTTTGGGTAA
>JAYDZG010000001.1:27694223-27706369 GCA_034509265.1 Microcambeva bendego | reverse complement strand
TTTCTAGCAATTCATAGATTTATTTCTTCTGTGCAGCTGGGTAATAAACAACCCACAGACCAGTACTGGTCTATGGCCCCGATAAACAAATGCACCATTGTGCCACCCCACAAGGTTTTACTTTTTAACTGACACCCTTAAATTTATACAATCAATATCAATAAAAAAAAATCCTAAGCTTCAATACCTAATTTTTATCATTACAAAATAATTCACAGAATTAAAATAATTTCACATGCAGGTCTTAGCCTACCCTATTACAGTTAAAATGCATATTACTGTAAATCTATACACCGGAAACATTGTTTTAAACCATCAGAAATCAGTAATTTGATTAGTAGTGATTTTAGTACTTTACCAGAACTTTAAAAAGTAATACTAATTCTATAATAAATAAATAACACACACAAACCATTACAGTCAAGGGAATCAAATGAAATCAAAAGATTTCAAATCTGAACAGGATTGTTTTTTCTTGATAACCACTGTAATAAGTCTTAAGAATGGCCTTTCCTACAGACCAGGAAGCTACAATTCAAACAGCATATGGTGATACTGACTGGATCAAGATAGGGAAAGTCGTAAGAAAGGGTTGCATCCTGTCCCATTCCTTTTCAATCTGAATGCTGAAATGATCAGAAATTGGAGTGAAAATTGGTGGATGGAACATTAATAATCTTCTGTATGCTAGCAACACAACTATTCTGTCAAAAATTGAAGATGGCCTCCTATACCTAATGAAATGGCTCAAAGATGAAAGCGGAAGCTTGGCCTATTCTTGAACATGAAAAAGACAGAGATCATGACAGCAGTAGGAAATGGTAATGTCAAGGTGACAATTGAAGATGAAAACATTGAATGTGTGCAAGACTTCATATTCCTTGGATCTCAGATATATGTCGAGAATAAAAAATATATGAAAAAACAAAGACATCAAAATAACAACCAAACACAAACTGGTTCATGCCATTGTGTTCCCCATAATCATGTATGGTTGTGTAAGTTGGACTTTGAGAAAGGCAGACAGGACAAAATTTGACTCTTTCGAGATATGGTTCAGGTGAAGGCTGCTCCACATCGACTTACACTGTCATAGTTCAGCCACATAATTTGTCTGTGATTTTCCATAAATAAATAAATATAATTACTTATAGTGTTTTCCTACTTTTAATGGATGCACGAGTGCCCGGTCTCATTTCTTTCATCTGCTACAGAGTGATCTTTATTTAATAATCATAGTAATTTATAATTATATGGTCAGAACAAAGCAGCATCTTGAATATATTTCATATTTACATTTTCAGTATTTAGCAGACGCCTTTATCCAAAGCAACTTACAGAAGTTACAGTATAGAGTCTGATCAGTGAGGGTTAAGGGCCTTGCTCAAGGGCCCAACAGCATCAACCTGGCAGTGGTGAGGTTTGAACTGGCAACCTTTGGATTACTAGTCCCATACCCTAACCACTGCACTGGTCATAAAAATAGAAACCCATGCACTAATATACAATAAACCTTTTTATTTATTTATCATGATTTTAACATCATGTTTTACACTAAGGTTACATTCATCACAGAAATGGTAGTTACTCATTACACAACATTTAAGCTTATATTAAACACAATAATAGACGAGTGAGTAACACTGTCGCCTCACAGCAAGAAGGTCTGGGTACTCTGATTTCCTCCCACAGTCCAAAGACATGCTATCAGGTTGATCATAGACACTGAATTGTCCTAATTAATTTAAGTCCTAAACTGTCACCCTCACGTTTCTACAATGTGGGTTTCAGAATTTGCACCCCATAGTACAATACTTTGCAATTGTATGCACCTGGGTGCAGCAGCTGGATTTTCCACTAGCACACAAGCACTGGGAGTGTAAACACGCTAGTTTGAAAGAAGTGTTTTGTCAGGAAGAGCATGTGCTGTAAAAACCATGCCAAATCAATAAAGCAGACCACTATCACATTTTCTTAGCAATGTGTTTTTATCACCATAACACTTGATTCATGCAAACAACATAAAAATTGAAAAGCTTTCACCCCTGGGTCTCAGGAGGTGATATGCTATGTTGTAAATATTTAAATTAAATATTTTTAACATTGATTCCATTCGTTCTATGCTTTTAAAAACTTCTAAACATGCTAACTAAGAGGCGCTTTTGAATGTAGCATTTCCCGCCCCTCTTCGCGCCTCCAAATGCGGAACTTCTGATAAAGTGCTTCCACCCGGTCAGTCTGCCGCTTCCACACCACTGTACCAACACGTTGTTAATAACCAGCTTCTTACAGCTTATCTGATCAGAAATTTAACCCATCGATATGCATATTAAAACAGGTAAGAATATTATTTCACTCTAAGAGTGCGTATCGTCAGGTTTTGTAGTTCGTCTTTTGGTTCAATGGATAATAAATAATTCAAAGTTTAAAATGATCAAGTCAACAACACGTCGGAATGAGTTCAGTCTTGCGAAACTTTGATAGGAAAGCGTATGATTGTTATGCCATTGACCATCCGTTTGAAATGAAACCTAAATATGCATTAATTTACCTGATTTTTTAGTTCTCTTCGTATTCATGTTAATATTATAAACACAACCCCGCCGTTTTGATTTACTAAAGAATTTTATGACCCAACGCAACCGTTACACCACGAGTCACTACTTACTTAGCTAACTTTTAATATCGTAGTATAAATGAATGTATGAATTCCACGTGTGTACATATATTATCAGTTGATCATACAGTGAATTTGCTGAATGTTTGACGTTAGCATGGTTGACTAGCTTCTGCTCCGTGTTTCTCTTAAACTTTGCTAATTCAGCTAGCTAGTTAGCCGGGGTAAATATGTACATACTGACAATTGAATTCGCCTTTACAAAATTCTAATAGTCATTTCGAAAATATCACTTATTTTTACCGTGCAGAAAATGACCGAATGTTCGTTATTTATTTTTAGTAAATAAGACTACATATAATGCTGCTTAGAAAATTCTAGCTCAACAACGCGCATGCGCATTGACCATCACGCGCCCTAATCAAATCTGTTGTTATTATTAAGCAGTGTTGAATATAGACGACATAATTTAAAACAGTTTTACTATAATAAAAGTTAGCAGACTAAATATGGCTGGCATTGGGTCATAGAATTGTTAAATAATCCAAAATGGCGTGGTTAGGTTTACTACGTAAGCTTAAACATTAAGCATGTCAGACAATTTAATGCGCATGTACGTGTTAAGCAGATGGTAAATGGCATAATAATGTATTGGGAAAATTCATAGTCAAGTAAAAGTGACAAATCTTTAATTTTGTTATATAACCAATGAGTAATCTACTCAAGATGAATATTAATTCCGAACGCTCATAATTATCCTTTTTTTGTATTAAAAATAGTTGTGTAATGCCAGAGCTGTTAGTCAAGTCGTTTTGCTTTTAGCAAGTGTAAGTAAAAAGATGTATGAAAATTGGTAGTTTTGATCGATACAGGGTTTTAAGAGCTTTGAGAAAGTGTTTGTTTCACTCAGATCTGAAAATGGTGGTTCATGTACTAAATCTACCCTGGAGCTACTCGAAAGAAAATATTTCCAGCATGTTCTCAATTTAGCTTTATTGTCATTTGTAAATCAAACACATTTAGAATGTGTTGCCTGTGGCATTCTTAAAAGGAAACGACAAGAAAAGGAGGAAACCCATATTTTTATTCTGTATAGAAATGATGCCCAGTTCTCTGTGCCATATCATAGTTTAGGTGGACCATGACTGTGAAAAGACATTCTGTGTTCAGATGAGTCCCTGTTACAGTTTATTAGTGTATATAGATGTAAAATTGTCTGTACTGCAGGCTGAAAAAGGTCAGACTGTTATCAGTGAAAGGTGCGAAAGACAACATGTCATGGTATTTGGGGGAAGTAAAGGGGGGCAGTGCCCACAGCATGGCCTTATAACTTTTAGAAAGTGGATGTCAAAAAGGGCACCAATAAGTTTTACAGCATACCATTACATTTCTGATACCAAGATAATGACAGTGTTCATGGTGGTCGAGATGCCCATCTACTCGAAGCTCAGTTCTGTTTACATTTACACTTGCCTTTTCAGGTACCTGGGAGGCAAATAATGCAGTCTGTGAGTCTGATGCATTATGCGACCCTGCTGTCATCGTCACACCACCTCAGGCGGAGCCACACATCCGTAACCGCCGATTCTCCCCAGGCTCTGGTAGCTGTGGTGGAGGAGGAGGTGGCTGCACCGCTAAAGTGAACCTTTCTTCCCATCAGACCTCCAACAGCCATCATGAATTATCCTTACACAGGACTGGTCACACACAACCCTTGGACAGAGAGCAAAGGGGACACAACAGAAGCAGAGTCTTTCGACGCGACAACGGCAACCTGGGTGCACGTAATGCAGACAAACCTCACAGATCATCTCAGGCGCAAAAAGAGCGGTGGATGGGAGAAACGCTGTCATCACTGAGGCCCCCGCCGGCTTTCCCAGTAAAGGACAGCCCTGCCAAACTGCAGCCAGCTGTGAGCTATGCTTCCAAAGTGAAGGCAGGTGGAGGATCTGTGGGTGTAGCCGAAGAGCCACCTGGCATAGGAGCTCTTCTGCAGAATCAGTGGGGCCTCAGCTTCATCACCGACAGTCCAGCAGTAGAGAATGTAGCTTCAATTGTTCCTCAGGAGACAGAGATCGGTCCGGCTGAGATTGGCCATCCTGTTGCTGGAGAGGTAACCCCTGAAAGTTTAGCGGCCAAGCAGGAACATGACGATTCTGCTTTATTCCTGCTCAGCTGTCGCCATCTAAAGGAAGCTATGCAGTATCACACAGAAGGTATGCAACAAGACAATGTCAAGTATCATGACTAGATTCTTTAACTAAACAAAAGTTGGTCAAGCAGTTCTTTTAAGTGTCTAAGAATTGTAGTATTTTACCTAAATACAAAGAACTCACCACAAGTTTGTTGTTCAGGATGTGCGAAGAACTTAATAGTTCATGGGAAACCCCACAATTTCACAGAAATCACTAATATCAGTCGCATTCTTTTATGGTTTTATCGTAACAATATATACAGTTTAATGCTACATTATTAAGAACAATATAATTTATTATTTTAAACACACATTAATGTAAATTCAGCTAAATGTACCCTATTCTACCAAAGAAAACGTTCTTGCGTGAATGAACATGGGTACAGTGATGCCAGCGTGTCGAGTGCTGTCATTTCAGAGAAGACTCAATTTTTATCTTAACCAAACAACTTTATTAACATCAGCATGCATGAACAGGGAGCTTTTATAAAAGTAGGGTGTTCCAACACACGGCGCTTAATTAAAGATGGCTGCACACTTTCAAATGCACTTTAAAATGAGATCCTTAGTAAATGAATGTTTCTCGCTGCCACTCTTGGATCAGCGGCTCTGTTTGGTTGTTAAGACAAATAGCACTCAACAATCTATGTGAACCGAAACACTGAGCCATTCACTCATTCTACAGGACCGAAAGTATCTGTGGGAGAGCACTAAGCACACACAATAATAATTATTATAATAGTTCACCCTACATTCCTCTCGAAGGGTATTTTGAGGTTAAAACTATAGAAATAGACTTTCAGTCGTGGGTTACTAGTGTTAACCAAAAACTTGCATTACATATGGAAACACATGGTGGCACATCCGTTCAAGCTCTGTTTAAATCTTAGCAGTGATCCTGACCTGGCTAGGCATCAGGGACAGTTGACCCTGGGCTATCAGTGTTTGCATGTGTGCTGAAGTCGGACATGCCTTTGGCTCTCCCTGGGCCGAACAGGAGTCTTGCAAGTAGGGAAAGGGAACAACTTTATTGGGAGGGGTGGTGGTGGACCAAAATAGCTTCAGCATGTCTTGTGCAGGCTGTTTATGGTCAGGTCTGACCATTTGTATAATTCAAGTAATTTAAATGTCATCTTTCATGTAACACTTTTTTTTTTTAATTATTAAGCAAGTATCTGTCAGCTTAAATGCTTAGTAAATGAAAGGTATTATTTTTCTGAAGACAGCAAGGGTCTCAGAAGTTTGGCCAGACTTCAACATTTTAATATACAAGTTGAAAAAGAGGACTAATTCCACTGTGGTGAAACAACCAACAAATCATTGGTCAGGCTCTACACTTATTATCAGAGGGTTATCGGTTTCTGTTCAGATATGAGACATTCCCCAAATACAAACCCCCTTTTTAAATACCGAAATCAATGAAGGCTACTTTTAAAAAAGAAAATAAACAAATGTGCACAGGCTCCTTACAAACACGGGACCACAGAAAGCACATATCTATAATCTCAAGTAAAAGACCGCTGAATGAAGATAAATACAGCAGGACCAAATCTATAACACATCCTGTCGTGACTTTGACTAGTGTTACATTGGTGTTAAAAACCAAGTCCTGTCCAAATATATTAGAATAACGGATCCAACCTCAGTGTAACCATGGTGTTAAAAACCCAAACAAATATACAGACATCATTGTTTTTGTCTGGGGGCGCACGGGGGATTGGCATCGCGTCTGCATTATGCTCAGTGATTCCAGAGAAACCAGGCCAGGGCTGTAGTAAGACATGAACATAAAACGGCATAACACATATTAGTTCACAGTTAAAATTAAGGAGGTGGTGATACTCACTGTGATATTCATGTTACTGGGTTCACAATGTTTGTCATTTTGTTTTTTTCTTTTATTTCTCTTAAAAATAGTTGTGCTCATATTTTTTTTCCATCTAGGTAGGTACAAGCTACATAGCTGCACATCTCTCTTATTTAGTAACCCTACTATAAAAAAAATAGTAGGACTAAAGAAAGTAACATCAGTAATTTCAGCTGGAAAATCCCATACCTTCGTGAAGAACCAATCGAGGTCAATAGCACCAGCGCCCTCTGCTGTAAAAGGAGTATTGATTTCTTCTTACATGAATCGCTTCACTTTACATCTCTAGTTAAAATGGCCAACTTAATCTTTTTAGCTAAATTAATAGCATATTATTTGCATATATTTACATTTTTGAGGATTGTGTTCTTGCTCAATGCCCCCACAGTGGTGGTGGTGCAACATAAACTAGCAATCTTTTGATCATTAGTCCAGTACCTTAAACACCAGGTTACAGTGGCCATACCTGCTTTAGTAAAAAAAAAAAAACTCATATCAACATTAACATTCATTATTTGTCATTTTTAATATTGCACTTTTTACTGAAAATCTTAGTGCAGGATTAAGAACCATTGCTTTACCTGTGTGTGGGCATATGTAGAGCATATGGACGGTTGAACTTAACCTGTATAAATGTTATGTGTAAAATGCAACATGTTGGTTAAGGAATATCAGACAAATGTATAATATCAGCACAAATGTTTGAAAAAAAAAATGCTTAAACCGGCAATGTTTCACCATGCTACCTGCTAATTTTTATTTTCCTGTGTTCTAGAATGGAATGCAGTTCTGTACAAACATAAACAAGGTAAGAAATGTTCTCACTTGGTCTGTTTCTTACAGTTACGTGGAGGGTCAGTACCAGTAGAGGAAGCATAAAGTAGCTGGATTTAATTGGGCATTAGAGATGGTGGTAGCTTAGTGGGTAGAGCTTTGGGTGCACAGCAGAACCTGGATGTGAAACCCCAAACTTCCGCTTGATGCAAGATTCTTAACCCTGTCGGCTCCAGGGGTGCCCCCAGCTTCCAAACAAGCTTGGTTATGCGGAGAAATAATTTTATTGTATTTTATTTGTATATATGACCAAAAAAAACACTTACCTTGTATGTTAAAATGCATACAAATACATAAGGTCTTGTTCTGGGCATCTATAATATCGGAGCATCTTTTGGCAGCTCTGCTGGGGAAAAAAGTCAAGTACTTGCATTTTCTAGACTGTAGCCCTTCTTAACTTTCCCAAGATGGAGGTTGTTCCATTCAGAGAAAAATAAAGCAGCTTTAAGGGGGTTCGATACAGCCTGTAGCACTAGGCATTAAATCTCAGGGAATTTGTGGGATGCCTTGTGATTTTTAGAGCTACATGTGTGCTTTCTAGGCTATATACTTGATTCTGTGCTCATCTAAATGTCTCTTATTTTTCAGATCCAGCAAAGGTGGTCTGGTACAAGGATTCTTCATAGCAAGCGGTCCGCAGCTCACATCCTCACCTACTACACACAAAGATCATACATACACATTTTTCTCTCTAGCAAACTCACAACACTCAGGTTGTTTTTCTTACACAATCTACTTATTGCACTCACCTCCACCCTAATCCCCTTCTCCCTGAGAATGAGAGATGATGCCTGCTTTGCATGAATGCCTTGAACGTAACGTTCGGTGTGGAGACCAACTCACTCATTTTTATCATGGTGGAGAAAAACACTTGTTGCTTTTACTTTCTCGTTATATAATAATCTGGTCGTTTTACTGTAGGAGTAAAAGTTGAACTGTATGACCGAGTTTACGCTTTTTCCCCCCATTTAATGTCGCTTAAGTAATCGGGACGATCACCATCTTTTTGGACTTTCATTTTGTGTTTTTAGAAATGTGTGTACGTCCCAACTGTCTCCACACCGACTGTGTTTATGGGTTTTGATAGTGTTTACATGAGAGCAGCATTTTGTTCTAATGTATTTTAGTGCCGTTTTTAAAACTTTTCACCCTAACTTGAATGTAAAACCAACAGAAATGTTGTTTTATGGCACACTGGATAAGATTCAAGTAAGTGTTGCATAATAAAAGCAAATCATGGAATTTCTGCCGTGTCTGTTTGTTTGTGCACTAAGACTTGTGCTTTACTTCAGAATAGACCAGAGGTGCCCAAATAACCTATTCAAAGGGACAAACGTTAATCTCATTGAGGGACAATAAGCCAAACCGAAACAGTTATGTATTAATAATGCAATAAATTTAAATATACCATGTTTGTTAAATAAAATGAAACTGATCAGATTACCGGTGCTTTTACTGATTCCCACAGATTATAGAAAATCTTCCTTTTTAGAAGCAAAAACATTGAAACCAATGCAAGTTTGCCAATATTTAGGGCACAATATTGTCTTTGAAAGTAGATTTAAAGGTAATGTAAACTAAGGAATAAATGTGGCTGCCTCATACACTCCATGATTAACATTCTCACCAGGGTTATCAAATTGCATCGGTGGTTTCCATCCAAAAACCAAGAACAACCTCTCAATCAAACTTATGACACTGGGTGGTTAAAAGGTCATCTTATTTATATTCCAGTGGCTTTAAACTATAGCTTTTAATTTATATTTTATGATGCCTAAATGATTATAAACCAGCCCAATCATGAACAATTACTTTTGCTGCTCGAGTTAGTTAAAATGTCAAAAGCTGAATTATTCATTCAACAGGCAAAGGTAGACTCTACTCTAAAGTAGTGAGGTGGGCCAAAAATGCATTGAGAAGTCCTGGAATAAATGGTTTAAGTGTTTCTTTCTTAAATGTGTGGGATTTCTCCAGAAGCTTTGTGGTTAATCCTACCTGCGGTGATCATGCAAGAGCTTTTATTAACCTTTAAAATGTTATACATGTCCTATTTCTTCATAATGCCTGTTAATGGCACGTTTCAGAAAGCTAACAGAAACTAAGATCACTCACATTGTTTAACATTGTTCTAGACAACGCGTACATCTTTACGGTGATCATTTAATTACTGCTTGTTCCCCAGTTCCACTTCCAGGTAAAGTAGTCGGGATCCTATTTGTGTGAAGTTTGCATGTTAATTACCGGTCTCGTCATAAATTAGGTTAAAATGCTAATAAATATAATAATTGCCCAAATGAGTCAATTGATACTTGTAATAAACCAACACCCAAGAGCACATTAATAAGCCAAAAACCATCCATACTCATTCAATACTCTGCAAACTTGAACTCAATTTAAAAAAGCACAACCAACACATACATGAGAAGTCCATCAACTGCCAACACTAATGGGAATCACCACACGGTTTGCCAGTCATCTGACCAAAGCAAGAATATCCAGGAGACACCTGTCCATGGCACAGCTTTGTCTACCCCCGAGCCCCTTTGGGCTCATCCATAACCCTTTTTTGAAATAATTGTGAATCCTTTCAGCAGCTCCCATTAGTGATCGCCACAATGGATTGTGATCTGCATTACTGATTTGGCATTGTTCTTACACCGGATACCCTTCCTCGTGCAACCCTCCTATTTATCAGGGATTATGATCGGCACTAGAATAACCTGGTTAGTGCAATGCTGAGTTTAGAACCATGGAGTGGAAAATCCTTCGGCGCCACCTGGGCACACTTTGAAATATTTTAATTACAAGCATTATAATTACAAGCCTGGCCAAGATCACTGAATTGCTATTAAGTAAAGAAAGTGCATCTGTAGTATCAAATCCTTGTTTATTTTATGATCAGGTATTACAGACAAGTACAAATGGCTGCGTAACAGGTCAATCCCTCCACGTGACTTCTACTTCATCTGTCCTGTACCTGAAAAAATGAAAGCAAACAAACCTTTACTGAAGAATTACAGTACAGTTCAAAAATTATTTACATGACAGCTGACATTGTACTACACACATTCTATTAAACTAAACAATGTACCATTGAAATGTGCAGTTTATTAAATGTAATCCAAATAAAAGGTAGATGATCTAGCTTTTCATGTCATTACCATGATAATAAGTAGCAGATGAGTAAGACACAGACTGTCATTTCACAATAACGCAAATCGGTTAATATGTGTCCTCCATGGAATTGCATGTTTTTAAACGTATGTAAAACAATGGGGTTGCTTTTGATTGATGTGTTGAAAATGCCACAAATATAATATTAAACCACTGAAAACAGTTAAGAATAAAAAACCCCTTCGCCTAAAGAACTTCCACACCAAGAATTTTCACAATTTAACCTAAATAACAATTATATGATACCACGTGTAATGGCATTTCTAATAATGAAATTGTGTTTTTGAAAATGACAAGATCAATAAGAAAATACCTTTGTGTGATCCATGAATCAGGCAGCTCTGTTACTTGGCCCATTCGAAACATCTCCCAGCCAGCTTGTGCGATCATCGCTCCATTATCAATGCAGAACCTTCAAACCAAGTTAAGAATTGTTGATCAGTTAAGCAACATTATGTGAATGTAAGAGATTCTACTATAAACAAGTGACACAGTCATCCACCGCATCCAACAAATGCCATCCTAAAACCTGGAAGTCTTGGTGTACTGACTTTATAAGGAACACACAACCTGCTAACAGGTTGAAAACCGCTTCTTTTCACCTACACTATGCAGGTCCATATAGGGGTCAGAGAATGTCAGCACATCTAAAGTCACACAAATATCCATGAAAAGCCAGCGGTGAGTGCCTACCTACCGGAAAGCATTAGCCAATCGTGTCTGCACAGTCACCCAATGGGCAGATAGCAGAGCGGAGATTCTAACTGGCGTCTTGAAATCGGCAATAATAACTTCTCACTTTTTGTTTTAATTGTCCTCTAGTCTTCCATTAATAGTCAGGGTAATGGAAGTATCTCTTTACCTCCTCCCACCATTAACACTGTATCAGGTGTGACAGGATTGCTGGGATTTTTTAGCATTTCACTTATACCTTGTAATCGATCCATCTGCTGCTATGTATATCCCGTTTTAGTGTGACTGTGGTGCTAAGAATGGTCGACATATTTAGACAGGCTTACCTCTCATCCGTGGCAAAGAGGTGAGCGCCTCTTTCTTCACACATGACACCCATCATCTCCTGCAGACGCAGATTACCTACATGAACATGTAAAAAAGATCAAAGTGCAGCATCAGTAAAGGTTAAAACGTTTGCACAGCACTTTCTTTTGGATCACATCTGGGGTCGATGCCCTGGTGGAGTTTGCATGTTCTCCCAGTGTCCGTGTGGGTTACTTCGGCCTTGTCCTGTGTTTTTGCCTGTGATGGACTGAAAATAGGTGAAAATGTTTTCCTCCAGTGCATTGTACCTTGACCATAGTCACCCCATAGAAATGGCAATATAGTTATACTTGGTCCCTGTCAGTCAATAACTATTTTAATTCTAAAATTCAACAAAACATATATAAATGAATCAAAATGAAAAGGAATGTATCTATAAAGTGCAAGAAAAAGGAATAACT
>JAYDZG010000001.1:27623579-27633825 GCA_034509265.1 Microcambeva bendego | reverse complement strand
GACCAAGAGTCGCCTGCGACTAATCGGATAATCATCATCAAGCGATAGTGTGTTTAAATATCTGAAACCATTGGATCTAACCAAGATTTAAAAATTAAGCCTTTACTAAAAAAAAATTGTTAGTTGCTTAATCAACATCTCTAACTGTCTTTAATGTTAAAACAGACGAGGATTTTGCCACAGCCCCTCCAAATAAAAAAGCTCGTCCATCGCAGCATGTTAAAACTGAAAAAGAAACGAGTGTTGTAACAGTTAAAGAGCGAAAAGAAAGGTATGACCAAAATGTTACTATTGGAGAAGGCGTACATATTCAACCGAAGAAGAATTATCAGACTAATTATGTCAATGTTAAACAATGTGTTTTACAGAGTGTCTTTGGATGACAGAACGTACAAAAGAGATTTGGAATCTGCACTAACTCTTTCTTTGCTTCAGTCTTCTGAAAATGCAGGTGTGTCTATTCAACCATCGTTGCTATATTTGTGTTTTTTGTTACAATAACATAATGAGATTCTTTTCAAGCTAACAAAAAAACTACTTTTTCTCCAAAGAACTTGATAAATCTTGTGAAGATTTACCTCCGGTGCTGACACATTTTACTGAAAATGACAGCTGCTCAGGTAATACAGATATGTTCGTCAACAAATATTAACTTAATTATTATCATTAATAATAAATACATAAATAAATACAGCTGATCTGAAAACTACTGGTTGGTGTGACCAGGATGTGTTTAAGAATGATTAAAACTACAGAGCTGTCAGAAAAGCTAATAGAAAAGAGATCCTTTTAAAAGGTCCAAGACACACCATTAGGGGTGTTGTCTGGCGGTTTTATGCTTAAGTTGCTACAGAGAACATGCCTGGCCATTGTTCTTCTATATTAAAGAATATTCCTTCTCTGTTTCCACAAGTGCCAAACTGTAACTGTGAACAAGGTTTTAAAATGGTTTGCTTTGTGTTTTGTCACAATTGGAGACAAGCGTCTGCAAAATGTCGAAAATGTATTTATTAATGTATATTTCCATTCAGTCTATAAAATCACAATAACGGATTTTAATGTTTGGTGGGTTGAATATTGTAGTTCTGTGATTATATAGCATTTATTCCAAATTTTGTTCATCAAGATAATAAACCAAACCAGCCTGAGCAAGATTTACCTCCAATGCTGTCCAACTGCAGTGTGGATGTGACCTGCCATGGTAAGTAATTTCTTCAGTTAAATGGGTGTACCAGTAGTTACAAGGATTGAATGTGTATTTGGTACAGTGTAGCATCTCCGAATAAACTGGTTCCTTGTTAATTTGTTATATACACTATAATATCTCGAATTAGGCTTTATCAGCCAAGTATGCTCACATAAACAAAAATTTGATTTTAGGTTTAGATAAGATCACAAGTGAGCAGCCTTCCTCACCTGCTATGTGCAAACAAAGGAATTCCCAAAAAGCAACTGGCCTGCAGAGACGAGTGTTGGCGGAGATAAATGACGATGATGCAGACTACAAACCTCAAAACACACCTGGTAGATCATTACACTCCACTGACTTTTTTCTATGTGAAATACAAGGCAATTATTTTGTATAGTGATGTGTAAAAGCATAATAAATCTGTAAGGGGGCAAATAATGTTTCACATTGGTCCTTAAATGTTTTAGATTATCAGAAGAAAATAATAAAGTCAGACAAAGATAACTTTAGTAAATACAAAAATGATTTTATTCATTAAGGATACAAGGCTATTCCAATCAGCCTGGCCCTATTCAGAAGAAATTTAAGAAGAGATGAGAAACATTGACCTCTATCAGTCTGAAAAAGGTTACAAAGCCATTACTAAGGGTTTGAATAAAGGTTTTGGAGTGGTCTAGTCAAAGTTCAGACTTGAATCTGATTGAGATGCGATGACATGACCTTAAACAGGCTGTTCATGCTTGGCTGAATTTAATTCTACAGAGAAATTCAAGTTAGTGTGATAATCTGAAACATTTAAGTGTGACAAATAACATAACTCTGTAAAGGGGCGAATACCTTTCAGAGCACTGTACAATGTAATGCTTTATTGCTTTGGTTTCTTACATTTATTTAGAGAGCGACTCCGAGCTCAGTGATCAGGACGAGAGTGAGGATGAAGAGTTCACAGTAAAGAAAAAAGGAGGGAAAAAGAAAACAAGCAAGAATGAGAAACAAACATCCAGCAAAAGTGCTAAGAAAGAGAAGAAGCCCCTGAAACCAGCTAAGGCCAAATCACAGCCCACAGGTTCCACACCTTTGTACAGTAATCTAGATATTAAGATCAGTTTAATGTAAACTTTATCAACATTTGGTCTCTTTTTAAAGTAAGTTATTACCAGTAGTTTAGTGTAATGTTATGTAAACTTAACTGCATTTAATCTGTATTTAAACTAAATACTAAGTTTGATGAGTCGTACCTTTTTGAATGTCTCATGTACCACCTTCCTTTTTCAATCATATTCTCTTTTAGTCAAAAACAAAGCACTCAGTAGTCCAACTGCACTAAGGCAAACTCCCTCCACTCCTCCTATGAGGAAAACCTCGTCGTATTCCAGTCCTACTGGAGGCAAACTCCCAAAGTGGACTCCTCCTGGTAAGCCTTCATATCGTGCCTCCCATTGCTTTTAAATGATGCCTTAATGATCCTTGAGGCTTTTAAAATGTGGCCTGCATGTTAATCTTTGTGCTTAAAATCGGAATAACGGAATACTTTCTTTGTTGCCTCAAAGAAACTAAGAAAATGTCAAAGCAACCCAAACAATTATAATAACTGAATTAAGAGTAGCAGATTTTACTACTGCAGGTCATTAATGCATTATAGCATCAGGTTACAGTTATTAAACCAACTGGTCCTTACTCGTCTTTCTTCATTTAAATTTTTTGCTTCTTTGGTGAGAGAATTTAGGAATCCAAGAAAAAAGCTACACATGTGGAGGCAGTTTTATCACTACAGTGATTTCATTTTGATCGATATTGCAGATATGTGCAAATATATTGTTAGGATTAGTTTATTCTTTAGTAAAGATATCAAGAAGATTTCAAGAAATAGTGAATAATTGATTTTGGAAAAATGATCTAATATTTTGGTGTTGCTTCTCATCAGGTCTGGTAAGAAAGGGTGCCAGTTCAAGTCAGAGTCCTCCCGTCAAGTCTCCGGGTCTTGGTCTGCGCTTAGGACTGTCGCGCCTGGCTCGAGTCAAGCCTCTGCACCCTAATGCTGAGGCACATTAAGCTGGGCTCATGGATTAAGCACCAGCGTTATTAAACCACTCGCAGAGCCGCCATCCTCAACTCCTGATTTCATTTGGATTCATTTTTATAGACAAAGCTTTATCTTCATGTCACATTTTATATTACATACTTTTTATTAACTTTTTGATGTATATTAGTATTCTGTGGACGTGGTGATTTCTTGTTCTAAAACTTAATTGTGTAAATATTCCATCTTATTAGTATTAAAAGACCAAATTAAATTATTTTTAGATTATCACTCCAGACCCTTTGCAGCATTCCCAGTGATTATGTATTACCAGTGCATGTGTCTTTTTGTCTCTGGTCTTTTGTTTATTAAGACAGGTTGTTAGTCTTATAACCAAAGTGACATTACATCCATCGGAGATATGCCTGAAACATGCAGGCTGACCTTCTCACAATGCTTTCTGAAAATCCCTGCATCATTCTTGTATCTATACTCCTTTCTTCACATCCAGAATCGAGATTAGGAGACTAAGAAGGCAATTCCAGGACTGGGACTGGTTGACTAGGAAATGTGCTTAGGATCATTGTTTTACTGGAAATATTTTTTGCAGGCGTCACATGTTACAGTGTGCTTATCTTTACAAAATTATATTAAGTTGGTCTCTGAAAACATTTGAAATCTTTTCTGTGTACATTTGTTATGGTCAGAGTGTCTTTTCTTTTTTTTGATTGGGCTGGGATGACCAACTATTTTAACAGATAATTCCACATATTTAAGCAATAAAAATAACAAAACATTTACAATGTCAGTCCACATTTTTTTTTTACCCAATCATTTTTATTTATTAACTTAACCAACAGTACCCGATTCGTTAAGGAAACTGATTGGTGCTTTACTAAGCTAGGTACTAAACTCGTCACACTAGGTACATAGAGGCTTGTTTAATTAAAGGCATATTATATCTAAACACTCAACAACATGTATGTAAAAACATTAATCGGTTAGAAAGCTATTTCTGGGATTCACTTGAACGTAGATTGCAGTAAATATCAAAACCTCCTCAGATATTATACAAATAAAAAATGCTTACCAGATTAGAACACTTCTAATTTAACCATGGAACATAAATAAAAGTGGTCAATGTGTACTCAAGGAAGGTGCTGTTCAGGACAAATAGTTTCTGTGCTCTTGCAAAGTGGGCAATAATTATTTGTCACTAAGGTGAATTTTCTGATACAAATTTGTCCCACTTTTGTTGCCATATAACTAATGCCTTTTCCTTGAGTGGGGGTGTCAAAGAACTGTACCTGCATAAAAACAAAAAATGTTGGTGTTGAAATGCAAATAGAAGAAAATATTTTACTCAGGAAAGCATTTATTCACCTTATAAAACAAAAAAAGCCCACCTGATGGAATTTATTGCCAGCTCTTTCAGCGTGCCCACACTTGCACTTAGACCTCCAATTCCTACAAAGACTTCATAGAAATCATAACTAAGCCCATTACTTCCAAACAAGGTTGGATCATCAGAGCTCACCACCATCGGATGTCCTTCTGACATTAAAACTGCAGCGGGATGATTACGCAGATCTGAAACCAATTTTAGAACCTACAATACACACAAGAAGATCATTTTTATCTGGTAATGATTAAAACAAGTAACCATACTTATCATTACACTTGTTGAAACAAAATTTAATGGAGTGCTATATTGACTTTAAGAACTTTAAATAGAAATCGCAGGGAATGAACATCATGGAACGACAAATTTCCATAGTTCTTGATCTGAAAAGGACACCCAAGGTCTGTAACTGTTAGCCAATGAACAGCATGAAAAAGCTGTAAAAGCAAAAACAAATTAGTTTCTTTATATTGCTTAGTTTAATAGTTTACATAGGAACCTAATGTACAATACTCACAAAAAGTTAAAGATATTTGGCTTTCGGGCGAACTTAACTTTTGAACGGTTTAATGTTTCAGGATTTTTTGCACCTTGCTGTTCTCCAACAAGGAGCTTAATGGCAAAATTCTCAACAGGTGTTGAGACCAATACATTTCCTAATTCTATTAGAATTGGAATTTAAACAGTCCTCCTCATCATGCTCTTCACATTTTTACATCATGAGACCAAGACAACAAACAATTCATCTACAGTACCTCGTCGAGGCTTCAAACAGGATGTTCTCTGACGTCAGACCATCTAAACCATTTACATCAGTCTGGTCTGCGTACTAGACGACCTGCAAGGGTACCTGACCACACCACCAGGCACAGGAGTCACCGTCTTGCATGGGCCAGGGATCATTTACCCTGGACGAGAAACCAGTGGGCTTCACTGCTGTTCACTGATGAAAGTCGATTCATGCTGAACAGAAATGATGGCCGCCAACAATGTTAGAGATGGCCAGGAGCATCAGCCACCGTTGTCACCAGACAAGCCTTTGGTGGTGTTACAGTGTGGGCAGGTGTGTCTTGTCAATACAGAACTGCCCTACACTTTGTGAATGAGAAGTTATTGAGACATTGGCATTTTTTGTGGGCTATACCCACCACTGTTGTTGGCTTCTGTTTCAATAAAGTGTTTGAGATGAGGAAATCACCATTGCAATGCCCTACTTTCACCTGAACGCTAAATATCCCAAATTTTTGTGAGTGTATAAGATGCTTCACACAGCAGAACAAAATGTGAATCCTTAATTGATAAACTCAATTAGTTAATTTTGTAGGAAGGAATTGTTGAAGGAAGTCAATGAATGCGTGGCAAAAATAAAAAAGCACATCTTTAATATAACATGTAACAAATATATAACCATTGGAAAATATTGTTTTTTCAAAATTATCAGTTTCTCTAGTTTTACAATTTCTGGGTGTGTGTTCGACACAAATGAGCAGTGTTGTTTTATCCTGTTGTAATTCTTATTCTAGTTTTTTAATAAAACAATGCAGCTTATTTTGGTCACTTTTTCCTGAGCTGTCAAACATTGATGCCAATACACTTTCCTGAATATAATATTCCAAAATAATCAAGCCACTATCAATTATGCGGAAATTATTTCTTCTTAGTAGAATTTTGGATGTGAATTGGTGCATCACAACATTTTTAAGGTAAGTGCTGTTCATACATCTTATTATGTATTTTAAAAATAAAAAGTGTCCACCCCCAGATAATGTGTAATGTTATATATACATTTTCGTTATGGTTGTACTGCGTCACTTAACATGACTTGATTTAAACAGTAGTTTGAAATGACACAATGCTAAATATTAGCTTAAATGTTTTTTGTATGTTGGTTTGTTTTGTTTTTGAGATTTGTTTCAGTGTGCTTAGGCTGTACCTGGTTGGATATGGGACACACTTCAACAGGTACTCTTCTCTTTCTGGAAAGCTCTTTTACCATTGGATGATGTGCCATAGCGAATCCATGTCCAATGCGGGTAGTATTAAACAACAGAGCATCCAAAATGTTCCTGTCGACATCTGTGCCATCTAAGTCTTCACACACATTAATTTCATAATTTCAATATGAAATAAAATATTAAAATAGCAAGGTTAAGGATCACATAATTCACACCTAAGGCATGTGGTGCTACCCATTTCATGTCTAGATCAAATTGCATTTAGAGAGACTTGTCAAGAGGCTAATGTAACAATGTTATTTCAAAAGACCTACTTTAACCTCTACCATCAGAAAAGCGAAACCAGAACATGAATATGAGATTTAAGAACAGCATTATGCTCACAGAAACACACTTCATTCACAACCACAATTCATTAAAGTGTGCACACTGCGTTTTTATATTTTCCTTAAATATTAAAGTTGATCATTCTGTACATCTTAAAATGTGACAATTCTTGTTGCTAAAAATATATGTTGCTACAACATAAAAACCAAACAAAAGAGCTTAAGAAATGAGCAAATGCTCCTCAAAATAGATAAACCAAATCAATCAATGCTATTCAAGCCCAAGGCATTTTCAGTAACCACTACATATTAATTTTAATGATTGTTAATCAGGTATGTGGTTCTTCTTATTTTTTCAAACATTTATGGAAATAGTGATTTTGTATATTTACTTCCTATATCTTACCAGTCTCACCAGCATGGAAGATGTAGGAAATGTTGGCTTTAATCTCTGTGGTGACTGACAGAGCCTCTCGAAAATACCATATAGAATTTCCACTATCCTCTTTTCCAACCTACAAAAAACATAATTATAAGTACTTAAACCATAACAGAAGTAAAAAGTTGTATGGTTTTGTGAATAAAATGATGCATTCTTACCAGATCAAAGCCAACAACGATGTTTGGGTAATGCTTCTGCATCTCTATGGTCTTTTGTACTGCCTCTTTGACTTTAGACAAACTAAGTGCCCTGTTTACAGAACCAAACAAATGCTGTATAGTATCTCTTATAAAAAGCAAGGATGACTTGCTTGCTGTACTTTGTTTAAAAAATAATAAAAGTTTAGTTTTTTGACAAAAGTATTTATTTAACTTATTATTTAAGGATAATTATAGAAACTAACAGATTGAAACACAAATATCAATTTATGAAAATCTATTTATTTCAGTTTCATGTTTCCTGTTGTTTTTTTCATCACAAATTACTGCGGACAATGCATTAATACAAAAAAAGGATGCCAATCCATTGTAGGGACTCTGCCACCCTTCCCTTCTTCTGTCTGTATTTAAATGTCTGACCAGTCGAAGAACCCAAGTGTTAGTGGGCAACAGTAATTCACTATTGTACCACTCAAGCATCATCAATTCATTCATCCTCAATAAATAATTAATCCTGGTGATCACATAACTGGGCGCTTATAAAGAGACAGTTAATAACTTTGAACAAACTTAATACATTTGCTGCACTGTATTTTTTCAGGACAATTCATATTAGAACTACTAAAGTAAACAAATATATCCTGTCTTACCTGTGAACAGTTACAATAATCCGAGTCCCAATGAAATCAGGGTTTCTCAACATGAACTGTTCAGTTATGTTTTTATATGTCTGGAGGGACCATTCTTTGTCATGCACCATGCCATCCAGCTCATATGTCTAAAAAAGAAATTTAAGTTAATACATGTGTTGTATAAAGTTATCTGATGTGGATTTGTGGGCTGCATGCATGCATCATTTAGTGTTATCAAACCTTGAATATTATAAACCACAATTAGCCATTATTCATAGATTGAGAATCAAAGCTCTGTTAAAATACACTAGTTTTTTTCTACTAGTTAGTGCACTTAGAATGATGGTTTCAAATCTGTGATTTTATTTTTTTAAATGAGAATTCACCAACCTGGGACAAGCCAGTTCTCAGCTCTAGATACAAAATATTGTCATTATAAAGTTCCTGAAGACCTTGGTAGAAGTAATCTTTAAAAACAGAGGCATATGTAATCAGTCCTGAAATTGCGAGGAACTTTTTCTCAAACTGTTTCCACACAACATCCTGGGTAGGATATGCTGCTTCTGGGTCTTCAGTATAAAGTGTGAGGTTCTGCATTAAACTGAGAATAAAACATTGGGAGACAGTGATTCTCTTGTCTTATTAAATACACATTTTATGTACGTGAGCATGTGAAATGTCTAGAATAAAAAAATAAGAATTTATGGAAAATGGATGTAAATACAGTTCCTTAGATGTACTGTGACTTTTATTTAATTGCTGACAGTATGTACCGGAGGAATGTCATGTTCTATGCCAAAATTAATTTCATTTGTTAATACCCATTTCTGAATTTCAGGGTGACTCATTTTTGCCATTCTTTCTGACTACACGTTTGGCATAGAGCATAACAACATCCTGCACCACATATTGATGAGTGCAACAGTACACAGTATTCTCCAAACATTCTCTATTGGGGATAGGTCAAGACTGCAGGCTGGCTAGTTTATTACCTGCACCCTCATCTTTCATAGCTTTGCCTTGTAATGTGTGCATCTTGTGGTTTTGCATTGTGATATTGAAAAATGCATTGACATCCCTGAAAAAGATGTCACATAGGTAAAAGGGAGCACATATTTATCTAAAATTTAAGTGTAAAGTTCTGCATTAACAGTCCTACCAGAGAAGAGTAAATTACCTGACACAATTTCATCGTGTACACTTTGTGATGGTCCATCCTACTTCCCTCCAAGCCCAGAAAAATCAACACTGCTTCTGAACATAGTTAACATAAGGCTTTTTTGTACAGTAATGTTTCATAATGCTGATCAATGTTTGTTGAAGTAATCCCTTGCCAATGTAGTAATGTCAGCTACTGAGAGGCAGTTCTTGATGCAGTGCCATGGGAGAACTGAAGGTACAGAGACTCTTCCTAGAGCCAGTCAATCTGATTGATAGTAGGGTCACAAAGCTTCCCAAGGGTGACAAAGCTACAGCATTGCTATGTGGAAAGAGGAGAACCTTCCAGAAGGACAACAAATTCTGCTGCACTCCACCAATCAGGCCTGTATGGTAGAGTGGTCAGACTGAAGCCACTCCAAGGCAAAAGACAGCCCACTTGAAGTTTGTGAAAATGCACCAAATGGCCTCTCAGACCACAAGAAAGAAAATTCTCTGGTCTGATAAAAACCAAGATAGAACACCTTAGCCTGAATGCCAAGCCTCATGTCTGTATGAAACTAGGCACTGCTCTTCACCTGGCTAGTACCATCCCTACAGTGAAGCACGGTCGTGGAGGAGAAAAAAAAACCTGCTCCAGAGCACTCTGGACCTCAGACTGGGATAAAGGTTCACCTTCCAACAGGACAACGACCCGAAGCACACAGCCAAAATAACAAAGGAGTGACTTCAGGGAAAACTCTGTGAATGTTCTTAAATGACCCTGTCAGAGCCCAGACTTGAATCCGATTGAACATCTCTGGAGATCTGAAAATGCCCCAAAATAGGTGTGCCAAGCTTGCAACAAAGTATTGAGCAAACGCTAATAATACTTATGTACATGATTCTTTTAAAAAAAAAATACATTTGCAAAAATTCGAAACTATCTTTTTTCACTTTGGAGTATTGTGTGTATAATTTTGAG
>JAYDZG010000001.1:27548437-27576096 GCA_034509265.1 Microcambeva bendego | reverse complement strand
TAAGCCCACTTTAGAAAACTCCCGAATCAAAACAAAAGTGTGATTTGGTACCTCCAGCACCTCCATTTTTATCATTCATTGAGCAAAATTCTTTTAAGACTCATTTACCTCTCTATAACTTTGCCTATTAACTGCTCTTGGTGATTGTATGGAAACTGAGGAATGAAGTTTTAGGATTAAACGATTTAAAAGCTTTTAGGAAAGCTGTGAGGTGACCCACGACCCATTCTTGTAAGTCAAGACTGAATCTTTAATGAATCCTTTTTCAGTTCATTTTCTTTAATCCCTTAATCCCCCAATCTAAATGTGTTTACATTTGCAAAATACGATCAAGCTGGTAACCCAAAATTTTATACCTTTATACCTTTGTCAGTTTATTAATTACATTTTACAAAACATTTCAACAATCTATGTGCATCCTCCATCCAAAATTCTCCACCTTAGATCAATGCTTTACTTTCTACACATCAGTTATTCAGGATGCTAATTTAATCAATTATGTATTTTGAAAATGAAACCAGGTTGGATAAAACAGAACGTTATTAATGTTAACTATTCTAAGACACTCGGAACACATTACATTATGAAGTACGATTACATCAGGATGATAAACACTTCCTGAAGAAACAAATTGCCACAGATCACTTTCTGGCTCCGTCTAAACAGCGATTCTGAACAATACAGACGCCATGTCAACAGACCATCTAAGGACCCACCTTTAACCTTTTTACCCTAGTGTATTATTCCAGTTTCTGTGAAAAGGCATTAGGACTTCTATCACCTGTTATTTTACTGACAATGGCTTGTTTTCCCTAGGGCACATTACCTTCACAAAAAGAAATGTCCATTGTTTATCATGCCATCTGAGAGCAATGAGACTCTTTACAATGAGGCATTACGTACTGAACAACATGTCCAAAATAATTCACTGTAATTACTAACCAAGTCACCCGGTTACCTCACCGTGTCCTCTTTTAATCTCTTTTAATCGTACAACTTCAATACAGATGTTATGTGTGAAATGTTTACTGATCTTTGGAAGCAATGAGAGACCTGGACAGAGCGCCAGTCGATTGCACTTAATCATTTATTCACTCTTATGCACACCCAGGGGCAATTTAAAGTAGCTTGGCAGACAGAATGTGGAAAGAATCTGAAAACACTGGGGGAGACTAAATATTTCCACAGTGCTTATAGCATAGTATCAGTCATCCTGTAAATGTTGGGATGCTTTGTATAGGAAAAAACAACTACAACACAAACAAGTGACAGCCTACACACTAAATCTCAAATGAATTAAAAATGGGAAAAACATGTACTACTTAGTGCCAATAAACAATATTATCAACTATCGCAATCATTTTAATCCTTAATACAGTTAGGGGGAACAGTAACAGTTAATAGTTATCCGCATTATTAGTTAAGTTGAGTTTTTACGCTGATGTCCTTCCTGACGCTGAGCTTACATGGGTTTGGGACCCGCATTAAAACCATCCTAGTGGCTAGTAAGACTGAGATTAGAACTGCGGACTCTCGACACTGGTGTGCAGTGGAAAAATCCCACTACGTATATGATAATAAAATATCAACAACTAAGTAACTGCACTTATAGGTATAGTCTAGTACAGACTGCTGGGATTTGTGACTTGCTCTCTGCTAGACACAGTAGAGAAATAAAAGGAGCTTCTATAGAAGAAGGTAGCCCATCATTGAATTGGTTTGAATAGTAAGGCTTCAAAATCAGAGGGACAAAGCGGCAGGCGGAGTGATATGAAGCTTTTTATACCAAGTTCACACTACATGATATTGTTTTGCTTGATTTTTAACAGATTAAGCAACACTACGCAACAACAAAATGCAGCGTTTGTATTATATTTTGTCAAAAACTGTGAGGTCAGAAACTATATAACACGTCTGTCCCAACAACTACATATCCTGCGTTCCGATTGGCTGTAGTTCAACCCAGCACTCAGTGCCAGTCGCCTAACCGAAATCCAGACATTTCGCAAGCTAGAATTTTCTCTTCAGGTCACACACAGCGTTTGAGAGTCCTGTTTTGATCACAGAGCAAATGCAAAGTTGCTTTCAAGCCAGTAAATCTATTGGCGAGCAGTCCATGAGCAAAATAGCATGTAGAGTCGGCATTACTTAACATTTATCTTATTAATATGGTGTATTTACTGCTAAATGTCAGATGAGAAATCTTTCTATGTTTTACTGGGATCCTTAGTAACTATCCTAATGATTTGTCATTTGGGAAATGACAGTGGTTTGGTGAAGTCCTAGTTTCTAGGATTAAGTGCCTAGCTAGTTCGGAGACACTAAAATGCCTCAAACAACAAAAGTACAAAGTAAAAAAATAAACCATGTGTACACAATTACCTAATAAAACGTTTGTCCCAATTAAGACATTCTTTTACATCCTGGTAGTGGCGCCATCATCTTCAGCTGTAAATAATGCATGCAAGCTTTGGCTGATTTATAATTTAGCAGACCTTGTCCTCTAGGCTGGAGTGCTCTGTAGCTAACACAACCCTAAAGACACAATGCCGTCTTCATCTGTTGATGTATAAGTCAGAATTGTTTGTTATAGTATCCGAGAGTGCATTCGAATCTACCAAAACAAAAAGTGTTCTATCTAAGAGTCTAGATGCATTCATTTATGTGATATCAAGTTTTGACACAATATGTTTAACTATTGCTTCTGTAACTTGAATTAGCAGCACATCGGTCAGTTAAAACCTCTGACAGTACAAGAGTGATGACAGCTATAGTCATGTGACTTTCTTTCAATGTTTATTCCGACCGAGCAAATGATATTACACACCACATTCTCAGAAATGCTGGGGCAGTTATTCCTCCTCACATGTTTCCCAGGTCATTTGCTAGCAACCTGCTTTCATTGAAACGGCAATGCTGGCTTGAGCAGGTCGAGTTTTCAGCTGGCATGAGCTTGTCTGCTTTTTCTGGGTTGCCTTACTTTCCTACTTTTCCAAAAAGGTTTTGATCAGCATGCTATATTGTCACAACCAGTTCTCATCTCTGTGGAATCCTTTTTCTATCGTGCGTGGCAGATGGTTTTGTCTTTCCTTTGTCTATTACCCTTTTTTGTTGGTCGCTAGTTATTTTCCTACAATGGTTCAGAATCCTGCTTACTGGCTTCATTTTCTGTTCTTGCAGGGCTACACCGGGCACCTCAGTGGTAAAACACTATTCATGCTGATACACATGGTTGATTCGGTAAGACCACGCCGAGCCTAATTCTGCACACACTTGAAAATCCTGTCTGCAGTATAGATCTGCCTATCAAATGACACATACTGGGGAGAATCAGATGTGGTCACTGTATAGTCTTTTATTGACCAATAATTCGAAAACATCTCTTGATGGTGATGTCACACAGTTGTGAACATGTTTATGTCCCGTTTGTGAGTGTGTAGCAGGCAACGAATTCTAAATTGGCTTGCCAAAAATGAAATTGGCCAGGATACTCACAGCAAACAGCACTTTGTGTTTATTTATAGCGCTCCTTTGCATATTGTCTCTACCGATACATTTTGATTTGTAATGTTTGGGAATGATTCAATTCTACATGTAAATCTCTAGGTGATCTAGGGATATTGTGTGGATTTATATTGATTTGGCCAAAATCGGAGGTACACTTAAAGACTATAAGCCTTTCTTCCTAGTAGTTTGTTGGCATGAAGGTAGTGCCACAGCTCTACCCGCTGACTCACTCTATACACTGTACATGGCCAGAAGTATGTGAATATGAGATAATATCCACCTGTGCCAAAAGTTTAGGGGTGTTTCCTATGCACAGAATTTTAACCCTATAATCCAACACTCATAAGGCCGCTGATGGATTTTGAAACCTGATGCCTGATGAAAACATTCAAAGCGTAAGAAAATGTATGTTTGACATAATCTTTGGATCGACATGCTTACTGATGAACACTCAGAAGCCTGCTTGAGATTTGGCATCAGCAGTCATAAACCTGTAGTGATACCCAGTTAAAACCAAAACTACATAAACCTGACTGATATAATTCAGTGCAAATCATCTGAACAAAGTTAGTGTGGTTTTCACTTGCTTGTGCTGTAATGCTGAACTTTAATATAGGGCAGTGAAGTACATTTTAAAAGCTTCAAAACATTTCGGAAAATGATGAGGCAGGCATCAATTATTTGGCTTAAGATGGTTTGTTTTGTTTATTATATTTTATCATCATGTTTTACACTTTTTAAGTACAGACACAGTCACGGACAATTTTGTATCTCCAATTTGAGTCACTTGCGTATCTTTGGACTGTGTGAGGACACCCACGCAGACACATTGAGAACATGCAACCTCCACACAAAATGACATGGACCACTCGACCTGGTGATCAAACTCAGGACCATCTTGTTGTGAAGCAACTTAGCCACCATGCCACCAGTTTAAAATTGCAAGCAATGGTTTAAAGTGTACAGATTTTATATCACAATGGTCGACTTGGAAATGTTTTTGTTTCTAGATTGACCATGCATTATCCACATGACACCAGTGCTCACCGAACAAACAATACATCATATGGCCTAACCTGCATTCAGCAGATTACAGCCCGGCTGAGCATCTCATAGACAACTGAAGAATTGCAATTCATATTTTGGATGAATGGTTATGAATGGTTTCCGGACATCAAATGGCATTACTAAGATAGTCAGGACTGAGATACCAAATTCATTAGTCACTTGTGTGTACGTGTACATGATAATGTGTGGTCCTGTTCGGCCATACTGATTCAGCCTCTTATATGCTGGAGATGGTGTAGACGGCAGCAGTTCACAATGGCGTGGTGCTGAAATGAACAGCGCCTGGCTCTCCATACAGTACATGCTGACTGTCCATCCTGCACTGTAGCGACACAATCGCCGGTAATAGGTTATAAATAAATTCACTTACAGTCCAAGTGCTTCTTCTTGGGCGCCATGACTTCATGTGTGGTAGCTTTACACACAGCCCGGGCCACGTCCGAACCGGTGAGCTGGTACTGCGCGGCAGCGATGCGATCTGTCAGCGTCTGGCCCGACATCTTTCTCCCGAAGCCGTTTCACACTAAAGAAAATAGGCCCGGCGGATTAAGACCATACGCTGTTAGCCGATCAACCAGAAAATAAATCGAACCCTGTCTGATAAGTGATGCGTGAGATGATCACGATTCTACTTTCCCAAGCATAAAATATCTGCAGGGCTTTGTTAAATCCAAGAAAAATCCCAATGCAGCCCGGATGTGCTTCTTGACATCAGGGATACTGCGCAAGGTTGCGCTCTTCGCTTTCAGTCCGTGTTACGTAACGAAGACGTAACGAATCTGCCGTACCTTACGCCAAATGAGGATTATTATACCGGTCAGACACGAATTCTGATCCCTTTTTTATTCTTCTTGTTTCGCTATTAAAATTAAAATGTTGTTTTATAAATCCAACCCAGACGCGATAAAAAATATGTAGGCCAAATTGAAAAAAATAACTGTCGGCGTTTTTTATATGAGGATGACGCGCCTCGTCCTCGATGCTTCGTCGGCAGGATCTTTGCTATCTTAGGTGCGTGCGGTAAAACGCAAAGTCTGCTCTTGGGTTTAGTCTATACAGCCAATAAAAAATACAGAAAAGAAAATAGTATTTTCAATGCGAGTCTATTCTAGTTGGGTTACAGCTACGTGAGTTACCTGTCCGTGTCTGACAGCCTTGTCTGTCCTTCTCGCCTTTCACCGATTGGTGGAGACCGTCACGTGATAAAGCTTGGACAAGCCAGACGCACGATTCTTCTTGCGCAAAGGGGGTTGCGCCAACCCGTGATAGCATAACTTACTTCACCTTCTCTATCCCAAGTGCATTATGGGTGCTTTGCATATATTCATACACTTGGCATAGAGGTGGCACATCCATGACCCCCAATAGGAGGGCATCAGACAGAAAAATAGGGAAGGGTGGTCAATATAGTGCCTAGAGCATACAATACAGTAATTGATAGTTATATCGTACAGCTGCTCCCGTTAGGGTCGCCACAGAATATCGCAGTTCTCACCACCGACGTGGCACAGTTTTTACGCCGGATGCCCTTCCTGACACAACCCTCCAATTTATCTGGTCTCGGTAGTGATGCACTGGTCTTTGATTAATTCAGCAGGTTTTTTGGACTGTGGGAGGAAACAGGAGCACCCAGAGGAAACCCACATGGACACGAGAAGAACATGCAAACTCCGGAAAGAAAGGGCCTGGATCCACACTCTCTTGCTGTGAGGTGACAGTGCAACCCACTTAGCCACCGTGCTGCGCCTCAACTGCTTCGTGCTATATTAATGTTTTCCTCACCACATTTAGGTTGAGTAAAAATAAATGGTTTGGTACCAAATCAAATTTACCAATTTTCTTTACTATAAGGCTTACAATCGGTTGCCTCAATTTGTAAAAGTTTAGTTAACCTATTAAAACGTATGTCCTCACAGAAAGTGATAGCTTTGAACCAATGAGAAAAAAGTCATTCCTTGAAACAAGTTAGAAAGCCAATGATAGCCACAATATTTATGATTACAAGCAACAGGTTAGCTTTCAAAGGAGCACACACCTTTTCGAATCATTGCACCACACACCATTACCCTACCTTACCTTAAAACCTAATGTTACAGATCCATAGTTTAACTCTTTCGCTCACCATTTTTCCTGGTCACGGTGGATCCAACCTTATCCAGTAAAGCTTGTGCGGAAGGAAATGCTGGAATGGCTGAGTGCATGTATTCATGTCAGTTTTTAAATCCATGACACCACATACATTGTTTTTCTTTTTTTCTTTTGTTTTTTTTTACTGGGTAGTGACCCATATACTGTACATAAGTTCCAGTTCCAATTGATAAAATGAAAAGTGAAAAAGTGCACATGGTTACTTAGTTAAACAGATTTGTCATTGGAGAAAATACAGCTGCAAATTTAAACCCCAACTACAATAGAAAAAAAAATAAACACTTTAATAAGGTTAGAGCAAATGAAGCATCTACAGAACCACGGTAAGGCAAAACAAATAACATCCTGTTGTTGCTACTTCCTTTGTATACTGTTAATCATATTTGCTCAGCTTCTGGTGCAAAATGCTGTGACAGCCTTACCTTCAGCAAACTCCTCCCACTTTCATTAATACCTGTATGTATTTGAAATGCACTGTGGAAAATTATATATGGCACACATAGTATTATGCAGTGGAAATGTTATTTTAGCCATACAAAAATCTTACAATGACATTGATAAAAAAAAAAAATAAATAATGAGTGAATACATTTAATTTAAACAGCTTTAGATGTTATGTAAGCATTTTTGAGAGTTTTTGTATTCATCAGCACTGTGCTGTTATTTTGCATAGCGTCCTTTTTCTATATTGTTTTGATTTTTGTTTGTTTGGATTTTTTTTTTTTTCAAATTTCCAGTGTAAAGTGTTGTGAGGCCTAAACAACAATAATATAATATAACTGTGTTCAAGGTAACTCAAGGAATAAGAAGCAGACCAGTTGACAGATTTCTTGGGGCATGGCATTACAGATGAAGAAAACAGCTCAACATTCAAAATGAGTAAAGTACAACCCTAAACATCTTAAATGAAATGACTTCCTACATTCTGTTAGATTAGTTTGATTTGCCTCTTTTAAAAGGAGGCCAAAGTTTATCTAATAACACAGTAGCCACTTGCCAATGAAATTAGAAATTCTGAAGCCCACTGGCACCCAAATACAAAAATACAATAAAAGAAAGAAGGAAGAAAATCTGATTTGAAGACTCAATATCTGTTGCCTGAACATACATGGAAATTTGGTGATAGCTCCAGTAGCTACAGAGATAGGGTCTAGACCATATTTTTTATAGTATAAGCAGGTGTGAGCATCTTTCTGGGATGCAAACGTGGCGTTAAAGAGACTGGCATTTAAGTTTGACATTGGAAAAACAAGGGTAAAATAGTAATTAAAGTATAATATAATTAATATAATTATTAATTATAGGTTTTACATTATTCTATGTACAATTTATATATTCATAATTCCCACACTTTTTTCTTTTTTAAAACTAAAGTTATTCGGAAAAAATAGGCAACATATAATTAAAGTAGTATTAATATCGTATTAATTTTTTACATTATTTTATGTATCCTTTTAGTGAAGTATTTTATTTTATATTTATTTATTTATAATTCCCACACTAAACTAAAGTAAATCAGAAAACAATTTAGCCACCTATATAGATTGATGATTGAATTATTCAAGGGACACCACCAAAATGTTGGGCTTCTGGCTGCTGTTTGACATCAGGTTGAATGTAATTGTTTGTTGTTGTTGTTGTTGTTGTTGTTATTTTAATAGCGGTGGCGGTTATTGTATTGTACAGACACCAAAGTGACGTTTAACGTGGAAATTAATCTAAAATGACGATTTTATAAATCTTATGTTACATAATTTCATTTGTTTAATTGATTACGTTGTTGTGCTTGCTTTCGTATAGTAATTCTTGTTCATTTCACATTTTTATTAGACTAGAAAATTATAAAATAGGGTTATTTTGAAAATGTAATTACATCGGGTAGCAACACCAAAACTTGCAAAACTATAAATGTGGAAGGTGTTTAAATGTAGAAACATGAAGAAATAGTAACTAGACGGTAAAATAAAACCATGTTCAGTTTCAGCGCTATATTAGCCGTAGTGAAAGACTTTTATTGTAGTTTGAATAAAGCGGAAGTGACGCGTTACTCGTTATAGGTTCACGTTGTTGTTCGAAAGCATGGCTCCAGGTGGGAAAATCAACAGACCCAAAACTGTAAGTCTCATTTGTAATCCTGTATTTATTGGTCTTTTGTGCAGTGGATGGTTGTTTACAACAATATAATACCTGAACGTAAGCTTTAGAAACAGTTTGGTGACATTGTTGACTTAACCCTCTGATTACTGTTAGTCACACTAAAAAGTTATGGCATCATACTAACTCACTGTATTTGGTCTATTGCTATAGGAACTGGGGAAAAATCTCTTCAAGCGACGAAGACTTTTGACCAAGCAGAAAAGGAAAAAGCATCGCATTGTTGGAGCAGTGGTGGATGAAGGACTCATAACAAAACATCACCTGAAAAAGAGAAGGTGGGTCAGATGTACAGAATCAGATCCATCATTAGTTTGCTTGGTTTGTAACCGGTGTACCAAGAGAGCCCAGTAATGCTGATTACTTACATGTCATTCATTTCTAGTAGATAGGAATTTACACCCAGCAACACTGGCCAATCATGAGCTTGTTATATAATTAAAAAGTTTGATGTTCAGTGATGAAAACATCTGTATTAGCTTTAGAGCAGAAAATAGATTTCTATTTACATTGTGTTTAATTACTAAGGCAATAAATTGCCTACAATCCCATTAACCTTCTGTCGGGGAGAGCAGCACAATGGTAAAGTGGGCTGTCGCCTCACAGCAAGAAGATCCTGGGTTCGATGTATGTGATGAATCTAATTAAAGGTGTTAAACAGTATGTTAAAATCCTAATAAACAAACAAATCTCTTGGAGACTTCAATGCAAGCATAGAAAAAAGCATGTTTTGTGATAGTATACCTTACATTGACGTTTTCTTGCACAGTTTTTTGTAATTTTACCCATGAACTACCTCATATGATTAACTCAAGATAGTAAACATTTTCTCTGTATAACTTCATTTCAATTCAATTAATGCATTCTTCATTCCTGTGCTGCCAGATTGTTTGTCAGGTGTTTTTTAAAATGTGCATCAATATGTAGTAACATACTAACACTATTTTTGCTTTAGTTGATTCATTTAATGTAATGATAACACTTGCATCATCCTTGCAAGTTTATCTTTTTATGCCATAGCTCAATAGAAAGTTTTTTAGTATTTCATTCTACAGACAATTCTTTGAAGCCATTCTTGAAGGGACAATCAAGTTACTTATCATTAAATACACGCTTATTGTTTTGTCATTCCACAGCTCAAGCTCAAGAGCGAACATTACTCTATCTGGAAAGAAAAGACGAAAACTGCTAAAGCAGCTGCGTCACATGGAAAAAGAGAAAACAACCATGGATGGTAGTGACTTTATTCAAATTTGAGCATGCTTTTTTTGTTTCTGGAATTCTCACATACATAATGATGATCTTTAAAGCATATAGATGACAGCATATGCAGTTGAAAAATGCATATGTTCCCTTCGGTAGTATGGTGTTTTTTAACTATGCAAGTTCCTCGTGCCATTGGCACTAACTCTCTCCATACCATGACAAGCAACTGGCTTCTGAAGTTTGGATGTGTACAGACCTCAGATTAAGATTCCTCATTCATCATCTGTGGGTCAGTGCTGCTGGGACATAAGACAGAATCTGATTAGCTCTGGCTGGGTCGCTTGAGTGAGGATGTATGATGACCCGAAACACCTGATGACTCCAGGGACATCACTGAAGATGTGTCTTAGTTCATCACAGGATGTATTTTAAAGCGTAGTGAACAGTTCATCACAATGTTCAACTAAACATACTAATCAAAGTCTAAAGATGCAGTTAGTATGTGATTTTAACATGCAGTCAGTTACATTTTTGACAGCAAAAACCCAATAGCAACTTGGTTACTCATTAACAGCCCTTTTCTGTAATACATTCTTTTGTAAATCTATATCCAAACTCCAAACAATTTTGCAATGCTTTATTTATCTGATATAAGCAAAATTGCAAATAACTTAGCCTAATGTTCATTATATTGTGAAAATAAAATGGGGCAAAGCCAGAAATTACTGTTGAATGTTCCTGAACTTTGAGCTCTCCGATGGCAATGCGTGAAAAACTATTTTACTTCTCTGTGTTGCATCAAGGAATGTAACCTGGAACACGTTACACAAAAAGCTGTACATCATTTCTGTGCAGAAACACTTCAAGTTCTCTTTCATCTAAAATATTTTTTGTTACAGCTGAGACAGCGCCACAGAAGAAACCAACACCTGCTCAGAAAACAAAGAAAACCAAAGCTGCTGATGTAGATATGATGGATATGGAATAATTATTGCTGTGATCCTGTATGTTTAACATAAAGACATGTTCTGTATCTGCACATCTATAGAAACAACTTAATTCATTCTGAACTACAAACTCATTTTCTAAAAATGGACATTTTTTATTTTAAAGTTTTAATGTAAATGTATAAAAAAACAGTTTGAATGTTTTACTGATCAGCTTCATTAACTGTGTTCAACCACTGTTGTATTTTTATGTTCACTGTGGGTTTAACAAAGTGGACTTGAGGCACTAAAATCCCTGGACAGATTCCATAACTGGGTGCACACACATTGATGCCACTGGATAACAGGGCATGAATAAATAAATAAGAAAAATATTTCAAGTGGCTCCAAAATAATTGGAACTGTTACATCACTTTTCCATGAATCCTTGTAACTATTTTATTATGCGAACTGTCAAACAACTCTATCGGAGTGCAGAGCACTTGCAAAGTTAAAAATAAAATAGTAAAAAAAAAAAACATCTAGAATGCTGAATGTTGTCAAACCCTAACCCTGTATAAAAAGCCTTGTGAGCAGGTTTCAAGTGGCTTCGAGTGCTATGTCGAAGATTTTTTTTTTCTAAAAACAATCTGTGTAACATAACATGGTGTTTAAAAAATAACTGATTTTAAAAAAGCAAATGCAAATACAGTGCAAAATAATTATATCTTTTATTTCCATAAATGCAAAAGAACTGAAAAGGCTATACATTAAAATAGTTTATGTTTATCCTTTATATAACGTTAAAAAACTTTTTAAAAAATAGGCTTTTAAACATAGCAGCGGCAGCATTTTTCTTTGTAAACCTCAGAATTAAAATATCTATGAACTGAATGAGATGCTGTAAACTTATTTTAAGATTTGACATTTAAAATTAAATTGTGATAAAATTCAAAATATCTTTGTATGTGTGTGTGCATGTCTGTTAGCCTGGTTATGGACTGGCAACCTGTTTCTTACCATTCACCCAGTGAATGTGAGCTACCTGCAGTAGTCGGTATTGATAAATATCTAAAGTGGTCCGGGGTGGCACGGTGACTTAGTGGGTAGCACTGTCGCCTCACAGCGAAAAGGTCCTGAATTCGATCCCTGGGTGGGGTGATCTGTGTCCTTTCTGTGTGGAGTTTGCATGTTCTCCCCGTCTCTGCGTGGGTTTCCTCTGGGTACTCCGGTTTCTTCCCCCCCAGAGTCGAAATACATGCTACCAGCTTGATTGGAGATGCTGAATTGTCCTGTAGGTACCTGCGATGGATTGGTGCGCCATCCAGGGTGTTACCATGTGCCTTGCGCCCATTGAAGTGCTGGGATAGGCTCCAGCACCCCATCCCCAACCCTAATTAGGATAAGGGATTCAAGAAAATGAACTTAACTGAACAAAAGTGGTTTAAGGAAGGAACACTGGGATGCAGGTGATAGTCGTGGGTGGCAAGACTCATCGATGCACATGGGCTGATGAAATGTGGTCTGATCAGATGAGCTACTAAGATCAGATTGCTGAAGTTAATGCTGGTATTAAATATATCAGAATACACGGTTCCTTACAGTTGCAAGGTTGTTTCGTCAGAGAAAGGCAGACCAACACAATAGTAAGAAAGTGGTCATAATGTTATGCCTGATCTATGTACATCCTAAACGTAACTCTAAGTCTTCACAGGTGTCCAATCTATGTATTCCTAATGAGAAATAGGGTTCGAGAAATGAAAATGTTTGGTCTTTTTAAGTTTTTTAAGTATTGTCGTACTGGTTTAGGTCTATGGTGAGGTAGTGTAGTGATTGTTAGGGCAACATACGGGGATTTGAGTAACGTATGTCGTCATCGCTCAGCTGGTCGCGCGGAGGACAAAAGAGCCAAGATGGTTGATAGTACTCAAAAGGCGTTTTCATTGCTTTAAAGCATCTATGTCTAATTCAGCATCCGAACACAACGTGCTCGGTTTATGAACGCTGCGTGGGCGGTGCCGCCTTCAGAGGCCAGCTCGTTTCGGTTTGTTGTGTAATTGCACAGTGCGTTGTGTCATGTCTGGTTCTATTGTGTGTTAACGGGAACCGACCTGAGTTTTGTCTGATCTAAGATGTTCACGGAGAAGAATTCTGTGTTTACCGACATTACAACATGGTCTGTACTCGTTGAGATATCTTGGACAGAATGATGTATTCGCGTTTTGATGCTGAACCTGACTGCACCATCTTAGACGCCGGTGACTGTTTGCATCTTTAAGAAACGCAAAATGAGCAGCGGATACCCAGACTAATAAAAATCGTGCAAATGTATTTACTGGATCCGGAGGTTTCCTGGTGTTCATTGTTCCAGGGTTTCTGCGCTTACTGTGAACGTAAGTAAACTAATATTACAAAAGCTTAATAATAGAATTACAGTAATAGAATTTGAACACATAGTTTAATAAAGGCCTTGAAGAAGAGAAGTGTTGAATATTTCACTGTGATCGCGTCACGGCTTTGATATGACAGTAGGTGGCGCGCTGTACTGTATCCTAGCGACGCATCATCATCAGCACCACTGCCACACTTATTTTAGTGATTTTAATGGTTACATTGTTTTGTCATTATGACATTTACACGGCGTATTGTACGAAGCATATTAAAAGTGCAGTGGTATTTTTAATAGTTACTTTGTTAAACATTGCTTTGATTTATCATGTGAATCTCTTGTTGTCATTTCAGGACAGATTAGTAAACGGAGAAATTTATTAGGGTTCCAGACAGTAAGGATTAAGAGTTTTTCTTGTATTTATTTTTTACTGTTAACTGCTATAGGTAGGGGTTGCCAAACAGATCGAAATTCACATTATTGGTTTAGCATTTTACGCCGGACTCCTTTCTTGACTCAATTATCCTATTTATATGGGCTTGGGACTGGAACTACAACACACTGGTTTATGCATTCTAGTGGCAAGGTACCTATGGGACAAGTTTTTGTCTCCAAGTAACATGATTGAATGTCTTTGGACTGTGGGAGTAAATACACACAGATGTGGGGAGAACATGCACACAGAAAGGACCTGAATCACCCAAACCCAGGACCTTCCACTACCCACTTAGCCAGCGTGCTATTTTTTGGCCCATGGGCAACACAACGTTGGAAAATTGGCAGACTGGCACAGGCCAGTCGCAGATGGAGGATGCTCTAATATAAATTATCAGTCAAAGGATGCATTTCTGTATGTAGAGATGACTTGATTTTTTTAGCAAAGATCGTTAGTGTTTGAAGTTTGCCATCTAGTGGAAGGAACTGAAACAAGGTCTTCCTAAAAAGGCAAAATAAATGCTGTCTGTAGGACAATGTTGTAAATACTCAATGGGGCCAGAGTAAACAGTCTAACAATCCATATGTGGCCCACAAGCTGTAGTTTGCCTACTACTAAATTTTCTTTTATTATGAATTAAACCAATATAAATTAGTTGACATTTATCCATTCATCCATCCATCCATGAAAAAAAACGCACATCCTGGTGTAAAAGGGCCCACAATTTACTTTGCAGTATTTCAAAAAAATCCCCAGCTAGAAAGTCCAAGGATTAAATTGTGGAAGAATAAATCAGTTCAATGATATAAAACAATTAGACACTAAGGTGGTGCAACAGGATTTTTTTCTAGCACACCAGAGCTCACCTTGGTTTGACTTTCATTCTGCCACCGGTTGTTAGGGTGCCATCCAGTGGGCACAATAGGCAGTGCCTGCAGCAGACAGTAATTGGACATCATGTCTGCCTGTGTGGGTTGACCGAAGTGGTTGTGGTCTTCAAATGCTGTGCAAAGACCAGACCAGAGGTGCAAAAAGGAGTCATGAGAGAAGCGAATATACCCATCGAGAATGCAAACGACAACTCAGCTATGCTAAATTGGGAGAAAAGAAGAGAAATGCATAAATAAAAAATAAGGCTTTAAATATATTTTTTACTTCCATCAGACAAGAGGAGATGTATAAACGAAATATTTAATAATAACAAAGACACAATCAGGGTAAACAGGACAAAACCATATGCAAACACAAATGACCTATGCTAAGCTAAGTACTAAAAGCTAATCTTACTACACAGAAGAACTTATGCTAAACATTAATGCTAAGCTAAGGGTCAGGGGTGAGACTGATTCCATAGAGAGTCTTCGAATCTCGGTTCACTTTTGTAACACTCACTGAATCGAGTCAGTGAATCAGAGCTTGTTTCGAAGGCTTTACCGTCACGTGACTATAACATTTAATCAAACAACTGATCACTTTCTGAATCTCAGAGAATGACACATTTAGAACGTAATGGTTTAATAAGTAAAGATAACCATTTGCTAATGAAAACAAATACTTCGGAATTTATAAAACTACCGAGGGTTCGTATAAGCTGCAGACTGCAATACATTTTTAGGCCAGCAGGTGTCACTGTGATCTGATCAAATTTCAATGCTTCAATGCTTCGAATCATTTTCTGCAAAATCAAGAATAAGCTTCAATGAGGCTTCATTTGCCCATCACTGTTAATGGCTAAATACAGGAAACAAATCAACACGCTAAGTATAACAAACATGACAGAACCAAAAGCATGACACTAAAGGCAAGACAAATCATGATCATGAACATGACCACAAAATAACCACTGCCTGACTGCTCCCAGAGATGGGACTGATTGTGCAGAAGAGATGAGCGTGGCAAGAGTGCAAGAGGCTGCATGTGTGACATGAGGAAAAGGGGCCTTGTTCAGGAAGATTAGAAAAAAGAAACGGTCACTGTAAAACAGCTCCAAAAGTCTGGATGAACAACCATCTTCAAAACCCCAGCACAAGGAGAAGGGCAAACTCCACTTTACTTTGTCAAATATTCATTTGCTTACAGCAAATTATATAATTATATTTACATTGATAGTGTCACTGACCTTTCATACATTTCTAAGCAAATATTTTGATTACTTGAAGTTGGGTTCTGTATTATTGCTGTATCAAGCCAAGCTGTCGTTAAGATGACATAACATTTGTTACAGAAAATCGAGCAAAGTTCTTCTAAGATAAAGGAGTGTACATGTACAGTGGAACTAATGGACTTCAGACTGTCTTGTTTAATTTTACCGACAACACACTGGTTAGTACCTTATTAAATCATTGTTTTAAATTTATTGTTTTAATTTTTTCTTTAATTCTGGTTATTTACATAATTAAAGGAAATTATTTACATAATTTGTGAAATAGTGAAATACTTTGTGGTATATTTTAATAATGTTCATGAAAGAGCCATTAAGTTCATGAACAATTACCAAAGGAAAACAGAACAAAAATAATGACACAGTATTTTGTTTTTATTTTAATTGATTAATGAAATAATTCATCTGCATGTGTTAATTCTGACTGTAACTTATTTGGTCTAACATAAATGCTTAGCAAAAGTTTTGATAGATAAAGAATGATTCATGTCTAAAGTGGATGTCTGTTTTTTTCTTACAAGCCCTTTACATTTGTTATCCAGCAGAAATTAATCCACTCCCGCCAGGACTCTGAGAAGCCACTGAATCTTCTGAGCTCTGTAAGCCATGATCTGGGCCCATAAAGACTCTTTCAGGGCAGCTATGCTGCTGCTTGTGACTTTGCTCTTCTTCCAGGCTTGTTCTACCTTCAGTACCAACAGCGAAACATGTTACTCCAGACAGCATCGAAACACCACTGTGAATGTACGCATGGCACTGAGTAATAAAAAGACCATAATGGAAGCCACCAAGAAAGAGGTTGAAAATGACTGTATTCTATCCTGCTGTTCAGAAGAGCTCAAACCAGGTATGTTACAGAAAATGTTACAAATAAGCTGTAACTTTGTATATCTGCCATGATGTTTTATATGATCAGTTACTGAGGCTCTGAACTAGGCTTGTTTTAGTTTTATATGCACTATATGGGGGGGCTGTAATTATATTAGTATATTATTAGTATAGTTATACATAGTAATTTTGATGTATCTTGTACGTTCAAAATAACATGCTATGTATCTTTACCAATCAGAAACTTTTTACACCCGGTCAAAATGAAAATTAATTTACCAAAAGTATCCCAGCCTGGTGGTTAGAGAACTGGGCTTGTGATCAGAAGGTTGCCTGTTCGATTTTAAGAGCCATCAGGTCACGACTAAAGTGCCCTTGAGCAAGGCACCTAAACTCTAACTGCTCCCCAGGCGCTGTGGCTATGGCTGTGTGCTTACTGCCCCCTAGTGTTCACTAGTGTGTATATGTGTGTTTCACTGCAAGGACTGGGATATAATGAGGAGGATGAATTTCACTGCACAGTGATGAAAGAGTATTCTATAAAAAACACCTCGGTTCGAATCTCTGCTCTTCCACCTATCATTATCTAGCAGGAAGAATTGGCACTTCCTGCAACAGAGAACAACTGGGTATCATGTCTGCTGTGGGAGTAACCGTACTAAGTGGGTGGGGTCTTCAGACACTGTGCATAGATCCTGATTAGCAGTCTGAGGTGTCTGTTCAGAAAGCTTGGGTGAAAAGGAGGAGGAGTGCGTTGCAAGTAAACACGTCTCAAATGCAATCAGGATCTCCAGCAGCGGACGACACATTTATAATGCTAAATTGGGAAAATTATTTGTTTTAAATATAGGGATTCAGATACCTGAAGCTGTGGGTAGCACTGACACCTCACAGCAAGAAGGTCCCCAGGTGGGGTTGCCCGGTTCCTTTCTGTAAGAGTTTCCATGTTCCTCCGGTGTCTATGTTGGTTTATTCAGGGTGCTCTGGTTCCCCACAGTCCAAAAAACATGCAAGTGAGGTGAACTGGAGATCAAAAACAATTTGTTCGATAAAATATGTATACAGATTATGTATCATATTATATAGACAAACTTGTGTACTGAAGAAACTTGTTTGATGAATACCTACCATGCATCTGTCATAAATTTAACCAGTGTAAACATGTAGTTTAAATCCCAATAAACGAACACATACCTGAAGTAATTCCTACTTTATCTTTCTCACAGGGCAAAAGTGCAATATGGTTGTGTACAAGCCACTAAGCCAAGCTGTTATCGAGAACTGCTATTTGTTTTCTTGTGAGACTGAGCAGGACTGCCCTCTGATGGCAGCCAAACCTGGAATCAACACTTATGATATTTTCAAAGGTAATTTTTCAATTAAATGCAAAAAATCAAGTTAGATTAAACTGTATGGTTTACCTGAGTAGTTGTGGAAGTATATATTTATGAATAATAAAATATTATATTATAAAATGCATGTTTATTTCTGAACCTAATTAATAACTTAATAAATTAAGTGTTAGTTAATGATTTCTATTTTTGCTTACTTTCACAAGGTATGACTCATCCTGCTGCAAAAGAAAGTGACAGTAAACCCTCCCTGCCTATTGCCAACAACATACTGAGTACCAACACAACAACCATGAAACCAACCACTACAACCACCACGTCCCAGCCCACTACCCAATATAATACACAACCTCCTGCAACCACTTCTACCACATCAACTACCACTACCACTCCTAAAACCACTACCCCTCAATCTACAACCTCCACCACCATTGCTTCCACCAGCCCTGACATTATCCTCCTTACAATGCCTGCTGCAACCATGGTTATAACTCCAGCATCTCCCACTACAACTCCCACTACCACTATAACTCCCACTACAACTATAATTCCCACTACCACTACAACTGCCACTACCACTGCAACTCCCACTACAAAACAAAGCACCACCACAGCCACAAAAATAGCTTTTAGTATCCCGCCAAGCACCACAACTACAAGGCCACATCAACCACATCAACCCTCAGTTCCAGTTAGGTCTCCCAAAAAGCCTAGCAAACCATCAAGAAGACCAGACACCCATGGTAAAGCCAACACCCAGAAACAAGCCACACACAAAACAAGTGCACATGCTACCACTTCACCAACTACTACCACTACAACTACTACTAGACCTCCCATCACTACTACTGAACTCACTACCACTAAATCCACTACTACAACCACGACAACAAGTACTAGATCTACAGCCACCACCGAAAGGACAACTGTAGAGGTTGTAGAAATGAAGAATTATCCAAAGGATGAAGATTCCGGGTCTAACTCTTTGAGCCATCCACCAGCCCCTACACTGGACAAATCTAAGGAGTCACGAACAATTTGGAAGAACAGTCTTATTGTTCTGGTGCTACTCACAGTCATAATCCTAATGCTGATTCTGGTTATTGTGGGCCGCAAAGCCATGGAATCCTTTGACAGGAGACACTACACGAGACTAGAGCTCAATGACCTGCACTATGAAATCTGAAACCCCCACCACACTTTTGAAGAGCAAAGAGACAATCCTGTTCACGTTTAAAGCATTTTCTCCTGACCACTTTCATTCATATAGGACACATTGGGTAAAAGTAAGAAAAGTAAGTTTTTCACCACTGTGAAATTTTGTCCTCTACCTTTTAACCTAATCCGTGCAGTTGAACACACATACACATACTAGTGAACACTAGAGGGCAGTGAGCACACATGCCCAGAGAGGTGGGCAGCCTTACCTATGGTGCCCCTGGATGTAACTTCAAAAGATGTAACTTCAAAAGAGACAGAAACAAGGTGGAGATTAATATAGAATACAAGTGTAGAGAAAATTAAAAAGCAATACTACAACCTCAGGAAGATTTTTTTTTTCAATTTAAGACTTACCTAAAGTTAGAATCATGTGCTATGGTAATGCAAGTCATTACCAAGGACATGTGCATTAGTCATTTATGTTTGCTTGGTGTGAAGCATTAACTGCAACGTCATTTTATCTTGTTGTGTTATTTTGTTGTTCAGTTTGGGTTTAGTATGCAGTTTAACCATGCTATGAACAAACTTTTGGTGAATATTGTATTTAACATCAAAGATGAGGTGAATGCTGGTGAAATGGAATAATTTATACATTGATAGACGTATATACTTATAGACATCAGATTTACCAAGCTCAGACTAACAGTGTCGGTCAAATAATTTAGGCAAGTAGTTTTTCTTTTATTCCATTTTGCAGATAGACTAAGTGGACATGGCATTGCTGGTAAAATAAGACATGGTATTACTTTTAAAGGATGACAATGAGGTTTATAGACTAGAGGGCTCAGGTGGCACAGTGGTCTAACACTCTATACCACTTTACAAGTGAATTACCAGTAATTATTAGATAGTGATTAGGAATATTTCTCTCAAAAAGTTCGGGTTATTTGGCTTTTGACGTAAAAAGTTCCCACTACAGTGATATTGTATCATGAAAGTAAGGCATTTAAATAGAAGCATGCAATGGTGATTTTCTCATTTCAAACTATTTATTAAAACAGAAGCCAACAACAGTGACTTGTATAACCCAACAAAAAATGTCAATGTCTCAATAACTTGTCATGTGCCCTTGAGCATCAATTACAGCTTGACAACGACATCTCATGCTGTTCACAAGACGACTTATTGTCTGCTGATGGATGGCATCTGACTAATAATATTAAAACTAATGATATTAATACTATTAAATGGTAATAACACTAATGTAATAAAAGTGTCAGTCAAGTAAACATTCAAATAAATTAGGGTGTTTTTAGTTTAACGTTTCTTTTTTTCTGCTTGATTCTAAGACTGTAGGCAATGTGAGCGTTTTTATTTTTTTTACATTGGGAACATTGTTAACAGTGACCAAAAAGCAATTATAGAAGTATAACATTTTTACATTTTCTCCCCATTTTCTAATTGTAAATCAGATAATATTTTTTTTCTTGTATGATATCTGTGATGACGTGCTATTTATTTGGTACATGTCTTTGTTAGTACTATCAATGGATTAATAGAGACTACATTCTTTAGAAAGAAACTTTTTATGGTCACAATTATTTAATGGAGTTTTTCTAACTGAACACAACTACTAGTTTACTTTTTGCTGTACATTATTCCTGGTTGTATTTTTACTACTGTATTTACACATATTGCATTGATTCTTATAAGATTCATAGATACCATGTTCATATTCGTAGTGCATTTTCATTTGGTGTGAAGATATACGCTAACGCTTAATGTACATTACACTGGATGTGCACTATTTTCATATAAATATTTTCCTAAGGTGCAACTGCGTGCTTGCAAATGTCTGAGATGATTCTTAGTCGTAATAAATCAAACTGTATGAGTTATAATTTTGCTTAAACTTTGCGATGTTGCTGCTGTGTTTTGATACTATTTTTAATTCTCCCTGCTGATGTGCAGATTAACAACTGTTTCGCATGGTTTTTTTTCATCATTTCTTTCCAACTTTTGGTATAATGTTATTCAAAAACACTGAGTTCAATAAAGCAACAGGACAAACAAGAGCAGTGAATGAAGTACCAGATATTTAAAACATGTTAAAGTCTGTATTACACTTATTCTAACATAAAATGCTTTTTTTTTTTCATTTTACCCTGAAACATATTTTTGTCATTATATTATTGTTTGTTTTTGCACCTCTTGATACTTTTGGATGATCACTGGGCTATTGCTGGGTGAAAAGTAGAAAACACCCCAAATAGGTTGCCAGGTTCATACAGACACATTCACATCTTGGGCAGTTTGAGTAACTCCAATTAACCTGACTACAGCCGACTTACCTGTCTTTGGAATATGACTGGCACCTGGAGTTCCAGGATCCCACTCTTGGGAAGAATATGCAAAACTCCTCATAGAAAGAACCCACATCCTTTCAGCACTTCGTCGACAGTGGTACTCACCAAGCCACCATGCTGCTTCTTCATTACAACATATTTCATTTAATACTGAAAAATAAAATACTTTTTACACAAACATAAGGCTTATACATGTATACATTTGTTAGGTAGACACATTCATCATAAAATGTTTCATTTAAGATGATTCATTTCTGGTAATGCTACTCTAAACTTAAATGAATTGTTGCTATGCGTTCTGGACAGGTTCTGTTCCTGTAGTTTTATACAGTTATGTTAATACTTTGGTTTTTGGCCTTCAATACATTATATTACTTTACTGAGCTAATAAAGAGACTAAATTAGCTTAAGATGACGTGGAATCTCTCAGGAGGACAATGTGTGTTAAAAACAGTATTGAAGCTTTGACTGTGAAATTAAATTCTATATGACATGTACTATAGGTGGCAGCAATTATTCAATTACTGATCCTGAGCTTCAGCTTTTTCTTTAGTCCCTACAACCAGCTCGTCGAACTAACTTTGTTTGCACAAATCCTTTATCTTGTTCTTTAATTTGCTTTTTTGTATTATATAATTATGTATATCTGGTATTGTTTTTTCTGTAGTTGCTTTTAACATTTTGAATTCAATGTATTTTCTCTGATTAATAATAAAACATTATCTTTTAAAACGTGATTCTGGTCCATGGCTAATCAGCATTAGCTTGCTACACAAATACAAATAATGACATGTTTAAACAAATCCTACATTAAATGAATGATACAAATAAAGAAAGTATCCTCACATAAAAATGTGTCTGTTCTTTCCAAACCTGTCATCCCAAAGTATTTCTGAAATTGATAAACTTTATTCCTCATTTCAAACCATGAAGGTTCAATGCACCCTTCTTTATCTACAATTTATTGCCATAATTTTTGACTTTGTTCTCAAGCTATTACAACTTTATTCCCAAGCTCAAAAATGTATCTTAATGTCGTTGTAGTGTCCTAAAATATTAGTATAGTGTAGACTTATAGAAATACATCCAGCAAATAGCACTGAGAGGTTATGACATAAACAAAATACAAAAGCACACTGTAAATTCTTTTTACAAATAGCTTTACATCACACAAGTTTCTCATGGGTTTAAAGGTTTAAGTTATTATTCCAACCCCAAATAAAAAAAAGTTGGGACAGCATGAAATTATTTTCTTTTGTGCTCCTTACATTTACTTTGACTTTAATTGCAGACTTGAACCTGATATATTTCATGTTTTTTCAGGTCAACCTAATTTTATTTATCGCATAAATGAAAAAAAAACCCATAAAAATTCATAATATGTACAAACATGGACATTCATGGGTACCAAACGATTTAGTTTTTCAGCTTTTGCCGCATGCTTCCTGCAAGAACATCTTGAAATGTGCAACAGTAGGGTCATAATTGGTTTCAGAATTTTCTACACATTCTCTGTTGGGTACAGGTCAGTCCAGTACCCTCTTTTTCTGTTAGCTAGGCTACTTTATTGTGTGCAGCAAGCGGTTTGCATACTTGTTGAAAAATGCATGTACATCCCAATAAAAGATGATGTTTTGAAAGCAGCATATGTTTAACATTTTAACATCATGTTTTATACATTTGGTTACATTCATGACAGACACACGGTTATTCATTACTCAAGGTTAATATTTTCACAAGTTTATATTAAGCACAGTCGTGGACAATTTTGTCTCTGCCATTACCATGGCTGCATGTTTTTGGACTGTGGGAGGAAACCAGAGCACCCGGAGTAAACCCAAGCGGACATGAGGAGAACATGCAAACTCTGCACAGAAAGGACCTAGATCACCCCACCTGGGGATCGAACCCAGGACCTTCTCGCTGTAAGGCAACAGTACTACACACTAAGCCACCGCCCTGAGGAAAAATATAATTGGTCAGTTTTACTGTCCTTTAATTAAAGTAACCTATATGCACAAAGTAAAATCTCCACCAGCTCAACCAGGTCAGTTTTACTGTCCTTTAATTAAAGTAACCTATATGCACAAAGTAAAATCTCCACCAGCTCAATCACTTCTGCTGTCCACACCACTGCAGTTTTGTTTTGTCAAAAGTTTAGGACACTATTGAACTGCCTACTGCTGAATATTGCTGTGTCTTTACGTCAAGGTTCTTAGTCTTTATTCATTTCCCTCCCACCAGAAAATAATGACTTTATCCAGACGGAGAACTTTACAGCAGTCTGCATATCCACCTCTGTTACACAGGATGTTCATCAGAATGCCTTCAACTGCATTGAGTGCAACTGCAAAATGTTGCTAGGTAGAACATGTTATTACTGATAAATTAGCTGCAATTCAAAGCTGGTAAGAGAAAGTTTGTTTCAATGTCATTCAGTTTAAGTTGCTTCTACAACTTATTTGTTTAATTCTCTGAGTGTATGTGCACAACATAGTAATTGTTTTGGCTTTACACTTTTAGATGAACTTGGCAGCTCAACAACTGTTTCACCAAATCTCCCAGGCTGTATGTTTCTATAGACATGACAAAATATCAGTTTATTCTAAATGGTCATTGACCTAACTTTTCTTTTCATAATGTTGATCGTCATATTGTACTTTGTAGAAAAGTGTTAATTGTTCCAGAAGAACAATATAAAACTATAAAGCCAATCCATTTAAAGGCTTTAAAGAAAGAAAGAAGGCTAACAACACCAGGGTCAGGAGTTAAGTGGTAAACATGAAATTCAATGAAAATCATCTCACTCACCCAAGATAAAAAAAATAATTCTAAAAAAAAAAGAAAGCATGAAAATGTTTGTCTAATACTTGTGCTGGTTTGCATTTATACAAATCACACCCGAATCACATTTGTTGACAGACCAGTTGGAACTGCTAAAAAATGTGAGTGTGTGTCCTTTTGCCCAGGAAATTAGACCAAACAATTGTTAGTAAAACAGAAAACGAATAAAGGAATTTTAAAAGGATTTAAATAAAGGAATGATTCAATTTGATGTAAACCATCCCAAACATGAAGTCAAAATAGTATTTCTTAGAATAATGGTGAAAGCACCGTCTATAAGGTGATTAAGTGTCCAATTAACCTGTTTTCATGACTGTGTGACTGGATGAAACCCACACAGACACTGGGAGAACATGCCAACTCAACACAGAAAGGACCCTGATAGCCATAGCTGGGGATCTAACCTTGGACTTTCTTGCCATTGAGGCGGCGCAGAGTCACCATGTGCCAAAATATGCGGTCAGAAATATAAACTGTTTATCTGATTTGGACAAACTAACCACCCACATGCAAACTTTTTTGTGGATCGTGCCAAATAAACAAAACATTTAGGATTTTTTGAAAGAATCTGGGTAAAGTTAAAAGGCGAAGGATTTGTGTAGATAATTTGTGAAACACACTAGCCCTTTAATTTAACATTAATGCGTTGTACTCTTGGGAATTCTTGAATATTAACATATAATAAATATTAATAAATACCAATATTGTAAATGTGAATCATTTCTGCTGTTTCTGTTTGGGGTCGCCAAAATGGATCGTGGTCCGTTATATTGATTGGGCATATTATTTACACCGGATGCCCTTCATGATCCAATCCTCCTATTTATCCAGGCTTTGGACAACACACTGGTTTGTGCATCCCGAGCCGTCTCTCGATGCTGGTGTGCAGTGGAAAATCTCACTACTCCACGTGAGCACTAATAACTTTTAATAATTATAACATTTAATAAATATTAACCCAAGTATGCCTAAAAGAAATATGATCAAAGTAACTAAATAGTCAATTTATAGTTAAAGACAAGAAAGTCAGAGGTCTGAGTAAAATACAGAATTCGTAATTTATTGTCTTAGTTTTGCCTTTAAAGCAAATGGTTGCTTGTTAATCCTGATTGATCTTCGAACACCTGGAATCGACTCTTATATGTCCGGAATCGAATTCAGGCTTCCCTATGGACTCGGCTAGCACTCTGCCGCATCACTACTTTTTCTGTGAAAAAATAGTCCCTCTGGAATGCAATTTGCTCTTTGCAAACAAGCGACACCAACGAGTGACTTTTAAACGCCCGATCAATGCATGACGACAAATTGTATCTAAAATGTTTTTCTGTAAACGAAAAAGCTCCGGAATGTGATAAACAACAACAGCATGCTGTGGAGTGTTTACATAGGCGGCTAACAGGGGGTTGGCATTTTTCCCGGCGGAAGGACACGGTTCGGGAAGCGGCGCCGCGTCCAGCGAACCATTTCGGAATAGCAGCGCCAGCTGAGAGTAATAGAATGGAGCCGAGTTGGGAATAATCGTTATGTTGTAACTACCTGGAATTAAACTGCAGTCGCTGCTGAAAAGGCGAAGAATCACGACAAAGAGTGTAAATGAAGAGAAACGAAGCAATGCGCTGAGGAATTAAGCGCGACGGTGGCGAGTAAACGCCGAGGAAAAAGATGGGCGCCGTGTTGCGGAGTCTCTTTTTGTGGAGTTTTTGTTTGCAAATACGCGGTGAGTCCGGACTCGTGTGTAATGTAACGTTAGGTAATAATCACATGCAAAAGTATCCGTCAGTACAAACAGAACGTTCTAGATCGACCGGAATGCTGCTTGGCAGCGAGTCAGCACCATTTATCTATGAGAGAAGTATTCTTGTAACGTTAGTATCCCAATAAAACTCCTGTTAGCTTCTGTGCTGCTTAGAGCAGTGGACGCATGTTATTGCTAAAGCTACGATGTTGAGTTTGTACTTTTTTTCTTAAGCGCGTCAAATATATAGTCTGTAGTCGCGGTTATCGATCAGTATAAGGTTTGACAATGTTAAATGAGATTTAAAGTGGTCACAGAACAGTTCACGTACACTACCTGGACCTGGCTTACGCGCTAGCTCGTTAGCATTGCTGGCTGCATTGTTGTGTAGTGCTAACTGGTTGATACTCAGCTAGTCAGTGTTTAGTCGAAACTTGCAAAAAAAAAAAGTAGACTAATATTTCGAATACTTGTTTTTTGCGTGTTCTGTAGCGTTGATACGAAGTGACGAGATAAATCATTGACTGCATGTTTGCGCTGTTTTGCCACGTAGTTTGAACATCAAACTTGTGTTGTGGTTAAATCTGAGGCTTCGTCCCAAACCACATACCGTTCCGGGCAGTTTGTCACAACAGTTTGGGACACGCTCAGCAATCAACGAGCTGATATGTCGTGATTTATAAAATGTGAATAAGCACTTCGTCGACATAAACGTATAAGCAGTCGGGTTACGTGTGAATGGAATGATTTTTTTTAAATACTACACGATCTATACTATGTCATTGAACACCAACATGAGCGAAAGAGCCTCACCTTAGATTTAATCATTGAGAAAACACAGACCGGTTTAGTAACAGCATGTATAACTGGTTATAAGATGTTATACAGTTGTATTCGATATTTATTATGCTGGTGTTTTATTCTGGTTGGTAAAGCTAGTATGAAAGTACACTCAAACCCTTACACGGTTATAATGGCTTGTATGTCATTTTGAGACCAACAAGAAACGTTAAAACAAAGTATTGCTAAATTTACGAATTGTTTACAAGTACTTAATGGGTCGACTTATTTGGTTTGACTTATTTATCATTAACCACTTAATTAAAAACACTGGTTTAAGGTACAAATTCCCTTTTGACTGGGTCACGTGTTTAATAGGATATTATTTATTAGCATTCCCTTATTCACTTTTTTGGCTGCATGGTGTCTTAGTGGGTAGCCTCACATCAAGAAGGTTCTGGGTTCGATCCCCGGGGGAGGCGATCTTGGTCCTTTCTGTGCAGAGTTTGCATGTTCTCTCTGTGTCCGCGTGGGTTTCCTCCGGGTACTCCGGTTTCCTCCCACAGTCCAAAGACATGCTACCAGGTTAATCGGAGAC
>JAYDZG010000001.1:27490398-27504194 GCA_034509265.1 Microcambeva bendego | reverse complement strand
TAGTTGTAATTGTCAAAAATAATGGATTCATCTGTAATTAAAATGTTAGGAATATGTATTAATGTTGTTATTTAAATTTTTTATTAATGTACGTATGTATTATTAATTTATGATCATAGTTATATTGTATTATTATTAAAAAGTTTAATATTGTCATTAGACGTTCTGGTAGTTTGCTATTATTTATCATAGTGTTATAGCATTATAGTACTTATTATTTTAATAGTAATTTAGTAATTATTTTAATAGTTGTATTTACTATTATATTTTTAGCATTGTAATTATGATCAGTAGTAATTAACAAGCGATGTCCTTTTATTTCACGAGGTAGTTTCAAAGCTATGTAAATATGTAATACACACACATATATAATGAAGCCCTGGATTCCTCTGCTGTTCAAAGGAAAAATAGTTTCCTTTGAAAAGAATCATTGGTGAATCGATTCCCAAAATGAATCGGTTTGTATCGATTCTTTACTGAATTGTTACGTCCCCAGTGTTAAGTATTAAAGGATGATTGCATATTTTCTAACTGTGAACACTTAGTAGTGTCGCTCTTCTCAGTCGGGGTGGGGAGTCGCTCCAGTAGAAAAGAAGCATGACATTGGATTCATATTGGACGTTCTACAAGCCAAGGAAAGCATGTAATTATTTGTATGTCTGTCAGGTTGGAGAGAGAAAGTGATTGTGTTTGTGGTTTTTGGGTTTATGGGGGACAAAAATCCCATGAAGAGGAACAGAAAGTCACCCGGTTCGCTCTTTTTCAGTTTCATGTACTGGACTGAGTGGGGTGGAAGACCCAAGATTGACCGTGCTGCTATGGATGGCACAGGTCGTATCACACTTGTGCCGAACGTGGGCCGTGCCAATGGGCTCACCATTGACTATGCCGAGAGGAGACTATACTGGACAGACCTGGACACCTTGCTCATCGAATCTTCTAACATGCTTGGTAAGATCTGTTCTGTATCAGTGTTCATGTTTGGTTGGTAATATTTAAGTAGAATGGATTCACAGTTTGCGTTAAAAAACAAAACACTAGCACACCAGAGCTGGGATTTCTAATAAGTCTTGTTGTGACAAGCCGGCCCGGGGATCCTCATAACAGTTATGACCTCTGCTGGTCGATTGAATGTAATTGTGGCCCTGATTCCACAAAGCTGAAACTCAGGGGGGAGATTATCATTGCAAAGCCTTCTCAGTCAGTGATGAAGGTATTATGATAGAAGTGCTCTATAATACACGAGCTCATTATAATGTAAACCATTCCTCCATTTTATTTACTTGATGTATGTGTTTTTTTTTTTTATTTGAACGTATCTGCAGGTCTCGAGCGTGAAGTCATTGCAGACGATTTGCCACACCCTTTCGGGCTCACACAGTACCAAGACTACATCTACTGGACAGACTGGAGCCAGCGCAGCATCGAACGCGCCAACAAAACCAGCGGCCAGAACCGAACCCTCATCCAGGGCCACCTCGACTACGTCATGGACATCCTAGTGTTTCACTCGTCACGTCAGGGCGGCTGGAACGTCTGCGCCTCTACCAACGGCCACTGCTCTCACCTGTGCCTGGCAGTGCCCGTGAGCAGCTACGTGTGCGGTTGCCCCGCCCATTACTCTCTCAACGACGACAACAAAACTTGCAGCGGTAAGCAGAAAAAAAAACTCATCGGGCTCTTCACACATGACTCAGTCACACCTAAATCAGACTCGAGAGTCTGTCAGTCAGTCAAAGTTTTACTATTCAGTTTCCAACACATGCATTCATAACGTCAACCAGAGGTGGCAGAAGTGCACAAGTTCTTATTCAAGTACAAGTGCTAGTAATTTGGTTGAGGAATTACTAAAGCATTTCAAATGTAGGTTCAGAAGCACCAAGGGTTGATCTTTCAAACAGCAGATTATGTAACCAACCTATTTAATACACATTAAAACCGGAATCACAAGAACATTTGACCTTTAGAAACCATTTAGCTCATTCTTAAATGACATTGTGTACTTCAATACAACTGGCACGAGAACATACTTCATTTGAAATGTGTAATTATAGCGTGTATGGGTATTTATATTAACAATACACATGGTTAACAGCAGCAAATCATAACAACAATAACCGCCGCTAACCTGACTCTGTTTGTCCTAACCAATGAAAATGAAAACGAAAAGCTGAAACTAACTAAGCTGTCACTCGTACCTTTGCAGTCAATCAGAAGAGATATTAATTCTGCCCAAAATCTGAATTCGCAAGCTCTTAATTGAACCGAGGGAGCAAAATGAACGGATCTCTACCATAAGATCACAACCCTGATTCGATTTCACCAAATTAGTAGAGAAATCAAATTAAAGAGATCAAATAAACCAGTAAATACATTTATTTAAATGAAACTCAAGTAACGACCCTCTTTTGAAATGTAACGAGCATATATAAAAAGTACAGATACCTAAAAAACTACTTAATGGCCTCTGTTTTACCATGTACCTATTTGTAAAACTGTGAATAGTAAATCTACACATTAGACAGTCAGTGAGTCCCGAAATGCCAGCCTGGCTGAACCCATCTTTTAAAGATATATATTAAATAAATCCTTCAATTTTCAGCCCCTGTTAAGTCCCCCTTTGGCATTACAAAACTTTTGAGATGAGAGACTCACCATTGCCGCCTCCATTCCAGAATGCATCACCATTAAAATGCCCCTTGATGAGCACAAACTTCTTAACAGCTTATTATATTTTAGAGGCCAAAGATTGGATGCTTGGTTGGTGCACTGGTATAGCGCACTCGCACACCAGTTTGAGTTTGAATCTCAGCAGAGCCACCAACTGGGCCATACATCCACACCATTGGTTGGGTTTGATGGCCCGAAACGATTGAAGCTGGCCCGACAGTGCCAGCATGACAGTAGTGGGGTTTGAATCAGCAAAGTTATGCTTACTAGTCTAGACTAGGCTACAACTACCCATGCTTTGGTTCTGTGTGTGGAAACTAATACTGGCGGGTAAAAAGAAGTGGCTGTGTGAGGCGTGTACTGGTCCAGCTGTTCTTGTTCAGATTTATTTATTTATAAACAGGATTTGACTTTATATTATATACTATATCATTCATTAAGATAAAGGTGGCAGTACCGGATCTACAGGCTCGATCAAGCTTATGGTGTCCTCATACTTTTGGCCATGGCATACTTCTGTGCTTTTTTTTTTAAAAGACATACTTTCATTGACCCTTTTCTTGTCGTATTCCGCTTTCAGACTGAGTTAGAGAAAGTTTGCTGCACTCGAGTTGACTGAGGCCCTCTGAAGGGGAGCCGACCGAGTTCCAAGCTAGCACTGAGCTTCAAAACGCTCTCGTAGTCGACCAGGCCGCCGCCAAGTTGGCAGGCACCCGGAAACCAAAGCCTGGGTGAAGCCATTCTTAGCTCCCTTGCCATGCCTGACATAGTAAAAACACTCCAGAATCCTGCTGAGGCTCACAAAGGGGAAGCTCTTCAGCTATTTTTTTTTCTTTCAAAAACTGAAACCACGACGAGTTTTAAATGCCGATTTAAATAATAGAACCGAACTTGTGTGCTACCGTAAAGGTGCTAGAAACACAGAGAACAGTTTGAACAGAAAAGTTCCACCTATTAGTACTCATAGTGTTGGAATACAGGTTTTTTCTTTAGATGCTAACACAGACTCAAGTATGCACACTGCACACTGAAGGTGCTAAATGGATAAAAGATACCGATTCTACTTTTTTTGGACGTCTCGTTATCTGGTCTGGGTGGCACGGTGGTTCAGTAGAGCACACAGCAAGAAGGACATGCCGTTTGCATGTTCTCCCTGTGTCTGAATGGTCCCAAAACATGTCTGGTGAACTGGAGATACTGCGTCGTCCATGACTTCGTGCTTAGGAATCCTGTCTTTTCTGTCGTGAATATAAACCAAAGTGTAAGACGTTAAATCCTAATGAATAAATCTTCTCCTCCTCTTCAGCGCCCACTTCCTTCCTGCTCTTCAGCCAAAAGTCAGCCATCAACCGTATGGTGATGGACGAGCAGCAGAGCCCCGACATCATCCTCCCCATTCACAGCCTGCGCAACGTCAGAGCCATCGACTACGATCCACTCGACAAGCAGCTCTACTGGATCGATTCGAAGCAGAACGTCATTCGGCGAGCCCAGGAAGATGGCAATCAGGTAAAGGACTGGAAACGCTTTACAGCTGCTCTCACACATTCTCCGTCAATGCACCTGTCCTCTACGGAGTGACGAGGAGTCTTTTACCACTTGCTTGATTGAACTTCGACTCCCTCTGAGCCAGATTCTTAGTGTGTGCCACACACAAGTGCATTGAAATATTATAAAGTACTTGGCTCAGCTGGTGGCACTATTCGATTCCCAGCTGGAGAAGTCTGTTCATTCTGTTGACAATTCGCATGTTCTCCTCATGTCCGGGTGAGTATCCTGTGGGTGCATACAGCCCAAAGAGATGCACGTGAGGTTCTTTTTTTACATGGAAAAACTCTAACGGGTGGATCTTGTGTATCCAGTAATCATGAATGGAACCAAAGTGTGTTAAAGATGTTAAAATCCTAATAAATAAATACTAAGCATATGAAAGCTGCCCAGTTCTATGTAAGCCTAGTAGAGGTTTGAACCACTGAACCTTTTAATGTCGGTACATCTCGTCATAATGCTGTATATCTAAATCTAATGATTAAATATATATTATTTTTTTATTGCAAGGAGACTTTTAAAATAGTCTTAACCATGTTTAATCATTCGTCCCCAGAGTATGACAGTGGTGTCCAACTCGGTGGGCGGCCACCACTTAGGCCTGCAGCCATTTGACCTGAGCATCGACATCTACAGCCGCTTCATCTACTGGACCAGCGAGGTGACCAACGTCGTCAACGTCACACGGCTGGATGGATCGCGAGTGGGAGTCGTGCTGCGCGGCGAGCACGACAAACCCCGTGCAATCGTGGTCAACCCAGAAAGAGGGTGAGTGACTTTCAGGATGTCTACAATCCACTATAGGTGCAATCCACAGAGCCACAGGTCAGCATGCAGGAAATTACATCACTGTTGTGGTGGGCTTGGGAATTCTACTGCTTTGCTACTTAAGCTTACTTAATGCTCTGACCTTGTAGTTATCGTCTTAAATTGTGAAAACACCAGTCCAGTGTTCCTGTCAGGCTTTCTGAAGAATGTGATGAGCGGTTTTTTGTCCCCGACAGGTACATGTACTTCACTAACCTTCAGGAGCGTTCCCCTAAGATCGAGCGTGCGGCTCTCGATGGAACCGAGCGAGAAGTGCTGTTCTTCAGCGGCCTGGGCAAACCCGTCGCTCTCGCTATCGACAATGAGCTGGGCAAACTCTTCTGGGTCGACATGGACCTCCGTCGCATAGAGAGCAGCGACCTTTCAGGTGAGTGACACCACAATCAAATCCGTTCGGTATTAGGTTTATTTAATAAACGTGTACTGCTCTTTTAGGACTAAATGTAGAACATTTCAAATTATACGTATATGTGTGTGTGTGTGTGTGTGTGTGTGTGTGTGTGTGTGTGTGTGTGTGTGTGTGTGTGTGTGTGTGCATCAAAAAGACTTGCAGACGGTTAACAGCTGTTAACATGTGCACCATAATGCATCAAAACAAGCCGCGTGAGATAATGTACATTGCTTTTTAAACAGCCCTGTGTTTTGGACTAGTGCACAATTTCAAACTAGTGGACATGACTGCAGTGCACTGGGAATTTATTGAAGCCTGTACAGTCAACATTCAAGTATCTGAAATCTGGAAGTCAAAATGTTCAAATCATGCCTTTGTGGAACACAAACCTAAAGAAAGTAAACACCTGAATCTTATTCTGAACTGTTGCTTATCTTATTTTAAGTAGTGGTAGCACATTTGGATGGATGAACTGTAAGTAGCACATCTTGGTAGATGTAAATGCTGTCATAAACTATGGAGCACATTGAGATAGATAAATGCGATGATACAGCATGAAATGACCCACATCTGTATGAGTGGAAACAGATGTGTGCATGCATGCAGATAAATGTACAGAACACCAGAGTAAGCCCTGCCGTGAACCAATAACTCCGCTTTACTCCGCCTGTATATAATGGAAAAGCAAATTAAGAGCAGAGTTGCGACCGTAGAGTGAGTGCCTAGTTGCTCCAGACCCGAAAAAAACTAGCTCAGACCAGGAACAGAGCGAAAATCAGGGCTTGGATGGTGTAATGCGAGCATTACTTGTTTCGTTAGTTGATTTTAGCTGAAATGCTCCCAAACTCTCTCTCTATCATTCTCAAGGTTGCCAGATATAAAGGTTTTTGGACGCATTTTACTTTTGCAGGGTTTTTTAAACTACAGGAATTCCACGTCGACTAATTTATATAGTCGACTAGTCGATGCAGACCTTGCCACACTGCTGAACGGCTAACAGAGGCCAGACCAATCGGAGAACAGAACGGAGGTCGGGACAAATCACAGAGAATAAGGAGAATTTAGGGAAGCGGTACGGCTAGATGTCTACTCACCCTGGACCTCATAGAAAAGCATTTGTGGATTGTAAATCTTCAGCCATGTCAATCCCACCGCTTTGGTCACCCAGTCAGTGGAGCACATTACAGGTAGACCATCCAAAATGCCCTCAAGTCTGGTCTCGCTTCGGCTTTTTGGAGCAGTTCGACTGCTCCAAATGTAAACACGGACTTTTCCCACTTTTCTACCATCCACACATTTTTCTTCAGTCCCATGCAATCTTCCTGTGGTCAGTTTTTCTTGGATATGATAGTTACCCCAGATCAGAGTCATAGCAGAGAAAAAGCTTGCCAGGCAAATTCAATTCAGTTCTTTTGTTTTGTTGTTTATGTGTAGCATCACACATCTCACCAACTTGATTAAAGCGCCTTTGCACCACACTGTCGGTGCCAACCCCTTTGATAATTCCATCCTAGTTGTTTATTATAGATCCTTAACCGTATTTAATCGTTCTCAGTTGTCGGACATGTGTCGTATAATCTGAACGGGCTCTTACATCCGCACGGCATGAAGGGAAAATGTGAAGTAATACAAAGCACGTTTTTCTTTTAGCGGAGTCTCAATGATAAAACAGGTATCGTGCTGTGGCTTTGCTATCGCTGCGGAAAAGCTCTCTGTGAGGTCTGGCCCGGACTCAGACACATTTTACTCATTATACTCATCACGCGAAAGATTTCCCTCTGCTTCGCCGTCCCTGATTGTTACGCAATCCATCTCCGCTGCCAAATGTACCCTGTTTTCCCGCTAGTTAATCGGCCTTCTTAACTCTCTGCTTCCTGTGCGTGCCGTATTCCCGGCAATTCACTCACTCGTCTGGTTTTGTTCCTCTTTCGGACATTCTTACAGGTGCCAATCGAGTCGTGATCGAGGACTCCAACATCCTCCAGCCGGTTGGCCTGACCGTGTTCGGGAATCACTTGTACTGGATTGATCGGCAGCAGCAGATGATCGAACGCATCGACAAGATAACACGTGAGGGCCGGACTAAAATCCAGGCCCGCATCGCTTCCCTCACTGACATCCATGCTGTCCATGACCTCCACATAGATGAATACAGTAAGTTATGCTCCACTCGTGATGTGTTAGACACCCAGACAGATCATTAAAGCCCATGTATCTCAGCAATTAGAGTGGTTTTGCCCAATAAACCAACATGTATACTTTTTCTTCTTTTGGATAAAGTAGTTCCTACAAACGTCCTGTGAGTTAGTCTGAAACAAAGCTTGGATCTCCAGCAGCTCACTTGGTTTAACATCATTACCACTGATTTAACAAAGCAGGTGTTGGTTGAGTCCCATGAAGAGAACACAAATGTTTTAATGAACAGTGGTGGATGGAAACTAAACTACTTTTTGCGTCAAAGTTGTTTGTATTTATCCTAATGTGTTTTACTGAGAACATAAACACTGATGAGAAAATGAACTTTTTCATTCTAATTTTCACTGGGTGCTTAAGACTTTTGCACACTACACAGACACCTGTTGAGCACGCACTCATTAGCCCGGGACTTAAACGGTGTTGAATTGTGTTCCAGACAAACACCCCTGTACATCAGACAACGGAGGCTGCTCCCACATCTGTATAGTGAAGGGAGACGGCACAACGCGCTGCTCCTGTCCTGTTCACCTGGTCCTGCTGCAAGATGAACTTTCTTGCGGAGGTAATACGTTAACAAGTTATCAAACTAAAATATCCTCCAGAAAGCCGTCACTTCCAGGACTGACTCCTTTTTCTGGCACGATTTCCCCCCAGAGCCCCCCACCTGTTCTCCAGAGCAATTCTCCTGCGCCTCAGGTGAGGTGGACTGCATTCCACAAGCATGGCGCTGCGACGGGTACGCCGAGTGCGACGACGACAGCGACGAGCGGGACTGCCCGGTTTGCTCAGACCAAGAGTTCCAGTGCGACAGCAAGCAGTGCGTGGACCTTTCACTGCGCTGTAATGGAAAGATTAACTGCCAGGACCGATCGGACGAGAACAAGTGCGAAGGTACGGCTCCTGCACACACTCGCAGGATTTCTGTGACCAAACCATGCAGCTTAATATAATAGAAACGTGCAGTTGCAGTGAGACAAATTGTCTCAAAATGCCTCGGTATATCTGTGACTCGTTGATGCCAGTCACACAACTGGATCCCCAGTTCCTCCGGCAGAAAAACATCCTCATATTATTACTGAAGGGACAATAGGGACGGTTTAAGCTTTAAACTTGGTGGGTTAAATAGTTTAAATACATTTAACCCGGTCTGTGCAGTTAAACACACACACTCACACTTTTGAACACTAGGGGGCAGTGTGCAGCCCTAGCCATGGCACCAAGGGAGTAGTTAGAGGTTGGGTGCCTTGCTCAATGGTTCCCCTTAGTTCTAATCTCAACTGTATTATGTTTCCTGTAAAATATAGGTATCAGCAGTCAGTCTCTTTAGTTTGCTTTACAATTTCCCCAAAATATTGCAAAATTACCATTTCGGCACCCCTGTGTTGGCGATAATAGGTTATGAAGGACTTGGCACTGCATTCTTTCCAAGGAAGTTTTTATTTAATAGTATTGTTTATTTTTGTAGGTTATTCTCAGCCTTGTCTTGTAATTGTATAGCTTCATTTTCTAACGTCTTTGTGTGTGTGTGTTTTTTCTCTCTCCTGCAGTTTATTGCCCTCCGGATCAGTTTACCTGTACCAATGGTCAATGCATCGGCAAACACAAAAAGTGTGACCACAACATGGACTGTACTGACAACTCGGATGAAATTGGCTGCTGTAAGATTGCTTTTAAATTAAAGATATGCAGTAGATGATTCACTGAGATTGTACTCTGAGTGTGTAGGTCTTGTAATAAGTTTATTTTAGATATGTGCTTTTTAAAAAAAAAAAATTAAATGCCTATTCTTGTGTATCGTAAAGAGTCCGAGCATTGTGAAAACAACGTAATTGATTTTCTCGGATAGTCTGCGTTACCCTACAGCTCATAGTTTTACACTGTTGTGATTACGGTTCAATTCGACACCAATTTCTCGCCATGTCAAACAGGAAAATACATTTTTTATTATTTTTACTTCATCTGAGGCAAGTTTTAGTGTTGGGTTTCCACACAGAGCCGTATTTTGTATCTTATACACCTTATCTTGACACACACAAAACACATTTGAAGATAATTTAGGAATATTGTGGTAAATTTCTGGCAAAAGGGCCATTTGATGGATTATGGAGTTGTTTACTACATTTTTGTATTATTGTCATTAAATCTGATGATATATTTTAGTAGACCCGCAGATCCCGTCACTTCTTATTGTTTGATGCCTTTTCATCATGTACGTTGTGCTGAGACATAAGAAATGTTTTCTGGTTTTCAGACCCCACAGAAGAGCCCTCTCCCCAGCCAACCAACACCATCGGCTCAATAGTAGGCGTGGTTATGACGCTCTTCGTGGTCGGCGCCATTTACTTCGTCTGCCAGAGGGTCCTGTGCCCACAGATAAACGAAGATGACGAGGCCATGACCAACGACTTTGTTGTGCACGCTCATTCTTCTGTTCCACTGGGCTATGTGCCACATCCCAGCTCTTTGTCCGGATCTCTGCCAGGTAACACCTGCATTTTGCTTTTTCCAAATCTAAACCATACATGTTCTTCTTACCGGGCATTACAAAATCTTATCCACTATTTCGCAGGCATGTCTCGTGGGAAGTCCGTGATTGGCTCTTTAAGCATCATGGGCGGGAGCAGTGGACCTCCATATGACCGTGCCCATGTCACGGGCGCTTCCTCCAGCAGCTCATCCAGTACCAAGGGCCCCTACTTCCCTCCTGTAAGCAAACGCAACACTACTAGCTTTTGAAATGTCTTATATTCTTATGTTTACGGAAGATAAGTAGGTTTACTCTGCTGCTATAACATGCCAATTCCTATTCCAATAGACACTGTAGAGAGAATAGATACATTTACAGCATTTAGCCGACGCCTTTATCCAAAGCGACTTTACAATACAGTTACATTGTGCAGGCTGAGCAATTGAAGGTTAAGAGCCTCGCACAAGGGCCCAACAGCAGCAGCCTGTCAGTGGTGGGGCTTGAACCGGTGTCCTTCAGATTATTAGTGCAGTACCTTAACCACTATGCTGCAGCTGGCCCATTTGGTTAAATAGACTAGTTGAGTGATGAGATCAGGAGACTCATCTAGAGGTTGACATGACTCTGACTTTATTTTTTCTGTGTGAGCTCTCTCAATAAAATCAGGTCTGGTATAGAAAAAGAGGTCTGAGGGAACACATTTCTGTGTGTGGCCAGAGTAAAGCTGCAAAAAGCACTGGAGAATTGCACTAAGCACTGAAAATGACAAACCATTAGCTTGGCAGATGAACCCCTACAAAAAGTCATATTTGTTGTTAAGCTTTTGTCTGTCACTGTGATGTACCCTAGAGCTTCAGTAAGCCCTAATAATGTATCTACGGAACTAGCAGTGGCAGTGATGGCTTAGTGGTGAAGGTACTGGGCTGGTAATCAGAAGACTGCTGGTTCAAGACTCATCATTACCAAGTTGCCACTGTTGGTCCCCTGACCACGGCTCTTAACCCTCAATAGCTCAAAATCATGTTCAGTCATAATTGTAAGTCACTTTGGATTTAAGCATCTGCTAAAAGTCAGAAAATATACATGTAAATTCATTTTTTAAATTAGTTTTTTACCATTTATTAACGAACACATCAAGTTTATTCAAAGCGTAAATACTTCTGGGCCAAATCCTGCCTGACCAGTGCTTAGAGCGGTTTTGTTTGCCTACCCAATTTTTAGGATCGACTACAGGCTTAAAATGATTCAAAATGATAATGTTTTGTTCACTTGGTTATCACTTTTGTTGCTCCATCATGCTGGGAAAAAAACATTTTTTATTACCAAAACGTTCATGGATCTTTGCGAGAAGTTCCTGGATAATGTTGTGATACCATTCCTTATTCATGGCAGTGTTCTTTGGTGTAATTGTTAGTGAGTGAAAATCAACCCCACACACAAATGGTCTCAGGATGCTTCACTGTTGATCTGGCACAGGGCTAATGATAGTGCGTATTCATTCATTCATTTACAATTCCATTCCTGTACTTCCCACAAAATGTCAGTCTTTTCTTGATATTTTTTCTTAAAGAGAAGTGACTTCTTCATTGCCCTTTTAGACACCAGGTCATCGTCCAAAAGCCTCACGTGCAGATGCACTTAAAGCTGCCCGGGTTAAAGAATCGAATCTACGAACTTTATCAGGACTCATGAGTCTGAATTATCCCGGATCCTGAATAACGCATATATATTTTTAACTCTATATTCTAATCAGCAGACTGAATTTTTGCTATCATTTTTGTTTTTATTTATTGAACCTAAACCATTTTCATGATTTGTTAGTATGTGTATGTTGTTCTACATTTAACACACAGTATTGTGCAGTCTTCCGCGGTTCTTAGAGAGAATCCAGCTAATCTTCAGGTATCCCAGGGACACTCGTGGCGGTGGTGTGTTTTACCCTGTATCGTACAATTTGTTTTGTGTTTCAATTCATGTTATAGCAGGGAGTGACTTTCTAGAGTTAATGTAAAGAGTGAAAAATGTTATCAGTCTCAAAACGTTTGCCATGACTGTAACATGTACATTGCAGTGTATAAAACCATTCACTTTTCCCGCCAGATCCTGAACCCGCCCCCATCCCCTGCTACAGTGCGATCCCAGTACACGATGGAATTTAGCTACTCGTCCAACAGTCCATCTACACATCGCTCATACAGGTATTAGATTAAGTGTTATAACACTTCAACATCTGCTTTCATTTGCCAACATTAAAAGTTTTTTTCCCCTTTGGTTCCAAGTCATATTGCATTGTGGTGGTTCGAAAGTCCCTTCTACAGCTGTGCCCACCACATGAGATGTTATTAATCCAAGATGTAATGTCACCAAGAAGAAGCAAACAACCGATCTTTAACGCTCTCAAAAGTGTTTATATCATTTTTGCATTGATGAGGCTTCACTTCCCCGAGAGCCTTAGATATTCTAAACATAGTCCGACCATCAAAATTTACACAAAGAAAACTAATCCGACCTTTTATAGTCGTCCGTAGTGACACATCATTCTGATCCCAACTTTCAACGTCATATAGCTCATGAAGTCACACTTTGTGAGCTGGCTTGGTAAGCATCCATCCATCCTTGGGACCTTCCAGCGAAACAATGTGACATGTCACATAGATAAAAGTAACCAACACAGGTCAGAACGTGAGCCAGACTTCAAAGTAGTGCCGTGATCTCCTAACCCTCCAGACTTAAACCCAGAGTATCTGTGGGCCGACCCAGCAGCAGCAGCCTTAGTATGAATCCCCGTGACAACCTACCAGTATCTTATCAGGCCACTCCCAGCCCGCTTAGCTGCTGAAGTGTTAATTGGCAATCATAATCCGACTCGGTCAGTGCACTTCGTTGATTTGACCCGTCTTACATCTCCGCAGCTACAGACTCTACAGCTTCCGCCACTTCGCACCTCCAACCACGCCGTGCAGCACAGACGTATGCGACAGCGACTACACGCCGGGTCGCCGGGCACAGCCGGCTTCCTCCGGCACGTTAGCCAAGGGCTACGCCAGCGACGCCAACTACGACTCGGAGCCATTCCCACCGCCTCCCACACCCCGCAGCCAGTACCTGTCAGCCGAAGAGAACTGTGAAAGCTGCCCACCCTCACCGTACACAGAGCGCAGCTACTCTCAGCATCTCTACCCCCCGCCCCCTTCACCCTGCACCGACTCATCCTGAGCCACGTCAGTCCCAAACAGAACACTGCCCCTCACTGCCATCCTCTTCGGTGTAAATAGCATTTGTTGCGAAGACTGACTTAAAAAAAAGAAAAAATACTAAGCGAGAGTGATTCATGCGGAGGCTGTTCTGTGAAGAACAAAGGAGGTGAAGAGAAAAGACTGTTTGGCATGCAAAGGCGGCGATTCTTTTTTTTATTTTTTATTTTTATCATATTTATATATTTTCTATACAGCGTTTATTGGTTATGCCATAGAGTTTTGTATTATTGAAAGAAATTTGTACATTTTTAAAGAAAGTTTTATTAAATTCACACAGAAATCATGTTGCCTTAATCTAAAGATGTGGGATCGAGCTACCTGTTAAATGAGGCTCAAGCACTCACGGAACATGGAAAGAAGACTGCAGGTGGTCACTTTTTAATGCCAAATATTACAATGAGAGAATGGAAGGAGAAGGAGATGGGCACCCCCTGATGGC
>JAYDZG010000001.1:27478480-27489248 GCA_034509265.1 Microcambeva bendego | reverse complement strand
TAAACATGTCCTCTCCCTCTCTCTCTCTTTGTCTCTCTCTCTGTATCTCTGTCTATCTCTCCTGCCCCCCCCCCCTCTCTCTCTCTCCCTCCCTCTGTCTCTCTATCTCTCTGTCTCTATCTTTTTCTGTCTCCTTTCTGTCTCTCTCTCTCTGTCTCTACTGTCTGTCTCTCTAAAAATATTGCATGGTTATTAACCTCGTACCATTTAAAGAGCTAATTATCTGATCTGTATTAGAGTTCATATTACATTTTGTTTTATCAAGTGTTGATCGGTCAACTCGGCCTGTATTTAACATTTTCACCGGGTATTCCTTTCCAGTCGTGTATTATTTAAGAGGTTGCGTTTCACACCAGCGTCCAGACCAAATGTTATTGAAAGCTCCTAATATCCAATCTGGAAATATCTTTTGGCAATTTAATGCTATGGGTGTTGTATTATTTCACTCTTACTCCAATAGGGTGGGTGGGCTGGTTAAAGCTTCTTTACAGTGAGACCATGCAAGAACGAGAGGTTAATTTAGTCTTTTATTATTTATCAGTAATCGAATAACCCAAGATTTCACTGGAAAAATTTACTGATTTCCTGGTGCCATTAAAAACTTTAATTAATGAGCCTTTAGTCTTTAGGAACACAAATGTTGTTCTTATATAGCATTGCTGTAAAACGACAGCCTGAAGGAGTCCTCCGGTTTCCTGTAGATGGGTTACGAAACCATTTGTCCTTTGTTTGTCCGAAAAGCCCCATTAATTGTTTTTAAACCGTTCGGCTCCGCTTTAGTTTAAACCTGGTGGATTTCTGTATCTCTGTACAATCTCGGTCACACCGCTGCCTTTTCTCGTGCCCTAAACTTAGTGCATCTTCACTGTGAGACATTTCAAATGTAATCAGAAACAATGTAGTACAATCAGAGGTCAGTTTACACCGTTTATGTATGTATTCCTTTGTCCTGCTGTCTTTTGTAATCGTTTCTCCCTGATACAAGGGCTTCTGGGTAACTTGTTTAAACACTCTTCGTGTCTGGTCGAAGGACCACCATCGGATCAAACCAGCGTTGTCGTCGTCCGGCAATATTTTCATTCTGTACCGCACTTTAGGATACCTCGGCTTAGTTACTGGTACGACTATGCGCAAACCCGTAACCTTGTGCATGAATGTGTTACGACGTTCTCAATGAATGAACATTTATTCACAGCCACCATAGCTTTCTTCCTATGTAGCATTAGTATAACTTCAAATCAAATGTTTAGGGTTTACCAAAGGTTTAACACAGATTAGGCCTTGCTTTTTCCCCCTTTCCACATCATTCTCGTTGTCTTTGAAGCGAAGGTCCTTTTCAGGCTCGTTTAGCCTGTTTTGTCTTGTAAAGAACGTGGCAGAGTAAGCATGAAGGTCAGACTTTGTGTTTGTGCACGTGTCTGTAAAGGAAGTGATGGATGATGGTTTGAGAGCAAGTTGATACATGCCACTGAGGATGAGTAAAACGTTAAGCACTTTGGCTCCTGCATTGGGGTGGATAGAGAGTGGACATGGGTAGTGAGTTCTTTCTTTTTACGTCTTTCTGCATTGTATTTCCCAAACCACGGTGCTTCGCAAGGATATATTCCAAGGTGACCAACATTTGGTTAGTAATAAATCATGTATTTCATTATTCCACGTACTCAGCCTTTTTTTTTTTTTTGTACATTGATCGCTTTATATGTAAAACATTGTATAAAATGAACATGTACAGCCCATTCAGTAACTACTATAAGCTATTGTAACAAATGAAATGTTGATTTTTTTAATAAAACTGAGTGAAGTTTTAAAATTTAGGTGTTTTGCATTTTACTACATTTTCTTCCCACTTTAGCCTAGTCGGTCCACTCCAGGACCCCTTGTGATGTCTGACGAGGTGGTGACCCGACTGACACACACTCCCTCAGATGGGTCTGGAAGTCGTAATAAAGTGTAAAAACAAGTCTCTGGAAAATCTTAAATAAAATGCAACTATACAGAAACAAATGTGATGTGTCAGGTTGTTAAAACAAGGCCACAGTAGACGAGTGTTGAAAACTGAGCCAAATGTCATCCTACTGAAGAGTGTTAGGCTCACTTACAGGGGATATTAGGATCTCTGCAGATAGTTTCGGGTTTTGTAGCAGTTGAAGTGTTCCATGATCATTTTTTATTTCTATATTATAAATTCATCAATTAAATAAGAACTGTGTTGTTGTCATGTCTCACATTTGAAGTGAAATATCCACTCCTGACATGCTACCTTATCAGGATCACTCCATCATCTAGGGAAGGTTTGTATTGAAGGGGTGGGTGGTGATGGACCTCCAACCATGTCAAAAAGAACTTCTCAGAAGGAATGTTTAATATAATGACAAAAGAACAAACATCCATCCCCCTGGCTGAGTATGTTGGACTACAGATCAGTGATGGTGATTTCAGCCATGATGCTTCTGCGTCATAATCCCCAATCCTCCAATAAATATAATGTTGCTTTAAAAAGGCTCTAAAAGCTAAAGAGTTTGAATTATTTAGTGTCCCATTTAATGGTAAATGAGTATCGCAACAGCATGGAAGAGTATTTGTACAGAAACCGAATTTTAAGCTTAAATAATGTATTTAATATAGTGAAGCGTATTACACACTGAGCACCTGAGGGTCGAGCTCGTGCTAGCATTTTACGCTTTAGTGACTGAAGAAAAATACAAATGTAAATACAAATGTAATTATTCTATAGTTCTGTGAATGAACGGGTCGACACAGCTTCCATATGATTCTGTTTCATTTTATATTTTAACGTGTCTTAATATAATTCACCTCAAAAACCTCGTAATGCGGTGCTAATTTAGCCGTTAGCTTGCTTACATTTTGTCTTACCAGAAGGGGGTGCAAAAGCTTATCGTGTTATCAAACTGATAATCAGTCCATTTTATTTAAGGTGAGTAATATTTACATTTTCAGCATCTAGCAGACAACAATCCGAGCAAAGAGGGTTAATGGCCTTGCTCAAGGGCCCAACAGTGTCAACCTAGCAGAGGTGAGGCTTGAACCAGCGTCCTTCGGGTTACTAGTCCTCCCTGGTCCTTTTTGGTCTGGGGCGACAGTTTAATAATCATTTAATAATGTAGTATTTTAAAGCTTTACTTTTGAAACTTTGAAGTGTTTCATAGTACAATGCTCTAATCTAAAGAAAGTTAACACACTTAACATAACATTTAAATCCTTCACCGACCTAGACCTTAAATAAGAAGCACTAACAAATGTAATAAAATGTTCCTGAAAATGAATAACTTTTTATAGTTAGTAGTAACTACAGCAAGAAGAAACAGGAAAAGAAATGTGGTGAGTAGTTTTCAGTTTATTTCAACAACAACAAAAAAATACAACCAGAAATCACCAACATTGGAGACATGATTCAACATGAAGACTGAAAAGAGAAAAAAAGAAAAGGCACACAAAGTATGATTTATGGGTCCTTCACATACACTCAGAACTATTAGTGTCATCTGAAAGCTGATGGCACGTTGCACACTTCCATTTTTAATGACGCATAAGGAATCACCTGTTTATTCCAACCCCAAATCAAAAAGGTTAAGACAGTATGGAAAATGCTTTCACTTACTTATTTCATTGCAGATTCAGGTTGTGCCTGATCCAGTTCATTTCATTTGTTAATATACATCAGCATTTCAGGCAGCAACAAAAAAAATAGTGTGGACGGTAATGCAATTACAACTTTGTAAAGTTCTTCTCACAACATCTTCTCTGTTTTGAAACAGAGGATACCAAGTGATCAAGTCTTTCAGGTGACATCTTGAAGGTAGATGATGCCGCTCTAAAATTTCAGTGCAATTTTCATCACCAACATGACTTCTGCCAAGGACACTAGCACAGCCCCATACCATGACAGACCCTGACTTTTGTACTTATTTCTGATAAGAGTCTAAATGGTCCTTTTAGTTTTTGATGGTATCCGTTTCTTGCAGTGATGGTCCATTCCAGAAGCCTATGAACCTAGCAAACTTGAGTGTTTCAAGTTTTAAGTGGAATTTGTGATTGTAATTCTGTATTGTAGTGCAATGGCTTGCACCCTAACAGTGTATGCATTTTTTTTCAATAAATCATTTAATTTTACAAAACAGAGAAACAATTTAATCATATTTATATAATTTAATCATCTTTGCTCCTTAAAGACTTGCAGGTATTGCTTTTGTACCAATAATTACATGACTGCAATAACATTTCAGTCAATAAGAAACAAAGTGTTTCATATTTTCCCTACTGTCAAAACATTCTGATTTGGAGTCGATGGTGCTATTTATTTGTGAATATTCACCTCTAGACCAGCTTTGAGACTTAATATCCATCTCATACATTCTCATCAGTCACAAACTTCTTTTTAATAGTCCGCACTCTTCAATATCTCTTAAAAGTTAAAACTTAAGCCTTGGCTGACCATAGCTAAAAGTCTTTTAGAACAGAACTGGTCATAACTGGGATGTCATACCATTTTATATTCAACAAAGTTGATTGTGGCTATCTGTAAGATTATATGTACAAACAAAATGAACAGAGCAAATCATAAGTGGTTATCTGCTTCATCAAAGCTCCTGACCTTTGTACAGTAACCCCCTTCTGAAACGGTACATTAATGAACCCTGTCTATGTTTTATTCCTGTACATGCATATGGTCGCTGTCCATGTATCTCAATTTTGGGTTTAATTTTCTATCAAGGATAAAAATAATCACAAAATCTCTGTAATGAGTTTCTCCACTGGCTGCTAGAGCATCAAAACCTCATCTCCGCTGTTCATTTATGTGTGTGTGTGTGTTTACTCTGGTGTCTCCGATGCTAACTGCTATCTGATACCTGCCAGTACACTTACCAAAAACTAACTAAGTTTCTTGAAAAGCTAAGGATTTGGAGATACGCATTTTTCATCGGACAGCGTTGATATACATGAAAAAAAAATCTTAAAATTTTAAGAAACCTTGAAAAAATTGCAACATCTTTGCAACCTAAGCACATGTTTCTTCTTTCTGTAGCTATCAAGTCAATAATGTTTCTCTTTTACACTTAATGGAAGCACTTTACTACTTCTCCAGCTGAATTGGCAGCATCAGTACTTTTTTGGTCAAATTAAAGTTGAGCAGTACAGCACTGTGACAACACAGTGGTAGTAGACAAATTATAATGAACAGTGGGTAGCGTGTACAGCACTGGGCAGAGAAGATTTCAATACACTACTCAGAACAGAGTGCATAAAGGGGGGACTACTGTACTGCAGATCTTATACAGATACAGATGCATGTTGTCAGAAGCATCATTGATTGTCATTGATCTCTGACAAGAAACCAATATATGAAACTTTTACATGCTACTGTCCAAATTTGATTTAAAACCTAATAAATTTACCCAACGTCTATTACCTTTTTTACTTGCAAATAAAAGTCTACTTGAGCCAAAACATTCTGGCTCACCATCAAACACACATGAATATCGATTCTGCACAAGAGCTCATTCTATTTGTTCCAAGAATATGCAAAGTAAATCCATCATGGTGATGATATACCAGTCGAAGTCTGTTATTTTCAAATAATGTCAGCCAGCCTAGCAAGAAAAAAAACTTATTTTTGTTGCACTCGGGTCTTTCATCAAGCCGAGTTTGCTATAAACACTAGCACCAGTGAGAAAGATTATAACATCTGAATTTTCAAGTTGAAGCCTACAATACTGAGTGGAGCTCAATACTTGTTTTTACATATAGAACGCATAATCTTTTGTTAAAGATACTGGAAGGTGAAAAACATGCAAGTACTAAAGTTTGAATTAAGCCACTCTACTGAACTGGATGAACTGGTGGCTCCTTAAGATGTGACCACCACTTTTATTTAATTTACTCATTTACTTACTACAGGGCTGGTGTAATTATGATCCATGTCTTCTAAATGGCAAACACAACATGAGACAAACATGCTTAATAGCAAGAAAAGAAAAATCTGGTCATCTCACGATATGCACTGCTATCACTATCACAGTGGTATTTGTAATATTGGGGTTGAGGATGGAACAGAGCGGTTGAAATAATGTAGCTTGGTTTGCTTATCGATGGAAAAGCCTTTTAAAATACCCAAACACTCCTGGCTTACTTACAGTGGATTACCCTCAAACGTATATCATGAGTACCAGTCAAACTGTATATAATTGAGCCATTCAGCTCTAAAAACAGAGCGCCAGAACCACAGATTTATTCAAAATGTGTAATAGCTTGGTGTCTTTTGTAGTCTTTATTCTCTGTTTTTCTCATATACACTCAAAACCTGTGATTTTACCAGTTTACTTTTGAAGTAGAGTCCAGGCTTGATCATTCTCATATTCAGCCATTACGCAGAAGTTGCCAGGTTGCACATTTTTTTGAAACTTTTTACTCCACTCTGTCACACAACATATTTGGCGGTTAGGTCTTTTCAATACCTGTACATTATCTTAATAAGACCTGCATCCCACAGCACACATCCATGTTCTACCCTGTGGCCTTGGTTTCCACTTTGTTGATGACCGACATGCGTGTGTCACTGCTGCATCGGAATCGAAATTCAATAAAAGTGTCTGCTGTCAAATGTAAAGGTATGTGAACACTTGGTTGTGAGCTTGTAGTAGACCCTAAATCAAAACCATGGGTATTCATAGGAAGCTGGCACACCCAGTACTTCTGGGAAGGCTTTCCACAAACTTTGGATTGGTAGGTAGGGTTTTGAGCTCAGGTAAATAGCTGTTCCTCTAGGTAATTGCTGAGATTCAATCTCAAAAGTTTGAGCACCCAGCAGTGCACAACTTAAGTACCTACAGAATCAAATTTCTAAGAGCTTGAGTACACGGATTGACATGGGTACCCATACTAAAATACCACTTTTTAAATACCACTTTTTCTCTTTTCATCTTCTAAATGGACAGACATGTGTTGGTTGTCGTTGTGGCTTTAATGTTTTAAGTCAGACACCTCAAAAGTGGTGGAACCATCGTCTCATAAAGCAATTTCACTAATCAAACGTTAAACTCAAATCATGTTTAACTTTACCCCTACATACTAGTGCTTGTATGGAAAGCCTTATTAGGTCTCAACTAAAACTCCATTACCATTAAAACATAGCACCTTCTGATTAGTGACACAATGACATGACTTTCATCAAAAGTTTAATAATGACTTCTTAATGATGACCATTCAGAAACTACCATAGTGCAACGTTTACATGTGTTCTCAGTTGGTTCTCAGAGGACAACAATCTTCTCTGATTCCAAAAGTGCTCATATAGCAAAGGTCTTTGAACCAGATTCAGCTTCCTCCTCTTTTCCAGCTATGCCAGACCACTAATTATCATTATTGTATTTTTCCAGCTCCAATTCTACCTCAAACAGCAAATCTTGATTTACTCCCCCCAACTTGTAATCAGTTTAATCATCTTGTTTTGATGTGGTGAGCAAGTTGTGGATGAATGGAAAGGAGAGAAACTGACATTATCAAAATATTCTATGGTCAATTTGGGACTTCTTCAAAATATTTTCCTGTTGTTCGAAGTAAGACCTGAGATTTTAGTTGTGGAAAGCTAAAGACAATAGACAGAAGACAAAAAAGCAAATACTAGAACAAACATAAGCCCTTAATTTGGATTTGTGAGGTACTGCATGGTTGCTAGTTAGGCACCCTTTGTGGCATGTCAAAAGCACACATCGAAATATTCATGAATGCTCAACACAGGCTCAAGTTTCAGTACTTAAGTCACAAAAGACAAAGTAAATGAATCAATACATGGTAAGGGTGCGATATTGATCCACCCATGACAACAGACTCACTTCAAATTCAACTAAATTAAAAAAGAAAGTGATTGTGTGTCAATCACTGATATGCAGTGAGTTCACTGTGCTGCATTCAGTGAAAGTACTTACCTGCAAAATTCAGCTAGAAGAATACAAAAATATTCTTGGTCAGTAATGAAAAAATAATTCTACAAAGCACCACTACTTGCCGTTTGTCTTTCAAAAACAAACACACATTTTGCCTAGAAAAATAAGCCATGAAATCTTCCCCGCAGGAAACGCTACCTCAGTTACCCAGAGTGATCAAATCTTCCATTCAAGAAACCTCGATGATCTCCATGCTCCCAGAGAAGCTGGACTGGCTGCCGACTTTCCCCAGCTCCTCCCTTGAACGGGTCTCGGTCATGCCATCGCCGAACTCCATCTGGCAGCTGCGTCTCTTCAGCTGCTTCTCAAAACTGCTTTCCTCGTGCCAGCTACGTCTGGAGTCTCCGCGTTCGCTGCTCCTCTGCCTGCCGCGCCTCCTTACTGCCTCCAGACCCTGACTGCAACTGTAAGTCGCCGTGAAAGTTGCCTGTGTGCCGCCACCTCCTCCGCTGCCACCGTTGCTGAAGATCGCTGACGTGGAGTAGAACCGAGCTGATTCTGATGAGAGGTACCAACCTCCGGTTACAGGTGCCAAAAGGATGTCAGAATGCCAGCCTTTCAGAGCTCCTAGTCCAGTTTTGGCCAAATGCTGCTGTGAGCGTGACAGTCCAAGCAGGAAACTGGCGGCACTTGCTGTTTCCTCCATGCTGCCACTTCGCTGCAGTGGCTGCAAACAAGTAGCCGGATAAGAGGGCTTGAATGCTGTAGATTGGGACTTGTCGGATTGGGTATGGGTGCTGGAGTTTGCGCTGGTTGCGGGACCATCAGCACGCTCCTTGTCCGGGCTCTGCTCCGGGGTGGACTGCTCTGAAACCTCCTGCACTGGGGAGAACTGACAAGGCTTGACTGCTAAATCTTTAAATGTGGAAGTCTTATAGTAGTCCGGAGCATCTCCACTACCTAATGTCTGTAAAGCACCTCCGATACTCGGCTCACCATATGACTTGATGTCTAAGGAGAAGGAACGTTTTAGTCTCATACTATCCTCCATTCCTTCGTTTAGCTGAAGGCTGCACAGAGCTTGGGCAAGAAGCTGCTCCTCAGAGACCCCGGCCAGTACACATGGCAGTGTTAAAGACTCTAGTGGTGTTGAGGTGGATTTCTCCACTCCACCCCCATTGGATGAGACTGAGGGGCAAAACTCATTCTCCCGGTCCAGACCGAGCTCTTCAGTCAGCTCGGCCTGCACCGGTTTGACTTTAGCGGTCACTTCTATGGGATTTTTGATTTTCTTCTCAAAGTCTAACAGTTGGCCTAGGAAATTAAAGTTGGGTGAAATAGTGGGCCTCTTCTCTTTGACAAATCTGTGGGTGAAGAACAAGTTTGTTTAGCAACATGAGCCATGCATGTCGCAGCTTTAAAATGAGGATTATGACCAAATCTTTTTTTATATACCGTGAGCTGCTTTTTTACACAATAATTGGTTTGTTTGGATCATAGCCCACATCCTTCTAAACATTAGTTTCACATTAGAAAGACTAGGGCTGAAATGGAGGGTGAATTCTGACAGCCTCAGCATGTACGGTGGTCTAGACACCATTATCCTATTCCTCTGCCAATGCTAGTGCCTTGAGCAGACTGTAGGAGTTGCTGTTGCTGACAAAATAATGCCAATTGGATAATTAAGCCTGTTAAGTGCCGGGATAAGCAGGTGACAAAGCTCAAGCTTTAAGCTATGATTGGAGATTCTGTAATTTGCCATTGTGAGCTAGAATGTTAAACTAAACTCTTTCATTGGGATCCAAACCAGGACCTTGTTGCTGTGATGTGACAGTGATACCCACTTAAGCCCTCATTAATTACATACAAATATGATTCTGAACCTTTTCACCAAATAATTGTAATTATTAAGATATTGAATGCCAATGAGCTCATTTATTGCTTCGACAATGCACAGTTACTGGACTATATCGATGTTAACAATGCTGTTTGTAATGTATTACAATGATGCAGATGTGGAATTCTTTACGGTTATCTAAATATTCCCAAATGTTCTCATCTTTTCTAAAGGTTCGTACTGGAATAAAAGCAGTGGCTCATACCTATAAGCTTCATCTAATGACATATCCATCCTCTTCATGATGTAAGCAATGGCAATGGTGGCTGAACGAGAAATTCCAGCCAGGCAGTGCACAAGCACTCTACCATTACAAGCCTTTGCTTTCTCTAAAGAAGAAAGAGAAAGTAAGTTTCAGTATTAAAACCAAACTAGAGGAGCAAGACAATGAAGACACGTAAGACTACAGCAGTGACTCATAGTTTCCCTGTAAGCTGAGAATGGTGTTGGTGTCACAATAAGCAAAGTTTGTGGTTCGACCTGACTCTGAGGCAAACAATCTCTTCAAAGGCATGTTTCATAACTTCCTGGCAGCTAACCTATAAACTCCACTGATTTGTCCAGCCAGGGTAGAATCTTCTCGCAGAAGCTGTCGTTTACAGGTACGCGCAGAAAGTGAGACTCTGGAATGAAGTCAGGCTTGGGACATGTGTTACTGGCATTGAGGACGTATGCTATGTCGTTCTGCTGCATTAATTCCTGTAGAGAAAAGACACAGAAGGGTGTGTTTTTAAGCTTTGTTTTTAAAAAGGATTTAATAACACAGACACGTATATGACGCCCTAGATTTAAGACTTTATCCGTCCTGTTAAAACATGCGTATCTTAGTTTCTGCTGCTTTTGTTATCTTTATTAGTCAACTTTTATTTTGCTTATGTCTTTGATGGCGTGATGAGTTCTAGCACTATACAGCATTTTATTATAAATATATATATTGAAAATCCAGACGTAATGATGATTCAAATTATGT
>JAYDZG010000001.1:27455338-27466725 GCA_034509265.1 Microcambeva bendego | reverse complement strand
TAGAAATGTTTAACCTTGTGCCAACCATCTTCCATTTTGAAGCTGTTGAGACCACTGTAGTCCTGAGAAAACTCAGTGTTACATATTGTTTCATATCCTTACCCTAATCTATGCCTTCAACAGTTCAATCGCAGAGACCCACAGACAGTTCCATGAAGTTCATGGTTTTTTTTTCCTGGCAGTAAAACGTAAATTGTGAGTATTCGGAAACCCAGATATGTGCTTTTCAAAACTTTGTGCCTTTTAAAACTGTGTTCCTTTCCAAACAGGGAATATTTATTTAATTCACTGTCCTAGGAGATTGTATTGCTGATTTTAATATTTGTACATGTCAGATGTGTCTAGCAGCCCCTGATCTCTCAAAACATAAGTAAAGTTACAATGTACCATTCATGAACAACATCTGTATTCAGAATTTTAGTTCAATTTAAAAATAAACTACATTGTTGGATCATTTTAACTTATTATGTGTAACATTACCAAAGCTGTTTTATTGTAGAAACAATTAAGGTCTACATGATCTACTCTATCAGTGTTTTACAATCCAATTAATTAAACTTTGTTAAACAAGTCATCAGCTGACACATCTTTGTAATATTTAGCTGACTCTCTTCTCCAGAGAGACTCACAGAAGTGCTTCCATATAAACCTATATACTCTAGTAGACAATTCAAGAATACAAATTTGTGGAAACCCTGTTAATACCAAAATGTTTGATCAATACATGATGCATACTTTACTATTACTTGTACTTTATTACTGTTAGTTTAGAATGTTCAAAAGCATTTAGTTTTATTTATGAAGTTTGTAGTCATTTCCACCCTAAACCAACTGTTAGATAAAACTACTAATAACACATATAAGTAAAGCCCACCAAATCCATAAACCAACAGTAACCATAAAACCGTGATATTTAAAGATATAAACCCAATTGCAGGAATCTTGGATGGCAAAATAATAGAACTTGAGAAATACACAAAACAAAATGAATCCAAAGCAGAACTCAGGAATAAAACAGTCACCAGGAAAAATGAAAGATAATTTCATAGAAAGTTGGACCACACCAGCTACTTAATCCATCATAGAGTTGCAAACAGGACAGCAACCCAATAAACATATCATTGCTCAGTATGCTCCTTAACTTTTATACATAAAAATGGTTTTGAGAATACATACCAGCCATAAATCCATATTATTGGTTTTATGTGGCTTGTTATATCATCACAGTTCATGACTTTGAGTACCAGTTTTACTTTTAAAGTGTTTATGTCATTCTTGAAATTTGCTTGTACCCCTAGCCATCTTCTAAGACATTCCACCATATGCAGTAGTGTTGTTAGAGGTCACAAGTCATAAATGTAATTGTGCATGAATCGGTCACTGATATGTGTAGCAGATTTTCCCAGATTGTGAGTTATAGCTATGCAGAAAACCGAAAAAAGAATTTTACTGATCATGCAGGTGATACAATTGCTCCTTTTTTTTAGTTTACCTACCCAGGGCTCACAAAACACGGCTCAGGTATTCAGCCAACTGGATTAAGCCTAAAGTCATTGACGTTGTGTAGAATTTCTGTTAAAAATAAAATATTTCTATGCATCACTCACCTTCTTCTTGGATGAATGTTGCAGAAGCTCGGAGATCTGCACCTTATCTTGCTGCAGCCTCCTCTTCATCAGCTTGGAGCAATTCACGTTAACCGCCTCCAGGATGTGGGACGTGTTATAATCCACAAAGGGTCTACTGTCAATTAGAAGCACTCTGTCCAGTCCCCGCTCCAGCAGGGCCACAAGGCCTTCTGACTCGATAAGTTTCACTGAGGAAAGAGACTCTGGCCCAGCATGCTCTGCCATCTCCACGACCTTTATATCCATTTATTTTTCTCTCTTGCCGTTTCCTCCTTTCTTCCTCTAGAGCAGTGACGTGGGCGGCAAAGCCCCTTAGGAGAAGAATGACCCCATTGTGAATGCAAGCAGTGAAGTCATCCTTGTTGTGTTTGGCAAAAAGAGAAACAAGAGTGAATGATGAAAAAAGCCTAGAAAGAAAAAGAGGAGTAAAAATCAGGGTATGATGACTTGTCTGCTTTTTGCATTGTGTATGTACTCATGCTTCAGACCGGTCATGCAGTGTGTTTGTCAAACAGTGAGACCACTTCTGCCTACTTGTCTGTGTTTGAGGGTTTGATGGAAAGGGATGGAAGGTTGGCTTTTGTCACACCATTGCAGCAGTGCTACAAAAGAGGGCTCTTCTTCTGGGCCGTCATGCCATTACATCATCTGCTTGCATCTCATCTTCATTCGCAAGTGGTTACTGGTCTACAGAAAGAAAAGAGAGTGCACATGTTTACTTGCACTACTCAACACATAGAAGTGAGGTATTGTAGAACCTGTCAAAACTTCTAGAATACAGTTTTGAAAAGTTACTCTTTTGTTAAGTTTGGTAATTCTTGGATCAACTCCAACCTCAGTCACTAAAAGAGGTTTTCCTCTATCTCCCTTAAAGTGAGTGAAAAAATAGGGTAAAAATCCACAACACCTTCACTAGCTCTTAACACACAGGATTAAGTCTTGGTGGAGCTGTTGGATGGTCAGCTCTCTCAGCTGGGACCAAAATAATCTAGCCATTAATAGGGTGCACTTTTTACTTTTTAGTGGCTGTGAAAATCAGATGGTTTGCATCAGGATTTCAATATTGTATGTTCATCTGCTTAGCTTCATTTCACTTCTTCATGTACTCCCATTCCTGCATTTCAGACATGAAACACATTCCAAAAAGTTGGGACAGGGGCAATTAGGGGTTAGTTATGAGGTGCAAAACTAAATAATGATGTGATTCCATCATGATGTAAGTGATGTGAACAATAATTAGGGTTGTAATTAGGGTTTGGTGCAAAAACAACATCCAGTTGTTTTTGATGAGCAAAATGACCAGAGGGGTCCCCAGTTAATACTGAGTTACATGCACAAATGCTACTTAAAACTTTACTGTCCTGGTGTGTTACTGTGTCAGTGCCCTTGGCAAAGGTAATTTACACTTGTCAATGGCAACATTAATGCAGGATATTACATTGAGATCTTAAAGCAACATGAGCTGCCTTCGAGATGACATATTTTCCAAAATAAAAGTATGAAACTCTGCGTTATTTACCAATTTCTACCAATTTGTTCTTCTGGGGGTAGGAGAACAAAAAATCAGAGTACAATTAAATTAAATGTACAGCAGACCCAACGGCTAGCACACACCATTACAAACTGTCAGACTACATAAGTTGTGTCCATCTCAAATGCTTCAAAACATCAATGAATTACCTTCATCTTCAGACCACAGGATTTATTTTTGGAGTTATTAATGCTCAATATTATTAGCCAAGACTGTCATTTTCTCATTATAAATTAAGGTGCGTGAGGTTTGAAGATAATGGAATGAAGACATCTACTTTCTCAAGCTGAGTGATTTAACATAGTGAGTATGTGAAACCACCCTGAAATCAATATTTGATATGTGCATTTAATTACTCCACATTATTTTGTATCCATCATATAAACTACAAATCAGTATATAAAAACTAACATTAAATCAGCGGATACTCAAACACTAGAAGTGCCATTTACAGTGGTACTTTAGTAGTGTGTTAAAAATATAGCCACACTTGTATTTCATTAGGTCAAACCCTAGATCTCAACAGACAGAAATAACATGTCACCAAGGCAGATTTTCTCATGACCCTATGACTAGGCGACTATAAGGATGCTTTTCTTTCCTGGTATTTTCCAGAACTAATGTTCTCTTATGAAACAATACTCATGTTTTAAATAGCATACAAATCTGCAATAAAGGTGTCCAACACAATATTTTCAATTTGCTTTCAGGCTACTGATGTCAGAGGTAAGAAAGAAACAAGACATTACTTGTAAAGTGTTCGATGACAAAATGAACAACAGGACTGGTTTCTAACAAAAGAGTGCCAGGTCTTGAATGGTCTAGAAAACCTGGCATCAATCCAAATACAAATAATGGATGATTCATCTGTTTAAAAGTCTCTTGAACCCTTGGAAAATTACTGATATTAGTACTGGCAGAAACTACTGGGACCTAGTTAAACTCATCTACTCTTCGTGAAAGTCTGAACCAGAAGTGGTCTTCATGGAAGTATTGACATCAACAATTTGAGAGAAAAAGCCAACTGTCAGGCAGTGAAGTATGGTGGAGGTTCCTTTCAAGTTTGGGGAGAAATTCAGTACATGGAGTTGGAGATTTGGTCAGTATTAATTGTGTCATCAGTGCTTAAAAATACATCAACATACAAGTATTCTGCAGCAGTATAACAACCCCAAACATACAATAAGTTTTGATCTTCACACAATCAAATCAAAAACTAAATAACTTCAAGATGTTTGGAACACTGCAGAGTTCATTCAAAACTGTACCTAAGACTGGTCAAAATGCCGTTTTTAAGATAAAGGGTGGCCACACCGAATATTGGTTTGATTTTCTCTTTTGTTCATTTACTTTGGATTTATGTTTTAAAAGCATTTTTTCTTTTTTTTTCTTTTTCCACACCAGCCTAAAACTTATGCACAGGACTGTATCCACAAAGAACAAGTACAGATCCTTTGTAAGAAAAAGGCTGGTTTAAACAGGTAGACGAAGTTATACATGAACAGTGTTTGAAAGGTCATCTTTCACTATCTTACAATCGCAGCTATATCCCCAATTAAATGTGAATAGCACACATGGCCGTTGGGTTGCATAAGCTTGGGGAATTTGTTACCAGCTCAAAGAAGAAATGTATCTCCACCACAGCTTGGTGCCCAGATGAACTGACTTTATCTGTTGTGAAATCTTTAACCACTATTCTCGTGCAAATGCTTCCAGCTCATTAAAGTTTGATGACGTACTTTAAATCTAGCTAGTAATCCATTTACCAAGGGGCTTTAATCTGACCAAAAAAACTAAGACTAGGAAGCCCACTCCAGGATATTTCAGGAGTCATTAATTAAGCCAATTCCTTTCTGTTTTCCACTAAATTTACAAAGTACACTTTCAGCTGTGTGACCGTCCTCATTTAACCTGCCGTAAAGTCCCAAAACAAATATACTATTGAATTATTGACTTGGCAGAAAGGTACCAATGCCAATGTTAGTAAACGTTACGTAATGATTTTTGTACAAAGATCTTTAGGGCTCATGATCCGGTGTGATTTATGCAAACTCAAAGTCCACGCGGCATAAGAGAAGATGTGTAAAGTCTGTATTAACCATTAACTACAGTTTTATTAATGAAGAAATGCTGCAGTTTGCTGCACTAGTACATGCTTTACCTCTTTTTGTTTTTATTATATTAATGCAGTAAACAGACACTCGACGGCTCCTAAAGACCCACCTGAAAGTAAATGTATATAAAGTATAGTTTTCTTCTGACAAACACATTTTACAAGGGGGAAATTCCTACTTCAGAAGAACATTCCAGTGTAAAATCACATCTGACAAAGTCGCACTTCCTCAAAGTGAGATTCTCGACCACAACAAGCAGATTTCAAAGGCATCCACACGCTCTACACGTGCCTGATTATAACAAATAAAATTCCCTTCTGTACCAGTAACAGCTGGATGTTGTTTAAAAGCACTGCATTACAGCTTAAATATATTAAGTCAATTCAAGCAAATTGAGAAGACTTAGCACCTTTAAATTAAATCGAAACAGTAGCTCTAGTGCACTGGCATAGATCCATATATATTTTTCTTTCACCTCTCAATGCCCCATGTTTGGTGTGATGGCACGGTATTAGAGGCCTTGCTTATGCAGCTCAACAATCCTACCACGTTCAAACTATTTTTTGGCTTTTGCCATCAGGAAGTCTTGGCAGTGTGAATGCTTGACAGAAAATGACATGGAATACTTTTTTTTTTTTTTTACAGATTTTGGCTTTTAAAGGCTCTGGTATCAAATATTTTATTTTTTACACATATTTATATACACAATTTTGTTACCCCTTCTTTGAAGGGTTTTATGGGCCTGACTGAATGCCACTGCTTCAAAGGTTTTTGTCTCTTGCAGCCATTTCTTCTTTTTAACCAAAATAATCAGTGTTGTTCCTTCTATAAATTATATATAATAAAACAATACTGCTCATTTTGGTTATACACATCCAGAAATTGTAACACACACACACACACACACACACACACACACACACACACATATATATATATATATATATATATATCTAGGCCACTAATATCCACATTTCTGCTCAACCTGTCAGAAACAGACTCCATGGTGCTTACAGGCAAACACCATGCAGGGTGATTGGCATTTGCCAGAGAACACCAAGATTGGCAGATTTTCATTCTCATCTTCACGGATGAGAGCAGGTTCACACTGAGCACATGTGACAGACGTGACAGTCTGGAGACGCTGTGGAGAACATTCTGCTGCCTGCAACATCCTCCAGCATGACCAGTTTGGCAGTGAGTCAGTAATGATGTGGGGAAGCATTTCTTTGGAGAGTTGCACAGCCGTACATAAGCTATCTAGAGGTATCAGCAGTTCCTGCATGATAAAAGCATTGATGCTATGGACTGCCCGTTCGCCAGACCTGAATCCAATCAAGCACATCTGGGACATCATGTCTCATTCCATCCACCAACGCCACATTGTACCATAGACTGCCCAAAGGTTTACTGATGCTTTAATCCAGGTCTGGGAGGAGATCCCTTAGAACATCCGCCATCTCATCAGGAGCATGCCCAGACATTGTATGGAGGTCATACAGACACGTGGAGGCTACACACACTACTGAGCCTCATTTTTACTGGTCTTGAGAAATTTCCACTGAAGTTGGATCACTTTGATTTTGAGTCCGATTCCAAATCCAGACCTCCATGGGATGATATTTTTTTATGTCGTTTTGTTCCCAGCACATTCCACTATGTAATGAATAAATATTTTCAACTGGAATATTTAATTCATTGAGATCTAGGATGTGTTGTTTTAGTGTTCCCTTTATTTTTCGAGCAGTGTATGTCATGCTGCTCCACCTGGGTGCTGGCATAAAATTATCATCATTGTACTTTTTACTAGGGTCTGCCATCTTATTGCTGGCTGTACTCTTCCTCTTTTACCTTTCAATCTTCCAAGTATTCAACTATTCTAGGAAATACATATGGCTATATGGGCTTTGTTGGAGATATTAGGCTCATTTTGATTAACAATCTTTTGTCTTCAATACACCTGTACATCATGTTATAATGAAGAACATTTTTGTGATTTATTGTTGTAAAAATCATACCAACAATAATAACAAGTGTGGTAAAAACACACGTGTGAGTACCTGCTCGTTACTTGTGCTTATAAATATGACCTGTATAGATGAGATGAAAATTTTCTGACAGTTTTCAACTGAAAAAAATTCAAAGTACTCAAGTTCAGGCACATACAAAAAGGAATTTGTGTAATTTATGCTGGTAAAAGACACACTACAGCTTAACTTCTCAATCAGTTTGTAATTATTACCATCAATACCAAATACTAGAACATAGGCATAAAACCAGTTCAACAGCAGCTGGTTAAACAGTCACTATTCGAACCCCACCCTCCAAAATTGCCATAGTCATGTCAAATGGGCTGATTCCATTACATGTTTATTGTAATTACAATAATAATCTACAAAGTTGCAGTTCACCTGAACACAAATGTTGGTTTTAATAATAAGTAATAATACTATGGCTGCATTTATATGTTACTCGACCAGTTCCATTGTTTCCTATAACTTTGAGGTTGTTTCTCGCTGACCTTTTCAAATTGCAGCCAATAGGAGAATATGTGAGAAATACAGAAGTAAAGCACAGACATGGTAGCGAGACCAACTCTTACTGTTTCACTTTAAATAAGAATTACAGCAAATGGCATCTGAGTAAAAATGCATCTGAATGTGCATCACCCAATCCCGGAAACTCCTGCTGTGGCTTTACACCTCTAATTTGCCCTTGTGACCCTACTTTTTCAGGATGTTTAATCTTCTACGTCTCCAATTGATCACCATTGCATAATATTTGCACTTAAACTGTCAATACTGTAAATCAATATTGTAAAAGAGGTCAGAACTATAGTAAAATAAAATGTGCCTCTAAGCTAAGAGCTACAAAGAAAAGGGTAAAAACTGTTATACTGTACATGTTTGTTACTGATGCTGTAAAGGTTGTAGATGCTGTATGGAGACAATTCCAAAACACTCCACTAAAATCCCATTCTTTTACATAACTCACCCAAACTACATTCCCTTGAGTACTCTATTGTTCATACATTGTGAGCTTTCGTTACTTTACAGTGAACTGCAGTGGGTTTTACATTCCACTTGATTTCAGCTTTTTTATTTTGTTTTAATCTCAACGTTGGTAGTTGACTAAAAAAGGCAATCGTCTCAGAAGGGAGAACTCTAGTTTAAAACACGGCTATGTGTCACAGTGTGTCATGCATCTTGTTATAAATACTCGTCATAGCAGATGGCCCAAATGTCAAGCACACAAATAACAAATGACATTCGGTTTGCCTTATTCTAGTGCACACAAAAGCTGCTGCAGCTAAGATAGATTTATAGCAAATTACATCCCATCAACAAAGTCAACTTTGACTATAACCAAGACTTTTGTTTATGTATTGTGTCAATATTTCTTTTGTCATTGGTTTAAACATTTCTTGTGGTTTAAAACCAGATCTGAAGTTGACTTTATAGCCACTGAACTCTTTCTGTTTTTGGATTTCAAACCGACATGAATTTAAAGGCAATGAGGAATATGTTTAAAACACAGTTCACTTTTTCAATAAGGCAATTTAAAATTCATGACTTTATGGCTCACAAAAACATGTGAATTAAAATTGTGCCACATTATCATATAATCAAATTGCAAAGGAAAAACGGTGTAAGGGTCAAATAAAAGGCAGACAGCATTCTTACATTAAGTTGCTCCTGGATGAATAGAGAGGTGCTGGAGTTCCAGTAAACAGCACGTACTGCCTGTCCTCTAAAGGCACACTTCCACTTTTGCTACAGCTAATTCAGGACACGTCACTGGACACCTGGCGCTGAGTGCCAGCCAGGACTCCAAGGCCTACATAAAATAAACAACCTTGATAAAAGGTGTTTGATAGGGAATTTAAACTGGGATGCGCTTATTCATTGTTTGTTCGAGTTCCACTTATCTTTCTTACTCTCAAATGTAGAGGTTCGTTACATGTGTTTTGGGAGAAAACCGGTTACTGAAGCACTTTCTTTCTCATTCTGTGTTTTGGTAGACTAAATTCAATTCACCAAAACACGCTCTAGAACCTGATTTTCTAAACAATATGTAGATAAGCCAAAACAAAACAGTTGTAATGTCAGGCTTTATGCTAACACTTCACTTTTAGAAGTTCCCGTTATTATTTCACCTAATGCCATAAAGGTTATGACAGCTGTCAAGACCACTACTAAATTACTGTAAAATACAGTAAACCTGACCAGGGTACTAATCCATCACACTGCATAAGAGACTCATTTAATGTCTTTCAGTTACACCCATGTTTACCACTGCAATGTCTCCATTTTGTATTAATTACACTTGGTGTGGAAACGCATTATCTCGCAACTATGTGCTGGCCCCATCAATCAGCCAGCAGAGGTCAAAACTGCATCAGTTACGACTGGTCTGGCTCCCACCCTGTTGGAAACACAGACAATTGTTGGGTCCACTTTGTGTTTGAACCTACAGAACCTTGAGGGTTTGCTGAAATCAGTCAAAATAAAGGTTAGGCCTAAAATAACTTAGGAAAAGTCTCAGGAACAAAGGCACAATGTGATAATATAATATAAAATACTAAGTTTTAACTGTTTCTTTCAGAAAAATAAATACAAATGTGAAACAACATAAATACACTGCAGTATTGTAGGCAAGTAAAGAAAATAAGACAAAATAACAAGTGTAGTGTCCACTAAAAAATACACAACATGAAAAAAACTTCACAACAACATTAAACCACTATCTATAATTCACCATTATATAGATGGAGTCTGGGCTCTAAATGAGCTGTGGTGTGAACAAAAAGTAGGCTTACATCTTATCAGTACTAAAGAGGAACAGAAAGAGAACTCAGTCCTCATTAAAGTTCACTTACAGTGTAAACACAGAAAGCACTGACGTCATTTGCAGCTGGTTCCTTTTCAAATTCACCACAACAGAACTGAGTTTAGATCATTTACAAAGAACTATTTGTGAAAATACCCTTGATAAGCACCTTAACATGTACTGGAAATTAACTGATTCGATTATGTTCCTGTCACTTTCCACAATTTCCAGGGATGTGTGAAGGATGTTAGATCTCAGTAACCATGAACAAACCATTGTTGACAGTGATGTTGACACTGTATGGCATAAACACAATCAACAAAACTTTAAATATGAGCGGTCAACAAACATTTTTTAATGTAAGATAAATTGTTTCAGATTTATTTCCAGCCTTTGCGTCCTCTATAGTCAGGTTTTTATTGCACTGCAAAAATAATTGTACTTCCAGTAAAAGTGTAATTTTCTGGTAGCAGGGGTCATGATTAAGCGGGCATAGATCAAAACAAGAAATAATCTATAACCATGATAAGTATCTACTGCTATAATTTCCCATAATAATCATTCCATTGAGTTGTGGACTCACTCAGGGTAACAGTAAAAAGGTCTATTACTATAATTGATTAGTACAATTAAAATATTCCCAGCAACTTGAAGCCATGCTAGTTCTGAAGTGGTGGGCTAGTTTTTTGGTAGTTCAATGGAATGTTAGACAAATTACAAAAACTCTTAGACTAACAGGGCTGTACATACTGGAATCAGTGATGTGGCAAATATAAGATTTTATGTAATATGAACGTCATAATTCTCGATGAGAACATTTAAACCTTGCTATAAAACAGTGATGTCACTATAACCGTCATATTGAGTTTGGAGCCAGGGAGATCCCAGAACATGATTAAATAACTCAAACTAACATGTACCTCATTCTTAATATTGCTTATGATATACATCTTTGTAGTTCATAATAAAATGTATGAGCATTAAAACTAAAACTAACCAAACAGGACAAAAAGTATCGACCGAAAATAAAACCCACATATAATAATAATAATAATAATAATAATAATAATAATAATATTAATACGAAGAAGAGTATCTATAATAAAAAAAATATTATTATAATAACAATGGTACATTCACGGTACATTCTGTTAATTTATTCTTTACCGGCCACACACACACGCACGCGCGCGCGCGCGCACGCACACACAGAGAGAGACTGAGAGAGAGAGAGAGAGAGAGAGAGTGTGTGTGTGTGTGAGAGAGAGAAAGAGAGTGTGTGTG
>JAYDZG010000001.1:27426261-27445553 GCA_034509265.1 Microcambeva bendego | reverse complement strand
GATCAGTATTAAATTCTTCAGCAATTTGAACTACTGTAGCTTGTCTGTTGGATCAGATCGTACAGGCCAGCCTTTACTCATTTACCACTGTTCCTTCCTTGAACTACTTTTGATAAATACTGACCTCTGCAGACCGGGAACACCACACAAGAGCTGTTCTAGAGTTCCATAAAAATATGCCAGATTTGCCTGGTCAGTAGGTTACAAAATCATGCCCACGTGCCATGCCATTACAGCTAACACGAGCGCAAAGGCCAAACAGTGATGGAGGATTTCCTAGATTTTTATACATGATGTGGTGAAAACCCTCTGTTCTTCTTTAATCGTTTGCTCGATGGTTGGACATTTATATGGAGGCTTGTGGATGCCTCGGTTGGGCGAGTGCTACCAATTAAGACATCTGAAAACGTGGATTGTGGTCAGATGAATCATTATTTCAGACATTTTTGGAAGAAATGGACAAAAGAAAAAAAAAAACAAAGACAAAGAGGAACATTCAGGCTTTTATCAGTCCAAAAGTAAGGGCCCTGTCATGGCATGTTATTCAGTCAATTTTTTTGGCAAAGGTCATTTACACGTCTGTGATGGCAGAATTAATGCAGAACAATTAATTACGATATTAATTACGACATATGCTGTTTTCAAGATGTCATATTATTCCATGGACACACCTGCATTTTTAACAGGAAATAGAGTGTTTGCAGAAAGAATGAGACAAAAAATAATACATGTGGGCAACTTTGGTGCTATTAAAAGGAACAAACTAGGAACAAAGTGTGTGTGTGTGTGTGTTGGGGGGGGGGGGGGTCGGATATTTTACCTGCAATTCAATAAGTCAAAGTCAACAACCCCACACCTCACCCCTGGAGTCCAAATACATGCAAGTAATGTGTATTACAAAACTGTAAATGTTTGATTTAACCTTGTTTGATTCATCTTGTACAGTACTATCTATTGCAGTATTGTTTATTATTGTTATTAGTGCATCAAAACTAAGTATTAAAGGATCTCTTTAAAAGGTATGTAAGATCACATATTTAACGGGGCTCCGCTTTACTTTACTGAAACTACAAATCCCCTAATTCATCAATACCCGGCATGCACTGTGTTCTGTAGGCGTTCCTTGCGTCATTAAAACGGTTGAGGGGCGGAAATGCTAAAAACATTGTCGCTTTAGAGGGTTGTGTACGAGTCATTTATTACTATATTTCGTTTGAGCAATTGTTATTATTTATTAATTATTCAAGTTACACCCTGTTATACCGAGTGGTTTCTGCGTGGAAAAGAAAAGCTACCAAGGAGTGTGTTTTGGTGATTAGCTAGCTAACTGTTAGCTAGCTGTTTGTTTACCAGAGTCTGGTCGTCCAACATGGATGACAGTAAGGTAAGAAATACTAACTTGGTTTATACAGCCTGGCTGTGTTACTGTAAACCGGGTTAATGTTTGTTTTGTTGGTGTTTGTTTCTACTATTCTTATGCTTTTGCGTAATTTAACATGCTAATTTGCCGTCGTACTTGCTAGCTTGTTGAATCTGGCTTCTCGACAGCTGTATAACATTTATATATGTGACTAATGCTCATACAGTTCAAGTAAAAAGGTTACATGCACTTGTAAGACATATTTTCTACATTTTGGGGATTTTAACGTACATCCCCAAATTTTAATCATGTACGGTTCGTGAACAAGTATGTGGAAAGCTGTTTTATATTGAGCTTAGTGGTTTCAGTGTCACTCTTTGCTAAGAGAGGTATAACATTTATTATATGGATACATTTGCCAGTTTTCATGAATTTGGCATGAAGGAATCCTTCACCGTCGTGAACGAATGAATTAGAACTTTGATTTCCAGGCAGACAGAGTCGTTTTATAATGAATGGGACTTCGTGTGTGGTCTGTTTAATCTAAGGGTTAAACACCATTACAACTAAGTCTGTCATGATAAGAAACTGCTGTAACAGTAGTGATGCTCTTCAGTTAAGTGAGCATGTTCTTGTCCTATGAGTTATAGTTTGAAGTATTACATTTTGACTGTACACTTGATGGCATCAATCGTTTTATTCAAAATTCCTACAATTAAATTAATAACATTATTAAACAGTGACTGAAACAGCTGTTTAAAGCCTTCCTATGAAAAGCATGATGTGTTTTTTACATTGCAAAATGTTTTCCCAGTATCAAAACTGATTCACGACCCATGATTCAAAATACAATTCATATATGATAGTTTTTACGCAATAATAAGGGACATTGGGCATCGTTATTAAGATAAATAAAAGATAATCGCAAATACATTTCGAATACATCAATACTAAAAGGAAACAAGACAATATTCGACTGCTTTAACATTATACCTGTGATACAAGCCACTCAGAGAGTGCTCGCATTTAGGCTCATTTCATTTTCGTATTTGTTTTTTTTTATTCGAGACGTTTAACCTTTTTGCGTTCTAATCAGATGGTTGGCGGAAAAGTAAAGAAACCGGGGAAACGGGGCAGAAAACCAGCCAAGATCGATCTAAAGGCCAAGCTTGAGCGAAGCAGACAGAGTGCTAGAGAATGCCGGGCTAGAAAGAAACTGCGCTATCAGTACCTGGAGGAGTTGGTGTCCAGCAAGGAGAGAGCCATTTGTGCCCTGAGAGAGGAGCTAGAGATGGTGAGTGTCTCAGGATGTTTTTGTTGGGTAATGTGCAAACCTCAGAGCTTAGCTAATTTCTGTTAAAAGGGTTGATTTTGATCTGCATATATGGAATGTGGTAGCATACATGCGGTTATGCTTATGTCACATGTACAAATGTTGCAGAACACATACCATGGCAAGATAACTACTGTAATACAGTAATCATGGTTATTCAAAGATGGAAACATTTACAATAAAAAAAACAACTATTTTTCAATTAAGTCAGATACATGAATACTTTTTCTTCCAATCTTGGCTGCTCCCATGCACTGCTTTATGCATCCTAGTTGTCGGCTACCTATCGGGCAATTTCATGTCTCTATGTAAGCTGTGTTTTTGGACTGTGGGAGGAGACCTGACCCCACGGAGGAAACCCGTACAGACACAGGGAGAACATGCAAACTACACACAGAAAGGACCCGGACTACCATGCCTGGGGATCGAAGCTGTGAGGCATCAGTGCTAACCTTTGAGCCACCATGCACTAATGATCTCATCTATTGAGATTCTCTCTGGCACCTCACGAGTGTTTAAGAAAAGACTTATTAGAACTCATGACTTTATTAGAACTACTTAATCAAGAAATTGAATCTTACACTTGATACTTACTCAAAGTAAGGACATGTAAGGTAAAAAAAGAAAAAGCTCGACATGACCTTCATGATTTCATGCTTTCATGGATTGATTATTTTCATATATTTCTTCTTCTTTAGTACAAGCAGTGGTGCATTGCTATGGACCAGGGAAAAATTCCATCAGAAATCAAGGCTTTGTTAACTGGAGATGATCAGAAAGCCCCACAAAGCAGTAGCACCAAGACGCCCAAGAATGGCAAGTACAACTCGACAGGAATCAGCCAGAGTAAATCCACTTAGGCTGAGTTAAACAACCCAAAAGAAGTTTACTGATGAAACCAGCTCTGGATGTGATGGACGACCTAAAAATAAATACGCAATTGTAGAGATGGTGCTGATAGAACTTAATATATATGAAGGAACAGTGCAGCAGACGGTGTCCGCTGCGGTTTGCTGAAGGAGCATTACTGTGTTGTATTTGTAAAGTTTTAATTTAAGGCCCATGTTTAGCCATTTACTTTGATCAGATTTAATCAAAACGGTAAAAGGTATCAGAATGAACATCAGTAAATGAATTCATCACACTTCCTAATCAGTTTTCATTAACCAGTAAATAGAAACAGCTCACAGCATGCCAATAAATCACAAAGAAAACCAATCCCTTAAAGACAAATACACAAGTAGCCAAATTTCTAAGCACTCTGCATAGCACGGATTGAAGCTCTTTACATCCATATTCTCACCAGCACCTTACACACTTTACATTTTTGTGCTACAGAAGCTAAAAGTTCCATATAGAATTTATATTTGAGTAAAGAATTCTGCAAACTGTCCCCACCTGTACCCCCCGTTAATGGAAAACAAACCTACTAGAACCCTACAGACCACAAGTCATTAGATGTCATTTGTGTGATGAACCATTCTCAGCACTGCAATAATATTGTGGTCGCATGTTTATGGATGTAAATCCTCTGATAGCTTATTTCTAAATGCAGGACACTGTTGGCTTAAGACAATTCTTTTACTTTCACTGACATTAAGGTGCTTCAAAATACACTGCTGTATTGTGGAAGTGTACAGAGCAACAGATGAGTGACAGGTAGTAAGTGTTCACCTGCAAAATGCATCTGTAGAGTAGGTGTAGCTAAAATGGCCAAACAATTGATATAGGTGGTGGTGAGCGTACTTACATATGTTTGTTTATTTATATACTATGATGCACTTTCTTCCTACTGCTCATTTACACATTAAAGCTTTGTTGCCTTAGAGGCCTTTTAAATCCCATTTTAATCGAAAATGTAGTTTAAAAGCTGGACGCTGTATGTCAAGAGATGTATGGTCTCATAAAAACAAGGAAATTAAAATGATCATTTATTACTTCGCTTATTATTTAGTTTAGGTGTAGCAGTCTCGTCTGACTCTAAAATAAGGACGCATCTTATATTTCTGGAGCTGATCAGCTCCACTGCTTGTCAATGACAAGTATCAATTAACATTTTATTTATTTTTCCTTCTCTTAATCATGCTTATACTTTATTTATAACGTGGCTCTGTTATCACTTAGCAAAAATACATATTAGAGAGATGTGTCTAAATCGTCATTCTTCCTCCCACCTGTAGTCTCGATATTTTGTACAGTCATTTAATCACAGTTCTTTGTATTATAATTGAACCTGTATGACAGTTTATACCGAAACATTACATGTAATTATTTCTGGCTTTGACACTTTGCATTAACTCTGTTTTCAAGTGTTTTGTAGTTCCATAAGTTTCTTTGTTATTTAACTTGGTACGCTAAACCAAAATTTCACTTGTAGGTTTGCCCAAGTTGTTTCATTTCCAGCTTCTAAGTAACTTTTTTATTTAAAAAACATACGACATCAAATTTCCTGTGTTATTTTTGATAAGGCAAATAGGGTGTTCATGAAAATTAAATATGATAATGTGAAGAGCAACTGTTATGAACATATGTGAAAAGAATTTGAGTGAGTGTACAACTTCAAATCTGGAAAAGTTGGGACAGTATGGAAAATGCAAATAAATAAAGAACGCCGCATTTCTTATGTTTTTGTATTTCTTATGTGTATGAACCTGAGATATTTCATGTTTTGTCTGGTCCATTTCATTTGATTGTCATATACATTGATTTCTGTATTTTACGGTTGCAACACATTCAAAAGATCCAAGTAAGCAATTTCCCCAAGTTTAAGGAATCTGGATCAATTTAAGTGTGTAAAAGATAAAATGCAAGCCTATGCCCAACACCTGTGATCTCTGAGCCCTCATACAGTAATGTATCAAGAGCCATCAATCATCAATAGGTGATATAACAACATGTGCTGGGGATTACTGTGGCAAACCTTTGTCAAGCACTACATTAAGGGTTATGTGGACAGATTCCTTTTAAAACTTTACTGGGCAAAAACGAAGCCTTCTGTTAAGCTCGTTCAGAACTTTAGAGGGTTCAGGTGAACCCAGGAAGCACCAACACACAGGTAATTTACTCGTTTTTGATTACATTATTTATGAAGAAAAGTACTTTGAGATCTTAGAGCAACATTTGTTGTCGTTAAATCATCTTTTTCAGTTACCATTATGCATTGTTCAGATGGCAATGCAAACCCCCCTGCTGCACACATTACAGAAGCATGGCTGTTTTAAGAAGTGTGTGTAGATGGACGTATGGGACATAAAAATGGAAACTCTTCATCGCTTGGTATCATTAGTGCTAACACATTTTAAATGTGGTGAAAAGGAATAACACAATTGTAAATGCATCACATCTATTGCAGGAATGGACGTAATGATGTTGAGCAGACAAAACATGAACTCTCAGGTTAATACCAAATAAATATAAGAAACACTGTTTTTATATTTGCACTTTCCATACTATCGCAACTGTTTTACAATTTATCTGCCCAGAAATATTTGTTTTGAGTTTCCTGTCTTTACATTTCCAGTTGTCAATTAATTTTCAAAGAAAAAAATGTCTATTTTTGTATTTATAGCTAATGTGTGTTGGAAAGGTTGAAAATGTTTCTGTGGAACAAATGACATGCAGGTACTTTTATTATAAAGTTATAAACTTGTACTAATAACTAAATTGTTTTGTGATGGTGTGCTTTTTTGCAGTGCTTATTAATGCTAATAGAACTGTATATTTGAAACATTTTGTCCATTCCTTAAGCCATACATCAGTTTTTCCTTGGACAGGTGACGGAAATAACATGGGCGATTGATGGGCAAACTACGGCTCATGGGCCACATACTAGGCTGTTTAATATGAACCATTGAGTATTTACAAAATTGTCTTAATTTAGGCTGCAATTGTATTGATTCCACTAGACTCCAAACACTACTGACATTTATCTAGTCCAGTTTGATTTTTTTATTCGTGGCTTGCCACAGTAAAAGCAAAGGTTGGACACACAGTTTTAGACATTAGCACGAACAGGACATCTTTCATAAAACAAGTAAACTCAACGTATAAATGGTGTAAAATAAAGACTATTAAAGCAGCAGTGACATGTTCATCCTATGTTAGGTTTATCCAGCAGTTTTTTTTTTAACACGACGCACCCAATCAGGATGATTCAACCCAGAAAAACAATAACACTGCATGTACAAATATGCACCCGGACAGACATTAAGCTACATTTTTGTCAACATATTTCATTAAACAAGGCTTTTTTTTAAATAGGACATCTTTGTTCACAACAAACAACATACTAGCGAGAAAGGTTTTTGAACACAACACAGATAAATTACATATATGATTATTTCTAAGAAGGCTTCTGCTTTAGTGTATAACTGGCAATTATTCTTTAAATAAGGGTACAAAAGAACCCGGAATCAATTGGCTGGAAACCTACGCAGCGTTCGGATGAATGTTTTCTATAGATATTTGTAATTTCTGTTTTAAATTTTGTCAAAGTGTCACAGCAATGGATACAGTCTACGGTACTAAATGCTGATCTTGTTTTGTATTTTTTAACCTGAGCACACTGATTTGTACTTTTTAGTACTTTTCAATTTAGCTGACATACAAATTTGCCATTTCATACAAATGTGTTTGGTGGATTGACACTTATTGGCCAAGCCAGCTTTTTCTCTTTTGCTTCTCGGTCAAAAGTATCATAAACAGAATCTTTAATCAGAGTCTTTGGTGGAACAGGCAAGTCTACCACACCAACATAGTTTTTCTTAGCCATCCTTGAACTGGCGGTGATCGTGTACGCGTTGCTGCGGTAGCACTTCATAGATGACATGCAAAACGTCTCTTTCATCCCTCTTCTGAAATTGGCGTTGTACACAGAGTAGAGTGTGGGTTTTGAAGCTGTGGAGCTAAAAGACATCCAGGCGATCGCAACAAAGAACAGTGCTCCTTGTCTGCTAGGGCCAGTGGATACACTGGGATGCCATAATTGTGCTACGTAAAAAGGCATCCATGTGAGAAGGAACACAGTGTTGAGCATCAGGAACATCTTGATAGTTTTCACCTTCGTCCTCGGCACGATATTCATTGTTCTGCGCACCGTACGTCCATCTGCACTTAACCTCCAGATGTACCGTACCACCCTCTGGTAAAAGGACAAAATAAGAAGTGCTGGCACCAGAAATCCAAACAGGAGATGGATCATAGAATAGGCAAGACCGTCCCAGGACTCTGGAAGGAAAAAGTCACAGTGCTTTTGTGCTATCGATGTAGATGAGCCATAGAAAAAAAGGCTTGGGGAGACGAATACTGCGTCAAAAAGCCAAGAAGCCAGGATCATGCGCTTTGCCTTCTCTCGAGAAACTTTAAAGCTTAATGGGTATACAATTGTGTAGAACCTGTCCACACAAATCGAAAGAAGCACATACACCTGGATGCCAGGGCACAAGTGCTGGATGTAACGCACAGCCTTACAGGCTGCCGCACTAAGGGGCCAGTATCCAGAAGATACCTGGAGAAGAATGAATGGAGCACAGCCTAGACTCAGCAGCAAATCAGCACAAGCCATAGACACTACAAAGTAATTTGTAGTTGACTGAGTTCTTCGGCTGCGGTGTATCACCAAACACACCAAGGCATTCCCAAGGACTGAGACCAACCAGAATACTCCAAAAATCAGCCCAAGAATAGTTACTTCTGCTGGGGTGAGCTCATAGGACATTTGGGTTCTATTAGACAAGAACGAGGAGGCGTCTAAATGGCAGATGGGTGTTGGAGAGCCAGCCAGGAGTGTCGATACATTGTCTCTAGTTGAACTATTTTGCATCAGCTCAGTCAAGAGTTGTGAGTGCAGGGAGGGCATTACAGCATCCACTGGCAATGCGTACACCATCTTCAGAGCTGATTCAGATCAAACCTGTAATAGAACAAAAGAGGTTTTTCATTACTTAAGCAAGCTTTTAATGCCTTTCTAGTGATAATTAAACATAATAATTATCACACGATTAACTATCACAAAAAAGTGATAAATTAGCCAGTTAAGCAGTGTTTCTTCCATTTACTTTGACTTTTATTTGATTGTAGACAGTATGAACCATGAAGATAAATAAAGCAGCAACATGAGCAGTACAGCATTAAATGAGCAGTGAACACATACAGAACATTTACTGACTTCTAGTTTATTTAAAGAAAAATAACAGAGACACCCCGTGCATACAGGTCTATGCAGCATTAGCCTTTCAGAGAATAATGTTCAGTTCAGTTCGTTTTCTTGAACCGCTTATCCTAATCAGGGTTGGGTAGGGGTGCTGGAGCCGATCCCACACAGGCACATGGTGACACAATGGACAGGACGCCAGTCCATCACAGGTACCTTTTCTTTCCAATCAACCTGGTAGCATGTCTTTGGACTGTGAGGGGAAACAGGAGTACCCAGACGAAACCCACATGGACACAGCTTTTGCTGTGAGGTTACAGCGCTACCCACTAAGCCACAGTGTCACCCTGAAATCAGAGAATAATGCTACTCAGCAATTTGAGGTGCTTCTATTAAGGTGTTGTCCAAGAAACAAACTAAACTCTCCATAGTCATGTCCTTCTTAATTTGAAGTTTGGGAAATGAATGTGATCATAGATATTGTTTTATGAAGCTGTAGAAACACACACAAACCGGTAATCACTAAAGGGAGCAGTAACGTGTGTGGTTCTGTTACTGTCAAGAAAATAAGGTCAGCCTAATTATACTGTGAACTGTTGTGGAGGCCTTTGCTTTCTAGCATGATGGAACTGAGAAACGCAGTGCTCCAAAATTAAAAAGGTCACTACAAACTGGAACAGAATTTCTGGAAGCCTATGCATTTTAATAAGAAGTTGAGAGAAATGAGATGGGTCATGTCTGGGCACAAGGGGGCACCACCCATTAATTTTATAAAGTAGCCTTGTCTTATTGATAACAGCTGAAGTCCAATGTTGATAGCCATTCTAGACTTGGAGATTTGAGATTGTGAGGGCATGGAGCATAATCCTTCCAGCCAACCAGATTGCAACATTGACGCCCTGGAAGTGTAGCAGCTAATGCTTGATTTCAAATGGTTGTGCTGACGAGCAGTTTGCAAAAAATGAGTGCTAATTCTGTGCACACATACATATATTATTGGTAATCGACTTTTTTTACTTCTACTGGTTTGTTTTAATGTTTTTGTTTTCTCCAACCAGGCAGGCAAAGGGCCTCCTTCCTTTTACCTTCCTGTTCTTGAGGTTGAATCATGCACTTGCATTCTCACTTTTTATATTGCCTGTTAATAAGAATATTGATTACTGCTGCAACATGTAGACTAAAATTATTGTCTAATGGGCACAGGCAGTATTTACCCATTGACTGAACCTTTATCAAAAATGTAAATTCAAACTGGTTGTGATGAGTTGTGATATGCTTTCTTGACAATTAGTGCCCCCCCCAGCTCAATACCAATCAAGCCATTTTTAAATGAGATTTATGGGATCATATTCTGTGGACTGTCACCAAATTCAAGTCAAGTCAATGTTAACTTGGAGAAGTGGAACCTTTGGGAAGCATGTCTGTCCATACATCTGGCATAAAGCTAGGTAGTGGTGGTGGTAGTGTAGTAGTATTATGGTGTTGGGCTTCTTTTGGTTTTATTCAAAACCAACCAGTCACATAATAAACTATGAGTCGGACATTTTCATTTTATTGTTCTTAGGAATAGATTTCAAATCCTGGCGATTAACAATTTAGTAGTAATGTCCTGCTGAACACTTTTCAATTACCTTCCCCAGTCACCAAATCAAGTCAAGTCAGGTCAATGATTTTTGTATAGCGCTTTTAACATTAGACAAATCTTGTTAACGTATAGTGAGTGTTGTGGGGGACTAGTATGCACAAGACCATTCAAATTCAGCATCACTTGGAAAAATGTTCTTGTTAAATTTATTTACATATAACTAGTGTCTTTAATCTGTTGGTCAGTGACAATTCACCTTCAACTGCCAAGTGTAAGACCAAGATGCATTTGGTCAAATATGAAGCTGACTGTACTTTTTTCTCCATGTATAAACAGTACACCTGACCTTCACTTTCTCTCATTATTTCATTAAGTGCATTCAGGAAATATGCACTAAACACAGGCACCCAGAGACAACACTAATTTCTCTATGGTCGTGTTACTGCTTATCTCAGGGTTGTGTTTACCCCAGTGCCTGTATTCTCTCTCTCGTTCTCTGTCTATGACTTGCTCTGTCTCTCTTACCTCCATGCTTCTATTCCCCTGGTAACGTCTTCCACAACACACATTAGCAGTGCTCTCTCTAAATAAGCCACATTCACATGGCTGCAATTTCTGCTTACGTTACAACACCTTTGTTTCTAAACATATGTTGGGTTTAGCTTTTTGAGTCAATGAATTACATTTTTAAGCATAGACAATATGCAGCCAGACATCCAATTTTAAAATAAAATTGAGTAATGTGTAATCTTGTGTTATCTTTTCAGGTATCAGAACAACAGATAGTCTTCTAGTCTTCTCACAAGACATATGTATGTGGGAATTTGTGCCCAATCTGGTTCCACCCCTGTTACAAGGATGCACAAACCAGTGCATGGTTGTGCCAGTCTCAAGCCTTACTGCAATTCGAATTTATCATCTGAAACTCATATTGTGTTTTGGGTTTATAAGTTGTGGTGGCACACCACCATCTATCAGGCCAACTGGGCATGTAATCAAGCCAATTTGATATTTATAGGTATTTATTTATTATTTTTTATTTATTTTTAACATTTGTTGTGCTACATGTATGTGAATGTACAGTAAATTAATGAATAAAATAAATATGTTTATACATCATTCACCTAATTACCCAGCAAGTTGAAGTCAAAAGTCTACATTCACATGTAAGGGGCATGTTTGGTGTTGAGATTTTGTTATTTCAGTGATTTCTGACACCGCTTAATTATAACTAAACTACTAGAAAAAAGGTTTATTGTGTTTATTTAATTGGTTAAACATGAATGTGGAGCAACAATACTAATAATATAATAAAAATTTCAGACATTTCACCTGTTCATCTGTACAAATGTCATTATTCTAATAGTTTCATGTGTTATAAAGGGGTCAAACTAGACCCATGCACTGAATTTTGGTACAGAATATATATATATAAAAAAAATAATAAATCGTCAATCTGATGACTAAATGACTTACAGTTTCTTTACAGCATATACATCTTAAATTACTTTACAGAACTGTGTATAATAACCTTAGAATAATGAGTTGGTGTATGTAACGTCTTGCATATTTTCAGTGAAAATATAAAACAAGTCATAGCAAAGAGGAAAAACTACTCGAATAATACTCAACAAATCTAATAAAAATCTAAATAATGTCAAAACAAGTTCAGGGTGTATGGAGTTTCAACTGTCCATCTATTCATGTATTCGTCTATGCTTATATATAGACGGTGTGTATTTCTGGGAAGAAAGAAGAGACTTAAGTATTAATTAGGACCAGCATGCATCCTTTAGGTTTGTTTCAGGTATAAGCTATACTGTATTTGTTTAATTCTCTATATAAGAAGGACATTATTTTGAACATGGTGTGTCAGATGTCTCCAGATGTTGATAATATCGCATCATGTTAGCTGATTTACAGATCGAGGATAACTATATAATGTCAAGTGAAATATTTCGAGAGAAGATGCGATGAAGGAAGATTGATTTCAAGGAATTGAATAAATAAATAAGTAAATCTCGCCTTACATTCCCTCATGATCATTAGTGCCTGGTTGGTATTACCGCGATGGCCATTGCAAATTAAAGCGGAACGTCACGCACATAATAAAGATCCTGCGTTGTCGACGTTATTCAGATCAAATAATTAAAATAAGACAAACACAGATAATCAAACACTGGCTTTCCATACCTCACCTGGTGGAGAAGCACAGTCTCGTTTTCTTTCTCCCGCATTATTCCAGACAGGCCGTCCATTCTCAATAAGCTCTCGGTTCTCCTCCTCTCCTCCATCAGCATCTTTAATAATCGCTCTGTTTGATCTCAGCACATCTTATTCCTCCTTCCTTGGCTTGAGATTCAGTATTTCGCCCTCCACTGATGATGCGAGGGAAGGTAGAGGTGGTGGACGATGCTATGACGGTGAGGTGGACTGGTAAGACTCGATCTCGACTCTGCTTCAAATCTGAGACGAGGAAGCAGTACCTCATCCAACCATGGCCAGATTTTACTCATTCATTCTTTCTTCTTTCCCATCATTTCACTAGCAATTCAACACAGCTTCACAAATTGACACTAAGCTTGATGCTCTATAAAGGTGCATTGATTAATTGTTTTAGGATTGTACATACAGTGGAACTATCTGTATTACTCACTGAACATGGAAAGTGGAAATAAGGCCAAAGGAAGTTTCGAAAAAGCCAGACCTACCTGGTTCCATTCCTCTTTCCCTCTTTACTGCTTTTTAAATTATTGTTTTGTTTCTGCATTTTCCAATTGCTGACCAATTGCCAGATTGCATTACACTTCTTCTACCAATGCCAACCCTGCTCGGCTTGAGAGGAACTAAGCTCAGTCACTCCCCTTCCAATAGGTAGGTAGCAGCAGTATGCATTTTTCCACCTGCTCTTGATGAGTGTGCATGCAGATCATCACTGTGTACAGACACACCCTGATCAACACTCAATCAGCCAGCAAAGGTCGTAAAAAAATGTAAATCTAAATTTCAGTGCTGTATGATTCTCCTCTTTATGCTGCACCGTATATGAAGCCAACAATAGAAGTAGGTCTGGAATTATCTTGCTGAAACTATCATGGCCTTCCAAGGACAAGCCTTTGACTTGATGACAGAATATTTATGCTCCTGATTTACATTTACTATCTCAGCCTTTAGCAGATGCCTTTTTCCAAAGCCACTTGAGGGTTAAGGGCCTTTCTGAAGGGCCCAACCGTAGCAACCTAGCAGTGGTGAGGTATGAACTGGCATCATTCTGAATACCAATCCTGTACCCTGTACCTCTGCAAAACTTCAGGTTGCATTTCTTTATATATCAGCAACTGTATTCAATAAAAATATCCCTGTACCTCCAAGCCCATGTCGCTATATTTATCACAAACCAATGATGATTTCTTATGCTGTGCTTTCCAATGGCTTCAAGGTCATATTCAACGGTGGTCTCTCTTGCTGTGCACAGACTGAGATTTCCCTACAACGTTTCAAAATATTTTACGTTCCTTTTGATTGATGTGAATGAAAAGAATTCAGATTCAGATTATTTTCAATACTTCCTTTATTCTATCTATAAAATACACTGACAACACACTACACATGTATTCACACTGACAACATTTTTTTCTCTCCTCTTTCAACAATCAATCAATACAGAACCACTGTGAGTAAGCAAACAAAAACAATCATGACCCAGCAGGGGAAACCCAATGTTTGAATCAGGTATCATCACGGAAACATTAGGGATTAAGCACACCTGGGGTTACAATAGTGGTTTTTTTGCATCACCAACTGTATCTTCATGGGTCCCATATGACAAATGCATTTGAGACATTGTTATTGTCTTAATTGAAAGTCTGTTTATAGGTTACAGCAACTGGGTCAGTCTGAAACCAGATGCCATGCAGTAAGAGTCAGTAAATTTTGTTTAAAACAGCAGGATATCCTTAGCCATTGGCCATCAAGGGCAATACGGCTTAAAGCAGTTGTAATATATCACCTTAGGATTGTTTTTTGGGTTTAATATTTTTCAATTTATAGTTCACATCATTCCATCACAAGAGTCACATAATCACAAAACTTTGTAAGGACAAGTCCACTTGAGATACCAAGAACAATTTAGTACCAAGTACCAAGACAGAGCTGGTAAGTCAACCCAGGCATAACTTATTTTGTTTACATACATCCATTTCTGCCTTATAAGCCTGAAAAACATTCCAGAAAAGTTCTGGCAAGAACAAATGAAGGCATCAAAAGTATAATTTCAATCGGGTTATGTCAACAGAAAACTTCAATCCTGATTAGGAACAAATGCAGTCTTTATGATTTTTAATGTGAATTTTAATGTGTAAAGAGTGTGAGTGTAATGAGAGTAATCTCAATCACATGACACTGTACCAAGAACCATCAATCATCAAAAGCTAATAAACCTACACTGGCAAGAGAATAGACCTAAGTGCACACCTGGTTGTATCACAACCGCAGTGCCAGTTGGATTCATGACATGCACTAATGAAGACAATGCCATTTAGATTTACCTTGTAAGGTTCAAGAAAATCACAAAAAGTGTGTTCCTGAATTAATTGGCCTCTGTTCCAATGTAGCAAAAAGTTTTGGCTGTAGAGGTGACCAGAGCCAATTGGGTTGTTGGTAGTAGTGGAAGTTGTTAAATGTAAAGACATTCGTGTTACTGAATAAAATCCCAGGCTAGAATGATGCCCTGATATACAGTACATTCCTAATTACCTGCATTTCATACTGCAACATATGTGCTCCCAGCCTGGGTGACGTTTATTAGGCATGCAGTATCCAAAGTTTGTCACCTACTTGGATATATTTCTTTTTTTGACATTGGTCTTTTACTTAATGATGGCATTGACATGTATGTGTGTTCGTTAATGAGCAAAATACTGGAACTATTATGTTCATCTCAGTACCCTCAACATTTCTGCCACTTATGTGTGCCGTATATGAGTGTGTGGGAGGGTAGTGTTGTACACTACTCACTGTTCAAGTTGGGTGGATTGCCAAACAGGCTGGTGCAGGTTGCACTAACCGTTCCACTGATTATGATGCAGACCACCCCCACAGTGATCTATAAAACTCCTTGAGTGTTGGCAATCAGTGTTGCCACTTACTGTGGTAGTCTGGAAAAAAAACCAAAAGAGATTCACTTCTTGGTACAATCCTGTACAATCATTTTTTAAAATCAAATAATAAAAAAACATATTTTTGAAAAATAATTACTTTAATTATATTATGTATATTATATATGTATCATAGCAAATTAACCGGTTTTGCCTGCTTAATGTGGATTTTGATTTAAATGTTTTTACGGACCTAGTTGTGTGCACAAGAGAAAGTAGTCTGGACAGTCAAAGGGCCTTTCATAGCATTTTAGCATTACAGTAACTCTCACATGTTTATGAATTATTGGTTGTCATATAATGGTGCTTTATAATTTATAAAAATATTATACACTTCAGCACTTAGTAACTATTCATTTAATCAGTGGCTTGTTAAGGCCATTTAGTGCACATTTAGGGCCTTTTAGGGCTTTTTGGCACTTGGCCCACATGGGAGCATCAGGTGGCTTTGTTATCATTTGCAGACCTGTACCGCATAGATGTTACTGTAGCAACATATTGTCATGGAAACCAAAAGGCTGAGTGGAGTATCTCTAATTGATGGTCACCATGAGAGTCTAGTATGTGATAAGAGGTAAGGTGATGAGAAGATTAGAAGGCTATGAATTTGAAAGACAGAAAGTCGATCATCGAACATCATACCATCTTTGTAACACTTTCTACAAATAAAATAAATGCTAAACAAATGGAATAATTGGAGCAGGAGCTTTAAAGCTGTTTACCTGGGTAGTGTTTCTAAAGGAGTGCAGACAAAAGTTATTGTTATTTGGGTTGTGCTAGTGATAACCCAATGATAGCGTTGCGCTTATAGCAGCATGTTGCAGCATCTTCTGTAGCTGGCTTTGCTTTCTTCACCCTACAAGACACCAAATTCCAGATGAGCTGAAAAGAACATGCAGCTGAAAAGAACCCTATGCAAATAAAGTGAATGTTTTTTTATGAGGACCACTGAATCAGACACAGACATAAAAGACAATTGGATGTATTGAACATGTAGCCAAGCAGACCAATGTTATTCTGACATTCATATACATACAGCAGCAGTTTTGAGGTTCTCCAACATTGGATCTTCATTCTGTTGCTATTTGGGTAGCTCTTTATTAAATTAGCAAACATTTCACAAGCTGATTGTGCGTGATGGTAACTATTACTATGCAAGAGATATTAATTTACCTCCTTACATTACCTCTTTCTTTTTTCACCAGTTTCACATAGCACATGCTATTTTCTTAGCTAATCTTTGTGTTTACCATTAATCACATACAGTTACTCACTCACTGGCAGGGATGGCACAGTGGCTAGGTGGGTAGCACTGACACCTCATAGCAACAAGGTCCGGGATTTGATCTCCAGGTGTGCCGCTACGTGTCCATTCTGTGTGCAGTTTGCATGTTCTCACCGTTTCTACCTGGGATTGTTTCAGGTGCTACGCTTTCCTCCTACTGTCCAAAGACAGTAGTTGATGTGAATTGGAGCAGTTATGTTGAATTGGAGATACAAAATTGTCCACTCCTGTGTTTGATCTTGTGAACTGATGAATCTTGTGTAATGAATGACTACTGTCATGATTGTAACCAAAGTGTAAAACATGATGTTCAAGTCCTAACAAATAAACAAACACACAGGTGGTGTATTTGCCTACACCACCTCTATGTCACAGGCCGGGTCTGAAGAGGACACAGCAGGAATACACATTTACGTGGTTTACTGGGACACGGGTGCAGGATCCCCAGCTTTCAAACTTTACGGGCTACAAATATATAAATGTAGAGTTCAATTAAAGTGTTTGTAAATGACCGGTGGTCTAATCCAGGATAATACTGTAAAGGAGAGATTCTGAAATCAAACTATTAGCTGTGTTAGTGTGCACATTCATCAGTATTGTGTTTGTTTAGATTCTGCAATCAGCTGACACCGACATGGCATGTGACAACACATTCACTGCCTGACTGTGAACACTGCACACGTTTGCTTTCATTTTTTCCTAATACATTAAATACCCATCAGGACACCAAGAATGCATAAATATCTATTGTCTCCACCCTTTCCTTGTAAGATCACTGAATCTTTACACCCCCACCTACACACACATTGTTCAGCCTCTGACCACTCACATTTTAAGAAGGAAGCAGATGAAGCTCTGCAGTGAAGTCACAGCTTAAATGTATTTAGTGAGCCCCATGAACACTGTAACTGGGTATGAAAGGTCCACAAATACCCTAAATACCCTACAGCACGTCTAAGCCAGAGTCTGTAACTCCGGTTACATTCTTAACCAAAAATTCATAATAAACAATTCATGGACAATTTTGTATCTTTGGTTTACCTCACTTGCACGTTTTTGCACTGTGGGAGGAAACCAGAGCTCCTGGAGGAAACCTACGCAGACATGGAGAGAACATGCAAACTTCACACAGAACGGACCCAGATCGCACCACCGGAAGATTGAACCCAGGACCTTCTTGCTGTGAGGTGTTACCCACTTAGTGCTACCCAGTTAGCCACCCTGCCACCAAGTCTTATCAATATTTTGCCTTGAAGTAAATGCAAGTTATTACAGTAACATGTAGGCTACAAAAATCATTTTATTCAACCATCAGCAAAAAGACAAAAAACACAAACTCCTAGGAATGTAACATTACTGTTCCATGTAGGTTATTACCAGACAACACATTATTCATAATCACAAGTATTAGGCCATTTTATTCCCTTTTTCTCTTGACTTAGCACATTCAATTGACCAACTGGACAGTAGAGGTTGTAATTGCAGCAGTCATAGGACAGAGACCCTAACCAGCTATCCCACCCTATACGGACAACTTGCCAAAAACTCAGCCAAGTCGGCAGGCAGAACTGAGATTCAACACAATGTATTCGGTCAATGTCTGACTTCTCTTTTTGTCCACTTGGGTAGTCTGCTTTCCTATACAGTGTAGATTGTAAACTGTTTGATTTAAAGGTGTGAGTAAGTGAAATGAAACCGCAGAAAACTTAAATATGACAAAAAAGCATGGAGCACAGTTGACCGCTTTATTGTAGAGCTTAATTTCCATAGTTTTTATATAACTGAAACCATGGAAAATACAAAGCATCCATTATACATCTGAAGACTACTCTTATATTACATTCGTAGTATTAATAGATGGGTCTTCGTATGCCACACTCTTTACCATTAAAAACTTTTCCACTCTGCTTCTCTTGGCAAAGGTGTTCGGTTGAAGTAATACGTAATAAAAAAGGTTTTTAAAGGTGGTCATGTTGAGTACTAAGAAACAAATACAGTACAGTCTATTAATGCAGAGGTTACCTGCTAACAAAAATGAAGTAATATTATAGCAGGTGAAAGAAAAAGCGTATGAGACTTTAATTCGGAAAAGTAAAATTAAAAATCTTCATACAACTCAATCAGTATTTACATTGAATATTAGCATATATACAAGGAATACGTCATTTCTTCAATCTTCAAAGCTTATCTTCACTTTTGAAGAATCCAACTCTGGTCAGAACTGTGCCTCAGCTGATCACTGCTTTCACATCCGGTCCATATTTCTCAGTCCACCATCTACTGCAAACGTGCCAAACCTAAAGCATTTACATACATTTCATCAACATCTTAATCCAATGGATGGATAAATCCAAAATAAACATGGATTTAAAGATGTACCTCTCCAAAAAGAGATTGTTCTCTTCCAACTCTTTAACTACGC